>VZRI01005650.1:8512-58417 GCA_013397515.1 Upupa epops | reverse complement strand
CCCCCCCAATGTCTTTGTCTTTTTGTCTTTTTAGAGGAAAGTTACTGGAATGTGGCCTGATAGTGACACGGAGTACTCACCCATAGTTGTGCTGTCAATAGGAACCATACAGACACACAACAGCGTTTCTCTAAATTTTTATAGGAGTTGCAAGAGGAGAGCTGATTTGAATGAAAAGCTTGATATAATAAGGACAATATTTATGGATTTACTAGATGTTTGGTGTGGCTTTGTCATATTTCTAAAATTATTATGTGTTGATAGCTTACCTTATTATTTTGGGGCCAAAGGGATGAGTTGCTATGTTTGTAGATGAATAATAGGTTTTGGCTTGACTTAAAAGTCCTGAAATTTATAATTTTAGGTTGTTTTCTTCCATCCAATTCCTTTACTAATTGATGCGTCTCATTGCCTTTGGACAGTAGAACCCCTTGAAAAGTCTGTGTTGTACTGCTTGTCTGGGAAATTTGATCATAACTGTATCACAGGTTGGCAAGAGTGACAGTACTGGCCACATCTTCCTGCATTCTAGATCCTGGTAACTTAAGTCTCACCATGTGTTTTGCTCAGAGAGCAGCTCATAGCCCCCTCAAGTATTGTCTTGGATCTTACGCTCAAGCAAGGTGCAAAGCTTCACTCTAGTTCCTACTCTTAGTTTGTGCCAAAAGTCTGGTGTAACATTATTTTTCTGCATTGACTTGAATTCTGCATATTACCATGAGTCTAATGCTTAAAAATAACTTTTTCTTCCAATTTAGGGTTAGATCACAAATAAACTACTGAATATATTTTAATTCCTTGCTCTTCAGGTCTTATATCTAGGCTGAAAGTTTATATTTTGTAGGATTATTGAAGCGTAGTAGCTGGCTCCCTATTTTCATTAGAAAAGTTTCCAGAACCTTTTGGAGATTGGGATTTCTTACAACTCTAGGACTCCTTTCCAACCTGTTCTACTCCATATGCTGAGTGTGTCTCTGTTGTATTTAAAATCCTTGCCAGTAATAACTTCCCAACGTTGTTTTCTTGTCTGCTTACAGTGCCTCCAAGGATTGTGGGTGAAAATAAATTGGAAGATGTGAAAGTGAAAGAGAAGCACAGAGTCACCCTAACGTGTGAAGCGATAGGTAAAAGGGTACAATATTGCTTCTATATGGCAATTAAATTTTCAGTTCAGTTGGAATTTTAAACTTCAGATTTAACCACAGTGCTCATAGGACTGAGCCCTCCTTTATGGTATACTTCTTCATGGAAAGTGTCATCAGGCCTTGGAATAGGCTGCCCAGGGAAGAGGTTGAATCAACAACCCTGGATGTGTTTCAAAGTCATGGAGATCTAGAGCTTACAGACAGGGTTTAGTGGTAGCCTTGGGACAGTTGGGTTAGTGGTTGAACTTGATGATCTTAAAGGGCTCTTGAACCTAAACAATTCTACTATTTTATTCCATGATAACTTCAGGAGATTTGAAGAACAGATGTTCCAAAAAAAGCTCCTTTATTTTAAAAGGGCATCTGAAACTGTACTTTTCTGGGCTTCAGGAATCATGGCATGTCCCAGAGACTGTGCAACAAGCCAACATTTGCAATTTTCTTCACTCTTCTAAGGGAACCCTGTCCCACAGATCACCTGGATGAAGGATGGGCAAATTCTCACTGAGGATGAAGATCACCAGTTTCTATCCAGCAGACGTTTCCTGCAGATCCTCAACGTTCAGGTCACCGACACAGGGAGATACACATGTATTGCATCCAATACAGCTGGAGATAAGAGCAAAAGTTACAGTCTTAATGTACTTGGTAAGACAGCTGGACTGGCTCTTGCAGAGGAAATAGAGGGAAAAAAAACAGATAATCACTTTGGATTTCTGTAGCATTTTGGTTACAACAGTGCTACAGTTGCCTGGCTACAATTTAAATTTCATAGTTTAGTAATTGCTGAAAAATAGTCGTTCAATAGCTGTGCTTCAGACAAGGTAGCTAGAAACTGCAGAGCTGTAACAGGACTCTGGATAGAATAAGCAGGACAGTAGATTGGTCGAAGGAAGAGGTATGTGAAGAGCACTTCAGATTGTGATCTCTTCATCAAAGCTGAAACCATCTGCATTTGTCTTTTCTCCGTGAAGGTTATTGCGTAACTAGATGCAAACAATGGCAAGTTTGTTTTCCACCTCCTCATTTTCTATGCTTGTGCCTCCCACCAATCTGCTGCTTGCAGGAGGTGGATGCAGCTGTGGGTCTGCTAGCCACTGCGTAAGAAGTGGTGGTTGGCTTCCTGGTGACCCATGGGTGACAAAGGCCAAGGGTGGATGTATCCCACTGACACAGGCTCACAGTTGACTAAGAAAAGGTATAACACTGGATGACAGCTGTCTAGCTGTGGGTCCCAGTGCTTCTCACAGGAAAGTCTCCCAGTTCAGGCTGAACCAAATTCCTAGACTGAACGGGGAACAGAAAATTGGCTGTTTCTAGAGATTCAGCACTTAATGAAGTTGTTGTTGTTCCTAGTGTCTCCAACTATTGTGGGGGCAGACCACCGTGGAAATGCAGAAGAAGTCACTGTTATCCTCAACAGCCCAACATCTCTGGTGTGTGAGGCTTATTCATATCCTCCAGCTATCATTACCTGGCTAAAAGATGGAAATCCTGTAGAATCCAACAGAAACGTTCGCATTCTGCCAGGTAAAATTTTTTGTTGTTATTGAGAAACAACATAACACTTCATTCTTCTACTGATCAATTTCCTGCTAATGTTTTTTTTTGTGAAATCTCACCACATATTCCTCACAAGGATGATGTTTGTACTTTTGTAGCACTTGCCATTCCAATATTTCTTGAGAGCTCCACAACAACTATTTACTTTTATTTGTATTCAGGTATTTTATCCTTTAGTTCCTTAAAGCTAAAGGATAGCAAACAGGTTCATTAAAGTTGGACACAGACTTCTCAGCAGGGGCTTGTTGTGACAGGTCAAGGGGTGACAATTAAACTGAGAGATTTCATCTGGATATAAGGAAGAAATTCTTGATGCTGAGGGTGGTGAGACCCTGGCCCAGGTTGGTCAGAGAGGTAGCAGAAGCCCCATCCCTGGAACCACCCCAAGCCAAGTTGGGCACTAAGGCTCTGAGCAATCAGCTCTAGTTGCAGATGTCTCTACTCACTGCAGGGGACTGGACTGGAGGATTTGTGAAAGTCCCTTCAACTCAAACCATTCTGTGATTCTATGAATTAGTAATGAATGGAAACAACATGAAATTAAGTGAGGAAATTGTATGGGTGGAGATACAAACATTAGTAAAAAGAATTAGGTAGCACTTTTCAAGGTCATTTTAAATTTCTTGAGTACCTCTTACCCAGTTCATCTGAGGAGGTGGAAAAGAGGAACAGGCTGTACAGAACTATGGTGACAGATGTCCCAAGAATCTGTAAGTACCAGCAGCAGCAGTTGTGACTGATAGCTCTCCTGCAAACATTTATTTTACACAGTGTACATGGTGATAGGCTGTTGGGTTTTCATGCTCATCTAAGGGCACAGTTTGGAAAAAAAGATTAAAAATTCATTGCAGAAACTATTCAAATAATTATGAAGCAAGAACATATAATGTTGATACTATTAAAGAATGGTATCTTTTGGCAGGTGGTCGAACCCTGCAGATTCTAAATGCCCAGGAGGCCACCGCTGGAAAATACACCTGTATAGCCACAAATGAGGCTGGAGAATCTTCAAAACACTATGAAGTGAAAGTCTACAGTAAGGAAATGCTTCCAAATATTTTTTTCCATTTTTCCCTTTGCAGCGTTACCCATCCATAAGGATTTCTGTGAGTGGCTTTGTGTAGCAAACATCTACCTTAGCTCATGGCATTGTGTGAGGAAAGGCACTGAGAAAGTTTCCTCTTGCGTCCTTTACAAATACTACTGTTGGGCTTGTACTGTTGTACAAGCCAGGTATAGGTACAACTGTTTAAGAAACGCTGGACTTCTGTTTCTTCTCCAATGCTTTTTTTGAAATTATTTCCAAATCAGAGCAGTAGGAGATGTGAGCAGAAAAGCTTGAACAAAGAAACTATGTTAGAAAAAAAATGGAAGGGACCTACAACATCTAATGGGAAACTTTTATTGAATAAGGAGAAAGAGGATGATGATATTTTTATATCTTTCCATAAAATACTATAAGAACAAAAACTTTCCAGTTCCACTGAACATTTTTACCTAATGCTCCGTTTTAATGCTCCAGCTCTTCATTATGGACTCAGTCAAGCATGACTTTTCATCTATTTTTTTAAATTTCCTGGTATGAAATGGAGGTTGGTTTGCTCCCTCACAGTAACCGTGTTGTTATTTTAATTACATTAAGCTTTAATAAGGGCTTGTTGGATTTGGAATAAAGAGAAGATAACAAAAGAGTTCATTATTGAACTCTAGCTATGTAAGACCATAAAACCCCCCATCCCCAAATGCAACTGTCAGTTATTATGGTGCTGTAATCATTAGGGAGAATTTACATTTTCCCTTTGCAAAAAAAAAAAAAACCAAACCCAAAACCAGAAAATGCTTTGCAAGCACTTAAAATCACTTAAAAATGTTATGAGACCAGGGTGGGGGGCAGCTGAATTTGAAAACGTTCTGGTTTTGTTCCAATTCAGAAGAAAATGAGGTTTTGCAACTCTGGGATTTCAGTGGAATGGAAATATTGAGTTTGTGACCAGCTACTCTGAGTGTGTACTTCAGCTCAAACATGTGTTTCTGAGAGTATTGGTTTCCATTAAAATGATTTTTAGTGACTGCAGTGCACTGAACTGTATATAATTCAAGCCAACCACCTAATAAAGTGCTGTAACTAAACTATAGCCAGGTTTGCACATTTAAATCTATAAAACACAGGTTTTTCTTTATATAACACACATATTAAAAATAGATTTTATACATAAAAAATAGAAATTCAGGTATAGGGAAAAGGCAGACTGAGGCAATGGACTTGCTTTTTAATGTCATGCAGGTTTTCCTATTGTTCAGTTAATGTTTAAATGCTGTGTAAGACAGGAAGTTCATAAAAGTCCCTCTCCGTCCCTTTGTTTTTGTGCAGTTCCACCCACCATTCTCAAAGGCATGGGGCTTTCCCCTAAAGAAGTGAAGATCAAAGTAAACCATAGCCTTACCCTGAAGTGCGACGCTCACGCCATTCCTGCTGCTGCCATAAGCTGGTTCAAGGATGGACAGGTAAGTCACAAACTTAATCCCTTCTGATGGGTGGATTTGATGCAGAACCAACTGCCTGATCGCTGTTAAGAGTCCCTAGATACCCTGTTGCAGAACAGCCCCACACTTGGTTACCCTCAATGTTGCCCTTGCAGAAGTTACAGAAAACCTCCCACTTGGTTCTAACAGAGCTTACAAAGCCACAAAAGCATCTGGATCGTCTGTTAGGGGGTGATACGTGGTTCCTGACACATGCAGTCTTCACAGTGGCATTGGCCTTAGAAAGGCAGTGCTTACAGCATCATAATGATGTGTTGACTCCTCCAGCTGCTTGGAGTAGTAGATGCTCTTGGAGCACCCTGCTGGTTGTCCTTATTGTGTTGCCAATGAAAAATTATGTTGGGAAGAGTTGAGAGGTCCCCAAATAAAAGAGGGTGGTTGTGAGAAGCTTTCTGCCTCTGTCAGAGCAGTTTTTCCAGCCAGCAGCTCTTCCTTAGGTTGCCCCTGGGTAAATAAATGACTTTCAATTCATCCATGGTCTAAATTAATTGCTCCTGCAGGCCTGGGGTTCAGTGCTGAGTTGCTGCTGAGTTCTAGTTTAGCTACTGAGGGATAACAGCTTGTGTTAGTGTAATCAGTTGGCAATGGCTTGTATGGCCAGCAGGAAAAGAGGAAACAGCCTCCAGTTGTGCAAGGGGAGGTTTAGGTTGACCCTGAGAAACAGTTTCTTCCCCATAAGGGTTGTCCAGGCCTGGCTCAGGCTGCCCAGGGCAGTGGTGGAGTTCCTGTGTCTGCAGGGGTTGCAAAGCCGTAAAGATGTGGGGTGAGGGACAGGAGTTAGTGCAGACCTGGAAGTGTTGGGGGAGCAGTTAGATTCTATGATATTAAAAGCCTTTTCCAAACTGAGTGTGATTCTGTAAGTTCTAGGGACAGTAGCATCTAGTCCTAAGTCTCTCTGTTGCTGCTGTGTCTTATGTTCATACCATATCCCTGCTGGGCAGCAGTGGCTGTGTGGCTGTAGGATGAGTTGGATTAAGTTGTTGATCTCATAGGAAACTGAGAATTTTGCACAAACAGGTTTTCCAACAGCTCTGTGACTTGGCCACTGAGTTCTACCTGATTTAATCCAGTCACAAGAGCCCTGATGGGGATGACATTGCTGCTTGCAGCAGCAATTTGCAGCTGGGCTTAGGTGTGATGCAAAACCACATCCTCTTAATAGGGTAGCTACCAAGACCACAAAGGTAAAACTGCAGAGTTTCTGGCACATATGAAAAGAAAACTGTCTCCAGGAACTTGGAGGCTGATCAGGAGTGATACTAAAGCAGGGGAAATACATTCTTGCTCCCAGTATTCTGCCTTAGGGAGGATTTGGAAACAACCTGAATTTGGCTGCTTCTAATGTATGTTTTGCCAAATGTTTATTTGCACATAAAATTTACATTGCAGCCACTTCAACCAGATGATCACTTCATGCTCCAAGCTGGTGGCCATACCCTGCAGATTAAGGAAGCTCAAGTCTCAGATACTGGTCGTTACACTTGTCTGGCATCCAACATCGCTGGAGAGGATGAATTGGAATTTGATGTAAATGTTCAAGGTAAACAGAACTCAGATCATAGAACTCTTCTGGTAGCCTTTTCTGGGATGGTGAAATCCTGTATCATTTTGTATCCTTTACACCTGCTGGTTCTAACCTGATGCTTTTGTGTTTTGTTGGATTTTAATTTCATGTAAGTTTAGTCGTCTTTGAAAAATATGATAATGATGAGTATTTCTTTCCTATGCAGGATTTCTGAAGTTAGTGAAGTGAAATACTAACTCTGATCTTCCTTTAAGTGATAAAGTTTTAATGTAGCTTAAACTGGGCTGTTGTATTTTATTTCTCTGTATTGAGTAGTGCTTAAGCGTAAGTCCCTCAGGGCTCAGTTTTGGGGCCAGTCTTTAATATCTTTATTGATGACCTGGACGTGGGGATTAAGAGCACCCTCAGAAAGTTTGCAAACTACACCAAATTGTGTGGGAGTGTTGATCTGCTCAAGGGCAGGAAGGGTCTCCAGAGAGACTTGGACAGGTTGGGTTGATGGGCCGAGGCCAATTGTCTGAGGTACAATTGAGGTACATTGTCTGAGGCCAAGTGCCAGGTCCTGCATTTTGGTCACAACAACCCCAGGCAACACCATAGGCTTGGGGATGAGTGGCTCGAAAGCTGCCCAGCAGAAAAGGACCTGGGGGTGCTGGTAGGCAGCTAGCTTAGTATGAGCTAGCAGTGTGCTCAGGTGACTAAGAAGGCCAGCAGGATCCTGGCCAGTATCAGGAATAGCATGGTCAGCAGAAAGGAAATTCTCGTGCCCTTGTACTCAGCCCTTGTGAGGCCTCATCTCGAGTACTGTGTTCAGTTCTGGTCCCCTCATTATAGGAAAGATATTGAGATGCTGGAGCTTGTCCAGAGGAGAGCTACCAAGCTCATCAGGGTTATTAGAGAACAAGTCATATGAGGAGAAGCTGAGGGAGTTGGCCCTGTTTAGTTTGGACAAGAGGAGGCTGACAGGGGACCTCACTGTCCTTTACAACTACCTGAAAGTAGGTTGTAGAGAGGTGGGTGTTGGCCTCTTCTTGGTGGCTAATGACAGAACCGGGGGAAATGATCTGAATTTGAGGTAGGGGAGGTTTAGATTAGATCTTGAGAAGCAATTCTTTATAGAAAGAGTGGTGAGGCACTAGAATGGCCTTCCCAGGGAGGTGGTTGAGTCATTATCCCTGGAGGTATTTAAGAAGTGTGTACACATTGTGCTTTGTGACATGCTATAGCGGCTGGCATGGAGGGGGTTATTTTGTGTTTTTCCATCAAGCAACTATTTAGTTTTTTTGTTGGTGTAGGTATGGTTTCAATTGATGATCTAGTAGATCCTTTCCAATCACGTTTATTCTGTGATTCTGTCTAGTGTTCTGTTGGTCAACACACTCTGTGTAGCTACAAGAAAACAATCTTTAGTGATTTCTGAAAATTCAGACAAAATTAGAACTGGAGTCCAAGCAGGCAACTTATAATTTATTATTGTTGGTTAATACCCTGTGTGGTTTGTCACCAGATCTTATGCTGTTGTTATTTACTAGTGTTCAGCAAATACTCAAGTCGATTGCTCAATTGTTCGTACTGATGGGAAGTACTGCATTTTTCCTGGCTAATCTAAACTGGGGAGGACTTCATTTAATGCACTTAACTTCATTGCTAACACTTGCAATAACTTGTCATTTCTTGACTTCAAGACTAGCTATTTCTGCTATAAAATTCTGATATTTCCCTCCCCTTGTTTGTAGTTCCTCCTAGTTTCCAAAAGCCTTACAAGGAGTGGGAAGCTGGTAACACAGTGGATGTAGGAAGAGGTGGACAAAGTAAAGAGGTGGTTGTTAACAATCCCCTTTCACTGTACTGTGAGACCAATGCTGTTCCTCCTCCAGTTCTTACGTGGTATAAGGATGGTTATCCTCTGAGCTCCAGTGATAAAGTACTGATACTACCGGGTAAGTCTTAAACTGTCCCTCTCTGGTCTTAAAAATTGTTGTTAATGCTAGTATTTGTATGGTAGTGACAAACTTCTCCCTTTGAAGTGTGTCTTTCTGTCTACCTCTTAAACCAAAGCCAACTACTCCCAGAATACATTTGCCTCTTAGTCCTGTGACCCCTTCCTGAGAAGTATTTCTATTTTTTCATTGAAAACAAAAATCTGCATGCGTGTTGCTAAAGAACTCTATTCTTTCTGTGGAATTAAATACTCTTTTCTAACATTTTGGTGTCAGTGTTGCCAAATTCCATGTATCTGCCCATAATAATAGTAGCTAGGAAATAAAAGTTACTTATAATTCAGAACAAATGCTGACCATCCATAGATTTGCTTGCTCAGGTCTCTAGTGAAATGTGGTGTGGAAATGAGGGAAACTGCTTGATGCCACATTGAAATGTTTAATGCATTTTCTTGCTAGGAGGCAGAGTGTTGCAGATTCCACGGGTACAAGCTGAGGATACTGGGAGATATATGTGTGTGGCGGTGAACGAAGCTGGGGAGGATTCCATTCATTACGATGTCCGCGTGCTCTGTGAGCTTTCCAGCTTTCCTTCTAAATGACAAAAAGAAAAAAAAAGGGTTATTGGAAAGCTAATGAAGCATTATTGTCCTGTCTTATTCTCCATGGTTATGAAGTTCATGAATTCTGCATATTTGCAAACTATGGAATTAATGGGTTTGTGTAAAGTGCTGGGGATTTGTGGAGGGATGTGGTATTGCATAAAAATAGTGTTAATGTAAGTTCAGTATGGTTTTATGCTGTTTTTAAGGAATTCGCATTACTCAGAACGAAAAGTATAGGTACAAGTCCAGGTTTTGTCTTGGTATTTCTTGTTCCCCATCTACTTTCCAGTTCATAATTCTCACCTACTAGACTTTTCTCTCTTCTTACTTTGGTCCTTATTTTCTGTAATACTGGCAAAACTCCCAAAGGCTTAAGGTAACTGATGACTTAGGTCAACCCTTGACTGCCTGTAAAGCCTCTTTGGTATGGTCAATTTACAAAAAGCACACAAAACTTGTCTGCTGCTTGTGTTGCCTCTTTCAAGGTTTTAATCTTGGAAACAGTTCTTTCCTAACCTATTTCTGTATCTGAAATCAGAAAATGATGATTTATTATTAGAAAGGGGTTCTGCTTTGGAAATCCTCTTGTTCTGACAGCAAAGAACATGATGGATCAACTGGAAAATGAGTTTTCACCTCTTCTTCATGACCCCTGTGAATGAGTGTTGTTCAGCAGTCCTTCAAGTTACACTCAATCTGATCCAAATCATGTGGGTCTAGAATCTAATCTTTACCTAAAAGCTTCATCTTGAATTCATTTTCAACAAATAAGTTCATGAAGTAGAAACATCTCTGTTTTTACTGGTGGGATTTTTTTTTTCTTTCACAATTTACTGAAGATTTCACTACTTCTTTTTAAAATGTCATTTTAAAAGATTGATCTACAGTATTAAAAAAAACCCTAAAACCCATAAAACACTGAGAGGTCCTAAATCACAGTTTTCTTGTTCATCTTCTTTTTTGTAGTGCCACCATCCATCAGGGGGGCTGATGGGGATATGCCTGAAGAGGTGACTGTGCTGGTGAGCAAGGTGGCAGTGATGGACTGTGTTGCAAGTGGCAGCCCTTCTCCAAGTATTACGTGGCAGAAGGATGGCCACCTCCTAGCAGAAGATGACAAACATACATTTTTGTCCAACAGACGGAGGTTACAGGTAGTGTCCCGAGTTAGAATGAAGGTCTAGATAGGTTCTGGGTTGGTGCCTGCACTTCAAGCACACCAACCAGCTCTTGCCAAGAATTCAACAGATAATGAAGCAGCTTTGCAAAAAGAAAGAAGAATTTATTGAACTCATCACCAGTAAGAAAAGGAAAAATCCCCAAATAAGTAAAAGAACCAAAAAAAAACCCACAGAAACTGTGTCACAGTGCCTTTACACACTGCAAGAAAAATGGGAGACAGCTAACACGTTGACTTTTGGCTTCAGATGAGAGCTCTTGGAAATGACAATGTACACTAACACTCTAATCAGAGGGGGAATTCAGCCATCCTTTTCATCCATAGAACTCAGTAGGACTCCTGAGGCCCTCTGATGTCATGATACTTGTGGAAAAGTCCCTTTTCCTGTCCTCTTGCAGAAGCCAACTTCCCCTGTACATCTCATGCTTGCTTCTAACTTCTCTTGTCCCAGGAGTGTTTTATCCTTAGGCTGCAACAGCATCTCACATGCATGAACACAACAGAACCCCCGTCTGTTTCTGGTTGCCAAAGGTTTAGGAGACTGGTACTTTATGATCTCTTGCTCTCTCAGGCCAGAGGCTTCTCCCAGTCTCTCAGTGACAGAGCATACAGCATCTGCTGTCAGGCCCAGGTAGGAAGATAGAGACAACGTATCACTGGTTATGTGGGGCCATGCCTATTGTGGTAAACAGCCCTGCTTCAGGGCCCTTTTCTTTCTTTCCTCTTGTTCTATTTTTCTGTCTCTCAAGTTGTTATGGCTCTTAGCGAGGAATCTTCAGAGATGAGTGGGCTGCCGCTGGTAGGCAGTTCTCTGCTGGGGCTGACAGCTCCAGTCCAGAGGCTTCATTACCTCTGTATTCCACCTTCTTGAGGAAGGGAAAGCCGTGGCTGACCCCCAGGGGGGAACCGCAGCGGGCAGGGCCACCATGGCCAGGCCTTTCCCCCTACCCTCAGCCCCAAGGGGGGTGGGGGAAAACTGCTCTTCCGCTGAGGAGAACTCTCTGTCTGCCAAGAGACAGGAGAAGAAGAACAGGAAACAGGAAGTCCACTTGCTTTTACCAATAACCTGTACTGTCAAGACATTGACCCGGGGGTCTGATGGGAAGAGCTACAGCCAGCTTCAAAATAAAATACTCTTTCAGCATAAAAGCACAAAAATCAACACCTGAAAATTTGGCATTTTACAAACTACAACAGGTGGCTTCTACTGAAAAACTGAATTTTAGCTGTTCATAGAGACACAACTCTTTACATTTGCAATTATGATGTATTTTGTACAACACTGCAAATGCTAAGAAGATTTTGCCCCTTGTTCTTGTCACTCAGCTGCCTCTTCTCTGTCCTACATTATTCCTTCAGTCATGCTGATCCAACTGTTCGTGGATCAAACACAAACACCATTGGTGTTTAAAACACCATTGACTCTTAGGGAGAAACAACCTGTTGCTGTCTGTTTTGTCCAGACTTCACTAAAAGCTTTAATTTTTTAAGAAAATGCTGTATTCTGAAGAAATACCCTTCCCACCAATGAATGAAATTGGAAGAAATTATTAAAACTATTAGAGATCTGAACTTACTTCACTTAATTCTGTAACTTCTGTATTAGATCAACAACCTTCTTTTTTGTGTCTTAGATTTTGAATTCCCACATAACAGATATGGGCCGGTATATCTGTGTTGCAGAAAATGTAGCTGGAAGTGCCAAGAAGTATTTTAACCTAAATGTTCATGGTAAGTACAATAATCCATCATTTTCTGCTTGTTTTCATAGTTTAGCTCACATGTGTTAATTTGATCAGAGGGCTTAAGCACATGCAATTCATCTTACTGGATATAATGGAGATGTTCCAGTAATCAAATATTGTACCAGCATCCCAAGATTCTGGTGATTCAGGTAATTACACACAAAAGAAATAATTGCTAGTATTTTGCCACATTTAGAGCAAACTTACACACTGAAGGAAACACATTTTACACTGTTTTTTTCTTCTTCATTATACAATTATCCAAAAATAATGTTGACATAGGAAGAATTTGCCCCACAGTAATCTCTGGTAATTTATTTTCTCTCTTTGGAGTCTGTGCACGTTTTGTGATATACAAGTTTTGTTTTTAAATCAAAATATTTTGCTTTTCTTGACATTAGTGTTTTCATTTAATCACATTGTTGTTAAAATATTTGTTTTATAATGACTATAGTCTAATACTGTTATTTTAAGAGAAATATTTGAATGAAGCTCCTAATCTCAATAGTATTTCCAATTTAAGTATATTATTCTCTACAAATCCAATTTAATTTGAAAAATGTGGTTGTAGCTGTTCAGAAAAAGCCCACCCAGGGTGAAGTGCTGATGAAAATTATTTCTAAGCAGCAGCATCTTTGTTTTGTCAGTGTCACAAAAGAGGTTATTTTCCAATGGTTTTTAATATTTCTAATGGAACTGCTTTCATAAATGAAAATATTGAAAATTATGACCTTTAAGAAGTTGGGAAGTTAACATCTTTTCTCAAAGGTGAATAATAAAACTAAAAGAAAACCTTCTAAAATATTGAAAACAAGTGTCATATTTTAAAATCTCAACTTCTAGGAGGTGTAATAAATAGATAATTTTCTCATGAATACTTGGTACCTTAATGCATCTGGGTGCACATACAAATCCATTTACATATGCAGATTCCCTGTAGTTCATTGATGAGTGCTTTGTGTGAATTTTACATAGTTTGAGCCAAATTCATTAAAAGATAGCTTCAGTTTGTCCGTCTATATTGAATTGTCTTTGTCTTGTACTGCCAAGAATCACATCCGTGTGAAGAGACTGTAAAAATAAAGAAACATCTATAATTTCTCCAGTGTCATCAGATCAGAATTCTCCCATCCACTCTCGTGATCTGTTTTGTGCTCATTATCGGGGAAATAACCTGCAGTTATCCCAAGCTGGGAAATATGGACTGAATTCACCCGATCACATTGACTCCTCTTGTTTCTCCAGTGCCACAGAGGAGCAATAAAGTTGCCTTAATGGCTGTTCTGTGTCATTCAAGTGGCAGAAAGCAGCTGGAGTATTTCTGGTGGATGCAGTCCAAAATACTTCAACATCTCTGTCTTTGAAGAAGAGAAATCCATGTGTTCTTTGGAATGATTTTTTCCACCCAGCAGAGCCAAGAACATATGCTTGCTTTCCTCTTAAGTGTTTTATATATCCACATGGCAAAAACATGGAAACTAAAACTCAGATGTTATTAAAAGGGAGAGATTTACTGTTACTTCATTGTAAATAGTTCTTGTAGAAAGGTCAAGTATCGAAATATTCATCTATTTACAAGGAGTGGGACTTAGCACAACGCTTGTGTGCATTAGGGGCTGTGGGAGCTCCTAGAGCTTCATTAACCTTCCCAAATTTCAAGCACACGACTGAAAATGAATTGAACTTCTAATGAATTATAGGAACAGGAATGGCCATTGGATTGGCTTCAGTCCTATTTTCAGATCCATCCAATAAGCTGCAAATCCATTGATCAAATGTGAAAGATTTTTCCAAATTGGTTCTATGGTAAAACACAGCAATGCAGCTTTACTTGAGGGAATGAGGATCTTGTGGAATATTGTTTGCTGGTGTTGTGATACATGTTATTAGTTTAATAATCATCTTCTCTAGGTTAGCCTGCTCTAGCAGGAGGGTTGGACTAAATTATCTTCAGAGGTCACTTCCAACCCCACTAGTCTGAGATTCTGATTTTTCTCCACAGTTCCTCCAAGTATTGTTGGTTCTAACATTGAGAATTTGACAGTGGTGCTGAATAATTTCATCTCACTGACTTGTGAGGTCACTGGCTTTCCACCTCCTGATCTCAGCTGGCTGAAGAATGGAAAACCGATCACCTCAAATAGCAACACTTTCATTGTGCCTGGTGAGGAATCTCAGCTATTTCTACAGCCTTTGTACTGTGCTTCTGTATCTTGTCTTGATAAGGACAATGGAGTAACTCCACTGTGTGTGGAGCCAGTATATTCTTAGTACTGTGCCACTGAGTAGACAAGACACTTGGCCTAATGTTTGGTTGATTTAGTGCCTCTATGCCATGTTTGACCTGCAATTTTTAAATAGCATTTGAGATTGACAAAATAACCAGAAAATAAATCTTGAGCCTCTTCTTTTTACTCTAGGTGCTCGAACTCTGCAGATTCCCCAAGCCAGACTACTAGATGATGGGGAATATACGTGTATTGCCAGAAACCAAGCTGGGAAAAGCGAGAAGAGGAGTGTCCTAACTGTTCTTGGTTGGTATTTTTGTATTTACTTTGCATTTATTGTTATGACATTATTCCCTGCCCTCTCACAAAACAAAGGCAGAAATAACTCTGAGCTTCTTCTGCAGTGCCCCCAAGCATCAAAGACCCCAGCGGGACCTCACTGATGGTGCTGAATGTGAGAGTGGGCACCCCAGTGGTGCTGGAGTGTGAATTCAACGCTATTCCACCACCAGTCATCACCTGGTACAAGAACAGGCACCTCATTTCAGAGTCTGCAAATGTGGAGATCTTAGCTGAGGGGCAAACTTTACGAATCAGGGGGGCAGAGGTAGGCCAGGCTTGGGGGGTGCTGCATCTTCCACTGCTAATATTATCAGTTATTTCACTTTTTATTGGTGTGCTCCACCAGCTGTGTGTGGAGCTGGTATTTATTGGAGCCTTTCATTCTGTGAAAAGGACTTAATGAGTTGGCAGAGACACAAGCTGTTGATATCTCTAGGCTGCAGCATTCAAATGTGACTCCACACTATGGTTTTTTTAATTTCTTCTTATTTTAGGTTTCCGACATGGGTCAGTATGTGTGCAAAGCCATAAATATTGCAGGGCAAGATGATAAAAATTTCCATCTTAATGTTTATGGTGAGCAAAAATCTGTTATCTGCAGTAATTGTTACCGTAGAACATCAGAGACAATTCAAAATCAGTTGACTTAGTACTTGTTAACCAAGCCATTCTTACTCCTTTCGTTCACTCCATAGTGCCACCCAACATACAAGGCCCTGAACATGAGTTGGTCAACGAAACTCTCAGTAATCCCATTACCTTTGTGTGTGATGCAACTGGAATTCCACCCCCAACATTAATGTGGCTTAAAAATGGAAAACCAATAGGTAACATTCTCTCACTCTCTTTTCAGTTCTTTTCCCCCTGCTTTGGGACATCCATGAGCTATTTATTTTCTGTTTTCTGTTCCTTCATCTATCTGTAGACAGAATCTTACATTAACTTGGAATTGGATTGGAATATTTGCTTTGGCTTATCTTTTAAATTGTGAGGAACAAATTTATTGAAACCTGCACTCTGTGGCCCAATTTGGAATGATTCTCTGTTTGTGTATTCTCAGAAAACTCCGATTCTCTCCGAGTTCATATTTTATTGGGTGGAAGCAGGCTTCACATTGCTCACTCACAGCTTCTAGATAGTGGGACCTACACGTGCATTGCTTCCAATGTGGAGGGGCAAGCTCAGAAAAGCTATGTGCTGTCTATCCAAGGTAAGGCGTGAACAGAGCTGATTAATGTTATTTGAGTATGATGCTGCATAGGGTGTCCTGGGTTCAGACGAAGGTCTAGATTGGTTCTGGGTTGGTGCCTGCAATCCAAGCACACCAACCAACCAGCTCTTGCCAAAAATTCAACAGGCAATGAAGCAACTTTGCTAAAAATAAAATAATTTATTGAACCCACAACCAATAAGCAAAGGAAAAATCCCCGAATAAGTAAAATAAAAAAAAAAGTGAAACAGAAGCTATCACAATGCCAGTTCACACACTCTCAGAGAAAAAATGAGATAGCTAACACATCGGTATTTGGCTTTAGATGAGAGTTCTAGAAAATGAGAGTGTACACTAACACTCTAACCAGAGGGGAATTCAGCCATTCCCTTCATCTACATCATGATGCTTGTGGAAAAGTTCCTTTTCCAGTCCTCTTGCAGACACCAGCTTCCCCTGTACATCTCAGAGTTGCTTCTAACCCCTCCCATCTTAGGAGTTCTTTACCATGTGCCTGCAGCCAACAGATTCTATTGAAAATATTTGAGGCTAGCAGCATCTCAGATGGGTTACAGAATCTGGGTCAACCCCATGGCCTTGGTCAAGAGAGTGCATGCTCGTGGTGAGGACAGGCAACATGGCACTGGTCACATGGGGCCAAGATTGTTGTGGTAAATAGGCCCTGCTCAAGGGCTTCTCTATCTTTTTCCTCTTTCTCTCTTTTTCCTTCTCCCAAGTGGTAACAGCTCCAGGGGAGGGAAAGGATTAAGAGCTCACCACCTTCTTGCATCTTCAAAAACTGGTGGACTGTGGCAGGGAGGCAGGCAGGCAGTTCCATCCCTTTTGTGTTCCACCCCTCGGAGAAGGAGAAGCCATGGCTGGGCTGTAGGTGTTGGGCCAGAGTTGGCCTCCCCCAGAGGAACTGCAACAGTCAACTTTACCGCCAGGCCCCGACCGCTGCCAAGGGGGCTGTGGTTTCACTGTGCCCAGATGGGGCCAGTAGCAGGGGCAGGGGATGTGGGCTGGCCTCTTGGCCCAGCAGAGCACTTTGTCTACCAAGAGACAGGAGAGTAAGCCAGAAATCTGAAAGTTGACTCCCTTTTGTCCACCAGTCACCTGGGGTCAGGACACTGACCCAGGGTTCTGATGGGACAACTATCTCTACTTTTCAAAATAAAATGCTCTTTTGGCATAAAAGCTCAAAAATCAAATTCCTGAAAATTTAGACAATTTTCAAACTACAACATAGGGACACTGAGATAACAAATGTGGAGAATTTGGACCGTTATTTCTATCACTGGCAACCAGCAGGAAAAATGTAGAGGGATATACTGTTAGAAAACAGCATTAAAAAAATACTGACCTCTGACTGGGAGAATTTGAAAGCCATGGGGAAGGTGGTGTTGTGCTGCTTACCCCATCCCTCTTCCTGCCAACTGCTGAAGCTGTGTTGGTTGATTGAATGTGGAGACCGCACACAACATGACTAGCATCCCTGTTCTTCAGGAGAACAGGCTGAAAGTGGCTGATGGTCAGGGTGGATTAATTCTCTGGCTGTTCCTTACAGGAATATGATGGCTTTGATGAAACTTGATGTACTAAGCACATGCTCAAGAGTTAAACAGGCTTTTAATTGTTACGGGGCATTGTGATGTTTAATGAAATGGAATTTTGTCATAATATTACTGTACAGTTGAGCATTGTTTGAAGAGATAACTATAGACACATCACATATTTTCTAAAGTAGATTTGCTGGAGATACTGCAATAAACTCCCAGTACTCAGGAGCTTCTGCAACGTAACTTCTTACAGTTTTGGTCCTTGCTGATGAATCTTCTCTTCCCTCCATCACATATTCCTAGTCCCTCCGAATATTGTTGGCTCCGAAATGCCTAGTGAGGTCAGTGTTCTTCTGGGAGAAAGCAGCCAGCTCGTCTGCAATGCCCATGGGGTGCCCACACCTATTATGCAATGGCTGAAAGATGGGAAACCAGTTGTCAGTGATGATTTACAAAGAATAAGGCAAGCAAAATTAAGCAGATGCTGCATTTTCTTCTTCTAGAATTGTTAACCCCTGGGGGCCCTAAGGAGGGAGTGTAAAGACCTGGGTCTTCTTAGCCAGGTTAAAAACATTTTCCTCTTTAGCTTCTGTAAGTCTAATCTACTTTGTTGCTATTTTGGTTTATTTTTGTTGTACAGAGATAAGTATATGTAAAGTATGTAAGTGTATTTCTTTCCCAGTTAATAAATCCCATGAAAGTTCATCCAGTTTGTTAAAGTCTGTTAAGATAAATAAGATTCATTAAGTCCCTTTGCAGGATAAAGATCATGATGTGGAAACATTTTACTCTAGATGCTTTTGTTTATGGGTTCTTCAAAGGCCTTGCTGGAATTGAATCCTGATATAAAGTTAAACTGGACATCTCTAATAAAAACTTCCTAGCCCATGTCTAACAATCATATTTTGCAAAAAAACCAGTGTTTTTCTCACTGAATTCCCAAGGGTAGAGAGGTAGTTGATTTAAATATACAAACCTGACTGTTTATTTGCTAGGTCATAGGAATATGTAAGCAAACTCACCATGGTGGTTTGTGACCTTCCTTGCAGAGTAACTCCAGATGGCAGCACCTTAAACATTGACAGAACTCTCAGTTCTGATACAGGAAAATACACTTGTGTGGCCACTAATACTGCTGGAGAAGACGACCGAATTTTCAACTTGAATGTGTATGGTGAGTTTCCACAGCAGCAAAACTGGAATTGGGTCCCTAATCACATCTTTGGAAACGTTCCCAAGAGGGGGCCAAAGAATGAAATACTAATCCCACATGCATTTGTTTCCAATTCTATGTATTGTCTGTCAATCACAGACCAGTTGAAATCATTGGTAAATATGTTTGGGGATAAACAGGAATTGATTCTTTCAGTGTATTTCACTACAGAGGAATTCTGATTGTAATGATGGAGTGTGTTTGCTGACAGAGAAAGATACACTTGAGGTTCATTTATTATGATTTTATTACTGAATTTTTGCTTTACTGGTTTATCTTCACTAATTCCAAAGTGCATCAGCTAAAACCGGAATAGTATGGTAGGGAAGGAGTGTTTCAAGGTCTTCCCTTCCCTAAGAGAAAGTTTATTTGAATTTTAAAAGAATAATTTTGAAGTTGTACGCAAGAGTTCTGCACAAGCAACATTTATGTTCCAGCAACTGTCCTTTTGCTCTCAAGACTAAGGATTTCAGTTTAACATGTGAAATTAAAAAAAATCCCAAATGGTTCTGTAAAGCAACCAGGATATTTAGCCAGGCATTTTGAAATTTTCTGCTTTTAAAAATTCAGCCAGCATTCACCTGGAGAACTTATGTTTCCTCCTGCCTGGTTCCAGCTTTCACTGGAATTAATCTGGTATTAATCATTTATTTAAGGAGGGAAGTTCTGTCTCCCCTGAATCTTGTTCGTTTGCAGTGTCATTTTCCCCCATGAACTCCCTTACGTTTTGGATAACTCAACCATTGTTTTAGAGTGCATCTGACTTAAACTGTGTAAATGGATAATTTATTAGTGCCCCATATTAATGTTAGAGGATCTGCTCTCCTTAAAATGAGGATCTCCGTGTTGATTTGTTGGATTCCTGTGTTGATTTGTTGGAGAGTAGGAGGGCTCTGCAGGGGGACTTGGACAGACTGGAGAGATGGGCAGACTCCAATAGGATGAGTTTTAACAGTCTAAGTGTTGGGTTCTGCATTTTGATTATAACAACCCCAGGCAGAACTATAGGCTGGGAGTGGAGTTCTTGTAGAGTATTCAAGTAGAAAGAGACTTGGGTGTACTGGTGGACAGTAAACTTAGCATGAGTCAGCAATGTGCCCAGGTGGCCAAGAGGGCTAATGGCATCCTGGCCTGTATCAGGAATGGTGTGGCCAGCAGGAAGAGGGAGGCTGTCCTCCCCCTGTCTTCAACACTGGTTAGACCGCATCTGGAGTATTGTATTCAATTCTGGGCCCCTCAGTTTAGGAAGGATGTTGAGGGGCTGGAACGAGTCCAGAGAAGAGCAATTAGAATGGTAAAGGGCCTGGAAGGTAAGCCCTACGAGGAGAGGCTGATGGAGCTGGGTCTGTTTAGCCTGGAAAAGAGGAGGCTCAGGGGTGACCTTATCGCTGTCTATAACTATCTAAAAGGTGATTATGGTCAGGTGGGTGTCAGTTTATTCTCCCTGAACACTGGAGACAGGACAAGGGGTCGTAGTCTTAAGCACCATTGGGGGAGGTTTAGACTTGGCATTAGGAAAAGGTTTTTTACTGAGAGAGTGATCAGATTTTGGAATCGGCTGCCCACGGAGGTGGTTGGGTCGCCATCTCTGGAGGTGTTCAAGGTTAGTCTGGATGAAGTGCTGAGTGGCATGATCTAGATGTCAGATGTTTAGGTTTACTCGGTTGGTGTTAGGTTGGACTGGATGATCTGGTTGGACTGGATGATGAGGTCTTTTCCAGCCTCATCATTACTGTGATACTGTGATCTTACTGAATTGCCTGTGGGACATTTGGTGTGGGATTTCTTGCAAGGTAACATACGTGGGATGATTTTGAGAGCCACTTTTAATACCTTCTTTTTAAATGTTTATAAAATGTAGTTCCTCCAACAATAGCCAATAATAAAGATGAACCAGAGGCCCTCACTGCCCTTTTGGACACCTCCCTAAATATTGAATGTACTGCTACTGGAACTCCACCACCACAGATAAACTGGCTAAAGAATGACCATCCTCTGTCAGTCTCCTCCCAAATCAGGTTGCTGTCATCTGGGCAAATCCTCAGGTTGGTTTTCATCTCTTAAGTAGCCAAGTCTTCTGTTCTCTTTTGCTGTGTCAGCATAATTCTGTTAGAGCTCTTGGAAGCAACTATTTGATCCAAACCATGCCATAATAAAGCTGACGTATTTCATTCACGGTTTGCTTGAAATTATTTTCTCTTCAGGCTTGCCCGTGTGCAGGTGGCTGATACTGGTGTGTATACATGTGTGGCATCCAACAGAGCTGGGGTGGCCAACAAACGTTACAGCCTCCAGGTTTTTGGTGAGTTTCTCTGAAATTCTTTATGTAAAAAAATAATTTGTATTTCTTACTTCCTTAAACTAATATTCAGGTTTTTTTCTCACCAGCACAAAGTTGCAGACAACCAGATATGTGTGTCTAAGTAGTCAGTAGGGAATCATCAACTTTTCAGCTTTTAAATAGGATGTGTTTTAACCCTAGAAGAGTCCTTATGGAGGTTGACACCTATGATCATAGAGTCGTTAAGATTGGAAGAGACCTCCAAGATTGTCAAGTCCAACCATCAGTGGTTTTTTAGGAAAAAAGAGTTTCATTTCTAGGTGAATTCTAACATATTTATAGCCATAAATGTTAGTGGGGATATGCTGAACCATAGTTGCATGTCAACTTCCTTATATTTAGAAAGAACTGTGGGGTTGGACCCTGTGTAGATCAGCTCTTTGTTTCTTGGCAGTGCCACCAAGCATGGATAACGCAGGAGGAAGGGAGGATGTGACTGTAGTAAAAGGCAGTTCAGCTTCAATGAAGTGTCTTAGTGATGGCACTCCTGCACCTACCATGTCCTGGTTTAAAGATGGACATCCTCTAAACCTTGGAGCTCATCTGACATCAAGTAACCAAGGGATGGTCCTTCATTTTGTCAAAGCTGAGATTGGCGACACAGGCAAATACACTTGTGTAGCATCCAACGAAGCTGGAGACATCAGCAAGCATTTTTCCCTGAGAGTGCTGGGTAAGTGTTGAACAAGCAGTAGGATAAGAGGAAATGGCCTCAAGAAAGTTTAGGTTCAATGTGAGAAAAAAACTTCTCCATGGAAAGGGTCATCAGGCCTTGGAACAGACTGCTCAGATAGCCTATTGGATTGCCATCTCTGGACATGTTTCAGAGCTGTGGAGATCTGCAGCTTAGGGACAGGATTTAGTGATGGTCTTGGGACAGCTGAGTTAGTGGTTGGACTTGATGAAAAAAGACCTTTAAAGGCAGGGTTTCTCTTTCTAAGTGTTTCAATGGTCATCTAGTCCAACTTCCCTGCAGCGAGCAGGGACATCTTCTGCTAGAAGGTACAACAGCTAAAGGGCTACTAAATATAGTTTGAGTCAATAAAGAACTCAAATATTTGTTTTTCCTTCCCCAGAGCCTCCTTACATCAATGGTTCAGATGAAGCAGAAGAGCTCTCAGTTGTTGTCAACAACCCTCTTGAACTTCTCTGTATCTCTTCTGGCATTCCAATGCCCAAAATCTCATGGATGAAGGATGGGCGCCCACTCCTGCAGAGTGATGGTGTTCATATCCTGAGAGACATCCTTCGAATAACAAGTGCTCAGGTAGAGGATTTGTTCTGTAGTACTTCTATTATTTATTGGTGCTTCTTGTTACAAAGCAGAACAATCTGTGCCAGGGACTTGTCTTTTTCTGAGGTTTCCTTGGTCATCTCCTTCCTGTTTGACTCTTGTTACTGTCTCTTGCTTTTCTTCTTTCATGTTTTATAGTTCTTCCTCAGCATTTATTCTCTTAGGTTGACTGTTCCTAACATCCATCTACTTCTCACCTGTATAAGCCACAGAGAAAAGCTGCATTTGCAGTCATCTGTGTGCAAGGTAAGCAGGGCTCTTGCTGGAGACGTGTTATCTGGAGAGGTTTTATGGGATTCTTCAACACATGGACCATCTCAGTACCATCCCACCATGGTAAAATAAAGAAGTTTTCAAGAACTTAATTTATTTCCAGACATTATTTATCTGTTGTGTTTGTGTTCCAGTGATGCCTGTTTTGTTGTCTGTGTTAGTATTTCCCATTTTTTTCTGAATCATCTCCATATTCTGAAGTTTCTGCTGATGTGCTTTGTGTGTTCCCAGGTGGAGGACACAGGGCGATACACTTGTTTGGCATCTAGCCCAGCAGGAGATGATGATAAAGAATATTTAGTAAGAGTGCATGGTGAGTTTGATGTAGGGAAACAAATTATTCTCTCAGAGTTTAAACTGCTAAGGTGTGTATCAGTATCTCATTACTCATTTTGTGAAAGTGATATTGTCCATATGATCCTAATGAATGTTTTGGAGCAAGGGGAACTATTCTGGACAGTTAAAAGGGAAAGTTCCACCTGATTTCCATGCCAGTTCCAAGTCTTATATATTGAACACATATAAAATTTTACAGACATCAGTATTGTGTTGAAAAGAATGTGGAATGTGCAGATATCTAGGATAATCTTAGTAATTTTTGTAGAAAAAGGTAAGAAATCATGGCAGATAAGATAAAAATATCACAGCAGCATAGGAATTAGAGATGGGGCTTCTGCAATGAGGCTTGTCTTTTGTCTTGAATATTATAGCTCCAATTTCTATTGATGAACAGTTTATGGAACTTAAGTAGTCTCTGCATCAAAACAGCTTTACCAGCTGAATGCATGTAAATAAATGTGATACGTTTAACATGGATGTTGAAAGATAGATCTAATTAATGGTGCTACAGCTTTGCATTTATTTTATACTTGATAAATGAATTGGAAATTAATTGGAAACTTTCAGTAAATTAGTTTAATGGTAACTCAAATGTGTGGTGTTTGTTTTTTTCTCCTTTTATAACAGTACCTCCTAACATTGCCGGTACCAGTGGGCCCCAGGATGTCACTGTGTTGCAGAACAGACAGGTTACACTGGAGTGCAAGTCAGATGCTGTGCCACCTCCAACAATCTCATGGCTCAAAAATGGAGAACTTCTAGAGGTACAGTGGTTCCATTATTTGTACTAGTCTTTTCTCCCTTTATTTTTTACACACAGTGCTTGAGGTTTCTTATTCACTCACTCACCATTTCAATGCAGCCCAAATTACAGTGCCTTGAATTCAAGAGAAGCTGAGCAGCCCCAGTACCAATTCAGTTAGTCCTAAACGAGTTCCTGAAGCTAGCAGGCATGTGAAGGCATGTGAAGTGGCCATCCCGCTGTTACTTGTTCTTTTTTCCTTTAGGGGGATCCCTTGCTCCTCCTCGATCCTCTGAACAATGCTAGAAGCCTTCGGTATACTCCTGAATGGCTTCCCAGGAAAGGTAGCTGAGAAAAGACTATGTGTTTCATTTGGGTATATATTACATCCTACTATTCTAGTAGCATTTAGAAAGGAATTTAAATTCTTTACACTGGAAAACAAAAGAAAATGGTTTGCTAATCACCACAGTTTTGTATCAAATGCAGCATTTTCACCCAGAATTCCTTGTCGTGTTAAGGCATCAAGTTTTTGCTGGTTAAGAGACAATTAGCAAGATGAGAATGGTTCATACTGGAAGAACTTTTTTACTTCCCATCTTCTTTGTTGGGATCACTCCAAAACCAACTGCTTCCCAAATGAACAATTAGTTTACATTATTAAATGAACTTTAATGCATTGATTGTTTTCCTTCAATCTTTATACTTAATAAAAAGGAAAAAAATTTAGCTCATGAATGGTGTCTGACTTAACTTCAGTCCATCAGTAGTATTCACCCCAAGTTCTGCTTATTTGCTTTCCTTCTGCTGTGTCCTTCCTCAGACTCTTTCCCCATTGTAAATTCAGGAGATGGAAAGAAGAAATAATAAGTTAAGGTAGTGTTACCTTGAAAATGGCACAAGTCCTAGCTAGAAACAGATATACCAGCAGCACTCTTCTGAGTTTTTTAAGTGGGTAGTGATTTATTTTTTTAATGTATTTTTAAGAAAGCAACAATGAACAAGGCTTGAATGTTAAGTACAAGAATGCTTTTTGCTCAATCTTCCTTGTGGTTTAAGAGCAATACTTATATAAACATGGAAGGAAACCACCGTTACAGATACTCACCAGAAAACAAAGCTCTAGAGAATCACTGTGATAGACATAGATAACTGTGGATGGACTTTCGTCATATGAGTTCTCCTCTTGCCTCTCAAATTCACATCAATAGATGAGGACTGAGGCATCCTGGTTGTGGTCAGTCCTTTGATTTATAACAAAGAATTTCAATTTCTCAAGTTCTCCTCCAGCACTGAATGTAAGTTGCAAATTAAGTTATATTTAAGTTAAAAATTGGGCTCAGACGTAGCACTCTGAATTTGTCACATGTGCTTTAAGCAGGCTTGGGCTTATTCTGGTCCCTATGCTCCTTGTCATCCTTCAGTTTAGCTTCTAGAAAGCAGGAAGTAACGTTGTCCTGAATGCCTGGTTGCTTTTTCAACCTCAAAGTGATGTAATAGCTCACCTTGGGTGTCAAAAAGACAGGTGCTCTGTGGCAGATCATCCTCTCATCTTCAAGAAATTGAGATTTCCAAATGACAGGAAGGGGACTGGAGAAGAGTCCCCTTCTCAGCTTGTGGTATTACCTCAATTTAAATCATAACTGTGGTTTGTGAAACAGCCTTGTGGTGAAGGCTGTCATTTCTCCTGGGTTTATTGTCTTCCACAACAGTGCAGATTTAAAGGTCTGCTCTAGATCTCTCTATGGTTCATGTAGTAGTTGTGCAACACTGGCATTTTGGCAGTAGGACTATGGAAAGATGTAATCTCCAGCAGCTTTGGAGTCTTCACACTCTTGATTTGGAAACACACTTGGAGAGAAGAAGTGGGTAGGAGCTTCTAGACCTAACCTGACTTTATTTAAACACTAAATTGATGAAATTCTACTTTTTAAAAAGTGAGTTTTCAGACATACCTGGAGTATAGCACTGAACATTCTACATTCTTCATTGCCTCTATTTGTCATCTGTGTGGTCCTGCCTTTGAAACCACAGTGGACTCAAAATACCAGCTATTACCCAGAGTCTCACTGAGTGCCATCCACTCTGAAGGTGAATCATTTCACCACTGAGACCCCAGCACTGTTCTTTGTTTGGCAGTGTTGAGCATGAGACCAGTGTAGAAGGATGGTAGTGCAGAATTCAAGGGATTTCACTACCTGACTACCTGTTGTAGTCACTGTTCTCTCACTAAACAAAAGGGCAGATGAGAATGCTTCATCCAAAGAAAACAGACTGGAAAAGTTTAAGTTTCTGGGGTTCTTTCTGCTGTTTTTTTATCCAGTCTGGTTTTTGAATACTTGTGATTGATATTGGTGTTGGTTGTCCATATTGATATGACTCAGCCTGATTGTGGTAGAAAAGGTTTGACACCAAACAGCTGCCTTGAACTCAAGTTCAACCAGCAATGAATTCAGCCCCTGGTTTCTCTTTGCTTTTCTTTCCTGCCTTTTATTATTCTGCAACAAAAGAATATTCTCTCTTCCTCGAGAGAGCAACAATAAAGTTGAATTATTCAGCCTCTCTCTCTTTGCCCTTAGGGATCTCCACGAGTCCGAATCCTCTCCAGTGGGCGTTACCTGCAGATCAATAATGCTGACCTCAGTGACACGGCGAGCTACACATGTGTGGCCAGTAATGTTGCAGGCAAAATGACCAGGGAGTTCATGCTGGCAGTGCATGGTAAAAAACACACCTCAGTCTTCTGATGAGAAGCTCTTCTGTTCTCATACTCGGGTGACAATAAGAAACTTATTCTATTTTTCTTCTGTCCTGTGTTCTTGTACATCACTGCCCCTCAATGACTCTCCTTATCAGTCCATATAAAATTCTTTTTTCCTGTTAATTTATAATCAGGAAGCAATTTGATCACCACAGCCTTATTTTACTGAATTAAATCTGTTGAACTTCTACGGTTCTAGCTCTGTGATAACCTTTGCAGTAAGTTGCAAAGCTGATCTTTACAGTTCATGTCAGACAATTGTTTCTTTTTCATCCCCTGCTGCGATGTTGCAATTATCTTGGACTAAAAAGAAAGGTAAGAAACTTATTTCTGCCTTTGCATTGATCCCTGTATCCATTGTGCATCTGTTTTCATGTGTTTATTTAGATTCAGTGCAGCATAAAGTTGGGTTTTTTGTTTCTCTCATCAGGCCTTTTTCCCTTTACAGTGGCTCCGACCATCCAGCGCAGTCCTCAAACTGTCCTTGTGCATATTGATGCTTTGGTGGTTTTGGAATGCATTGCAGAAGGCGTGCCAACTCCTAGGATCTCATGGAGGAAGGATGGGGCTATTTTTACTGGAAATAATACAAGGTATTGTCCACAAGTCAGCAGAAATAGTCTCCATTCTTTTTGTAAAAAATTAATGAATTGCAGAAAACTTAATTAAACATCTATGACTTATTAATTAGTTACATTTTCACAGATCAGAACTAGTGTTTGTGCTATCATCTCAAATAGACACAATGTGAAAAATACAGTGATAGAAACAAAGAATCTCTGAATCAAAGAATCTTTTTGGTTGGAAGAGGCCTTTGAGATCATCGAGTCCAACTGCCAGGTCCTTACTAACATCTAGGCTCACCGCACATCTCCCCAGCTTTTCAACTGCTCCAGACATTGAGACTCCACCACTGCCCAGAGCAGCCTGTTCCAGTGTTGTGACCCCTTTAATGTAGAATATTTTCATAATATCCAGCCTAAACCTCTTCTGGTGCAACTTGCAGCCATTTCCTCTAGTCCTAAAGAAGATTTTTTGCACAAAAGTAGCAGTAACAAAGGTTTCTTCCTCTTATTAAAGACAAATTCTCCTTTGACATACAAACATATTAGTAATTCTTCTGATAGTAAAGATTTTGAACAGCAAATATGAAAGGTCTTACCGTTTTATATAGATATATATGGAGTTTTGGGATGAAGCCAAGCAATTTAATGCAGATGAAAAGCTACTCAAGTCAATTCTGTAGTTTCTAATACATAATACTTTCTGTACATGTTCTAGTATCAATTTTTATTGTACTGAATGGTTTCTGTCTTCTCATCAGTCGAAGAGAAAGTGGCTTAGCATCTTATAGAATCACTATAACACTTTGGTTATATTTCAAAAAAGAAATACAAGCACCAATCAGGGTTTTTTTAAGTTATATGAGAAACCATAAGAAAAGGACTTTAGAATTTTATCTGCAAATCTGTCATCATTAGTGAGGAATCACTTTGTCAGCTAGATTTCCTCATTTCTGTGGAAAATGGGATGTGCTGGGAAAGAGTGAAGTCAGTTTTCTCTGGTTTTTTGCACTTCCATGCCCCAAATAAGACACCACATGTTTGGGTTATTGCTGTACCCTGAGTCACCTTTTCCTTCTGTATTACCAGTGGTTCTCTTGACTGGACAGTAGGAAAAAAACCTCAACTTCGGCTTTATTTCAGGTATTCCATATCAGAGGATGGGTCTCTTCACATCCACTCTGCGCACGTTACTGACACAGGAAGATATGTGTGTATGGCAACCAATGCAGCTGGCACCGATCGCAAGCGAACCGACCTGCAGGTTCTTGGTAAAGGTTTTGGAGTTGGATAAATATCGATGTTTTTAAAAGCCAGAAATCCAGCTGCATTGTTTTTCTTATTCTGCTAGATCCAGTTTTAAGTTTAGCCCCTTTTTAGCTGTTCTGGTTAAAATGAAGAAGGAACAAATGTATGGTCTTGGGAGTATCACCTAAATATTAATGAAAATGAAATATGTATTTCTTCCTCACTGGAACTGGAAGGACTTCACACATCCCATTGTAGATGTTTAGTGAGTTTACTACTGTCGAATCACTATAAAAATGAAATAAATGTGTTCAGGCAGTTCAGCCCTGTATCTATACGTGTAAGAGGAGAGTAGGTTTATGCATATTGTTATTCTGAATAATTAGGCTTTGTTTGTCCTTAGTTCCTCCAACTATTGCTCCTGGACCTACAAACATCACAGTTACGGTAAACATGCAGAGCACTTTACCTTGTGAAACTACTGGAATTCCTAAACCAGCAGTTAGTTGGAAAAAGAATGGACATCTTCTTAGTGTTGACCAGAACCAGAACACATACAGGTGAGAAATAATTTATTTTCACTGTGGATTTACATTTTTCAGGGATGATTTTTTGTGGAAATGCAACCAGCAGAGAATGACAGATTCTCAGAATGATCATGGTTGGAAAGGACCTCCTAGACCACCAAGTCCAACCATACCCACACCAACAAAAAACCCAAATACCTGAGAGACTGGAAAACACAAAATAACCCCTTCAACGCCTGCCACTACAGCATGTCATGAAGCACCAGGTCTACACACTTCTTAAATACCTCCAGGGATATATTAAATATATCCTCCAGGGATGTATTAAATACCTCAACCACCTCCCTGGGAAGGCCATTGCAGTGCCTCACCACTCTTTCTGTAAAGAATTGCTTCCCAAGATCTAATCTAAACCTCCTGCCTAACTTCAGATCACTTCCCTGGGTTCTGTCAGCAAGAAGAAGAGGCTAACACCTCTCTTCAGGTAGTTGTAGAGGACAATAAGGTTCCCTGTCAGCCTCTTCTTGTCCAAACTAAACATGCCCAGTTCCCTCAGCCTCTCCTCATATGTCTTGTTCTCTAAACCCCTCATAAGCTTGGTAGCTCTTGTCTGGATATGCTCTAGCATCCCAATGTCTTTCCTGTAATGAGGGGACCGGAACTGAACACAACACTCAAGATGAGGCCTCACAAGGACAGCGTACAAGGACACAAGAGTTTCCCTTTTCCTGCTGACCATGCTATTCCTGATACAGGCTAGGATCCTGTTGGCCTTCTTGGCCACCTGAGCACACTGCTGGCTCATATTAAGCTGGCTGTCTACCAGTCCTCCCAGGTCCTTTTCTGCTGGACAGCTTTCAAGCCACTCATCCTAAGCTTGTAGTGTTGCCTGGGGTTGTTGTGGCCAAAATACAGGAACATTCACTGTGAAGCAAGGAAATATTTCAAACATCTTTTACTTCCTTTTATTTCTTCAGATTCCTGTCGTCTGGTTCCATAGTAATCATTTCTCCTACCATGGATGACACTGGCATCTATGAGTGCTTGGTGTCAAATGATGCAGGAGAAGATCACAGAACAATTGAGCTCATCGTTCAAGGTAAAGAAGAAGTTGCTGTTGCATGTGTATGGCACCCAGAATGTCTTTGGGGCATTGCAATGTCAAGATGAGGTTTTTAAATTGTTCTTTTATGATTCAGGTATCTGTTATTCTCAAGAAATTTAAGTTATTCACAAGAATTCCAAAAAATTACAATTAGCAAGTAACCTTTATGTTGTTCTTTGCTTTTAGTGCCTCCATCCATAGCAGATGAAGCCACAGACCTTTTGGTAACAAAGCTCTCTCCAGTAATAATCTCCTGCACCACCTCAGGGGTTCCTGTCCCGGCAGTTCACTGGACCAAAAATGGCATAAAGCTTCTTCCCAGAGGAGATGACTACAGAATTCTCTCTTCAGGTACTGTGGGTGACTGGAGCTTGGCCACAGAAAATCAGTGAGAGGGCATGATTAGGCACAGCTAGACATAATTAATCAAATAAATAGATGCAAACGGATGCTGTCTTTGTTCCAGGTGCTGTTGAAATAGCCACTGCTCAGCTGTCCCATGCGGGACGGTACACGTGCACGGCCCGGAACACCGCTGGCTCTGCTCACAGACACGTCACTCTCCGTGTTCAGGGTAAGGTGGAAAGCTGAAGAGAAAAGAGCATGTTCTGTCAGTAATGCTGCTCATTTAACACATACATGTACTGCAGCATAACAGTGAGGCCAAGCTGGGGGCCACTGCAGCCTTCTCAGAACTGTTTACAGTTCCTGAGAAAACAGTTCCCAGATACTTGGGTTAGCAGGATGAGCACTGAGAACTTTCAGCATGTGCCAGAATGAATTTCTTTATGAGGACTTAATTATTATGTCTAGCAAATGCATAGAGACAGTGAGAACTCTGGATGGTGATTCAGCATCAGAGAATAATCATGGTTAGAAAGAACCTCCTAGATCATCAAGTCCAGCCACACCAACAAAAAAACCTAAATACCTGAGAGATTAAAAAACACAACTAACCCCCTCCATGCCTACCAGTACAGCATGTCACGAAGCACCATGTCAACACGCTTCTTAAATACCTTCAGGGATGGTAACCAGTCAAAGTTGTTTGCATTTTCATGACTGCTTAACTAAAATCCTCTGGCTCTTGAAGTGCTGGTCCAAATGTCATTTAAATACCTCCAGGAATTGCAACTCCACCACTGTCCCAAGCAGCCTGTTCCAACAAACCTTTTGGTGAAGAAATTCTTCCTAATGTAGCATCATAGAACCACTAAGGTTGGAAGAGACCTATAAGATCATTCAGTCAACCAAGATCAACCTGACTCTACCCTGCCCACTAAATCCTGTGCCCCAGGGCCACATCTACTCATTTGTTGAACTCCTCCTGGGACAGCAACTCCCAACCTGCCTGTTCCAACCCATGACCACTCTGTCAGGGACACACAGCCTAAACCTCACCTAGTGCAACCTGCGCTGGGTTAAACCTATTACATTTCCCTCTTTATTTCCTTCCACAGAACCACCAGTTATCCAGACTCAGCCAGGGGTGCTGGACGTCATTTTGAACAATACCATTGTACTGCCCTGTGAGGCGACAGGCACACCTCCACCCATAATAACTTGGCAAAAGGAAGGAATCAATATAATCACAACAGCCGGTAATTCCAGCCTCTATAACTTGATACTTGTTTTCTCTTGAACATTCAAGCTTATACAGAAGCTTGAATTTATTTAAAAACTCAATGTGTCCTACTTTACTTTTGTTTCAGGCAATGGTTACATGGTTCTTCCCAGTGGCAGTTTGCAAATTGCAAAAGCAGCTGTTGAAGATGCTGGCACATACATGTGTGTAGCTCAGAATCCAGCCGGCACTGCTCTGGGCAAGATCAAACTGAAAGTTCAAGGTAAAATATCTTTTGAACTCTTTGATTAGAGCCCAGGAGCTTTATTCTTTTGTCTGTCTGCCTACTTCAAGATCAAAATACACGTTTAGGAATATTTCACCAAGAACTGAAGTGTTCCATGCTTCTTGCAGCATCTAATTCTTCTAAAACTTGTCTTAATTCCTTTCAGTTCCTCCTGTTATCAAATTCCACCTCAAGGAATACACTGCTCTTGTTGATCAGTCCCTAACTCTGCTGTGCGAGACTGAAGGCTACCCTGGACCAGAGATCAGTTGGCATAAAGATGGACAGCAAATAATGGAGTCCATGAGAAGAAGAATTCTAAGCACCGGTGCTCTGCAAATTGTGTTTGTGCAGCCTGGTGATGCTGGCCATTACACCTGTATAGCAGCCAACCTGGCAGGCTCCAGCATGTCCAGCATGGAGCTCACAGTGCACAGTAAGTGAGACTGTATGGAAACAACATGTTATCACAGCATGACCCTACAGATGGGAAGGACCTTGAATGTAAGGGAGAAGTTTAGGAAAATTGTGCTACTTATTTGGTGAGCTTTATCGGGTTGTATGTAATGTCATAAAGAGAATGGAAATACAGTGCTAATGTGGCCAGCAGGACAAAGGAAGGGATTGTCACCTGGACTGGGAGCACTGGGGAGGCATATCTTGAATCCTGGGGTCAGCTTTGGGCCCCTCAGTCCAAGAAGGACATTGAGGAATTCAAGCATGTCCAGAGAAGGGCAGCAGAACTAGGGAAGCATCTGGAACACAGGTGCTCTGAGGAGCCGCTGAGGCAACTGGGTAAGTTTAACTGAAGAAAAGGAGACTCAGGAGAGATCACCTCGCTTCGGACAGCTACCTGAAAGGAGGTTGGAACAAGGTGGTGTTTGGTCTGTTGTCCCAAGGAACAAGTGACAGAAAGAGAGGAAATGTGCTATGGGTAGTTTGGGTTGGCCTTGAAGAACAATTTCTTTCTCAAAAAGGTTGTCCAGGCCTGACCCAGGTTGCACAGGGCAGTGGTGGAGTCACCATGTATGGAGAGGCTGAAAAGCTGTGAAGATGCTGATGCTAAATGGTGGTCATTGACAGAAAGAAGAAACCATACAGAAGATGTGATTTTTACAGTAGCACTAATTTGGAGGTCAATGTCTTTAACACTGTTTTTTACCTTCTCACAGTTCCACCCAAGATTCACAGTACAGAGTCTCAGTACAGAGTCACAGAGGACTCCCAGGCTGTTCTGTCCTGTGTGGCTGAGGGGATCCCAACACCAAGAGTAAACTGGAAGAAGGACAATACGCTCTTAACAGAGGTAGAAGGGAAATATCGAGCTCTGCCAGATGGAGACCTCATTTTGGATAACGTTGTTGTAAGTTCCTTAAATCTCAGCTATGACTTAGCAGGATTAGGCAGTAATAAGGCCTTGTTTCTCTTTTGGATCTGTCTTTGGTTTATTTTCTACTTCTTAATGTTCAAGTTTTTATAAATATTTCTGAAACATTTGTAGGGATAAATTCTCAGGGAGGGCCAACAGAAGGGTAGATCATCCTTCAGATTTGCAGTTCACATGAGCCTTTTTGCTGCAAATTTGTTCCAAACCTGAAGAGGTTTTCTTATCTTTACAAGAGGTGGTGCTGTGCAGGAGATACCCCCAGCTGAAATCTCCCCACATGCTTCCTTTCAGCCTGAAGATTCTGGTAGTTACACCTGCATCGCTACCAACACTGCTGGAGAAGACACTCACACTGTCACTCTGATTGTTCATGTACTCCCAGCTTTTACTGAACTACCTGGAGATGTAACTTTGACCAAAGGAGAGCAGCTCAGACTGACATGCAGGGCAGCTGGGATCCCTGTGCCCAAAATAACGTGGACGTTCAACAATAACATCATTCCAGGTGGGCAACACTGGGTCTCACTTGCCATTCTGCTTTGGTTTTCCCACATGCATCACTGAAATTGGTCTAGGATCAGGAAGGAAAAAATCTTGAGGGAATAACACTCAGTCCTATCCAGTCATGTAATTAAATAGCCCCAGAGACAAAGCTGTGAAGAAGATAATTAAGAAATTGTTTCTCTTCTACAGCAAATAATGTATTTGACTAAACCCATTCCATATCTGATGATAATTGAAATCTCTCTTTCTCTAAAATATTAGGAAGTCCTAAGTTTATAGAGAGCACATGCACAAAGCTTGACATTAAGGGACACCTTCAGGGAACAGATGCCTGTAGGCACTGTAGTTCCATAGTCCTACCATGTAGCAGCCACCAAGACGTATACAGTTAAGATCATCAAAGTAACCCTTTGCTGTGTTCTTTCAGCACAATATGATGATGTCAATGGACGCAGTGAGCTCATTATTGAAAGAGTATCTAAAGATGACTCTGGGACCTATGTGTGCACAGCAGAAAACACAGTTGGCTCAATAAAAGCAATTGGATTTGTCTATGTCAAAGGTAGGTAAAGTAACAGTATCTGTGGTTGCTATTGGACAATTTTGATCATCTTGTTTTGATAGTAGAATCACATAGTGGTTTGAATGAGAAGGCACCTTGATGATCATCTTGTTCCAGACACCCCTGCCATGAGATCTTCAATTAGACCATGTTTCCCAGAGCCCCATCCAACCTGGCCTTGAGCACTTAGAGATGAAGCAGCCACAGCATCCCTGGACACCCTGTTTCAGTGCCTCAGCACCCTCACAGAAAGAATTTCTCCCCAAGTTCTTTCAGTTTAAGAACATTACATTACCCTTTTCCCATTTAGCCATAGATGAGATAGGAAGAATCATAACAGGTTGAAATTCACACTTCAGAAAGTGAGACATGAATGATCCCCACCAATAATTTCATTAAGGGGTTTTGTTTGTAGAGCACAAACGCTGTGAGGAATGGCTGAGGGAACTGTGGGTGGTTGAGCCAGGAAGATGAGGCTGAGGAGAGACATTGCTCTAGACTCCCTGAAAGGAGGTTGGACTGAAATGAGAACGGTCTCTTCTTGCAAATAACAAGTAACAGGATGATGGGAAACTGCCTGAAGTTGTGTCTAGGAAATCTAGCTTGACCATGAGGAATGTGATATGCTGAGGGACATGGGTTAATGGTGACTTGGCAGTACTGGTGGGTTTATAATCGGACTCAATGATTTTGTAGATCTCTTTCAACCCTGATTCTTTTTTGACTCTGCTGTTTCTTTGCCATGACTTGTTTTTTTTCAGAGCCTCCTGTCTTCAAAGGGGATTACCACTCTAGCCGAATTGAGCCCTTGGGTGGCAATGCTATGCTGAATTGTGAAGTCAGAGGAGATCCACCTCCAATCATTCAGTGGAGCAAGAAAGGAGTTGGTGTTCCAATTAGCAACAGGATCCAACAGCTTAACAATGGTTCTCTTGCAATCTATGGCACAGTTGTGAGTCACTGCTCTTCTACGCTGTATTTCTGTACTCTGAGTGGTTACTAAAGATATTCCAGATCATATTGTTTCAAAGAGGGGGATTTTTAATGTCCTTTTAACTTGAACAAGTTGTTTTAATTCAGACTATAATTAGATTCAAGTTACTGTGACAGAAAAAATCCACCCCAAACCAGGGGTGGTATCATTCTCTTTTAATTGTCAGAAGGACTGAATCTACATAATAATGGAGTGAAAAAGTTCATTTAAGTAAAAAAGAATGAAACTCAGAAGTTAGGAGTTGAAGGAAACTAGAAATGAGATAGTGACAACAGTAAAAATATTTCATAATACCATCTACATGTGGATAAAAACAGATGTTGGGATACACTAGAATCTAACTGGGTGCCTCTTGAGATCCAGTTGTATCACAGAAAATTCTGCTGCAGGAAGGGCACTGAGGTCACCCAAAACCATCATTCCACATTGATCAGGTTATGTGATTATTGGATTTCCATTTCAGAATGAAGATGCTGGTGACTACAAGTGTGTGGCTACCAATGATGCTGGTGTCGTGGAACGCAGTCTGACACTAATGCTTCAGAGTAAGGGTCAGAGATAAGTGTAATGCCACTAGATTGGAGTAAGAACCTACCTTGGGATGGGTGGATGCAGCTCCTATTGCAGTTTTGGAGGTTGGGGCTTCACTGTAGGTTAAGATTCATTTAATCTTTCACCATTAACTAGTATTTAAGCTAGAGTTGAGGTCAAGGAAGAGATGCTTATTAAGGGGTGATTCAGTTCATTTTAGACAGCAACTGACTTAAGATTTTTTTTTGCCTTTGTTCTGAACAGAGCTTTAATGTTAAATACAACAAAGAGGTAATGATGTGCCACAGCTGATGACACCTCTCCCTTCCAGGTCCTCCAGTCATCACTGTTGAACCTGTAGAGACAGTTGTTGAAGCTGGTGCCACAGCCATGCTGAACTGCCAGGCCAATGGAGAGCCTTCTCCCACTATCAGATGGTCACGCCAAGGTCACCCAGTCGTGAGCGATGAGAGAGTGGCTGTCCTGTCTAACGGCTCCTTGCGTATTGTTGCAGCACAGAAGGAAGATACGTCTGAGTATGAGTGCATAGCGAGGAACCTAATGGGATCTGTCCTTGTTAGAGTATCACTGACTGTCCAGGGTAGGTACACAAAATACACAATGACTATATGCTCAACAGGAGAATAGGGCATGTCCCTAAGTTGCCCCAGGGGAGGTTTAGGTTGGCCCTCGGGAACAATTTCTAACCCATAAGTGTTGGCCAGGCCAGGCCCAGGCTGCCCAGGGCAGTGATGAAGTCTCTGTGTCTGGAGGGGCTAAAAAAGCCATGGAGATGTGGGGTTAGGGATAGAGTTAGTGGGGATCTGGCAGTGCTGTTTGGTCAATGGTTGGACTCAAGCTTAAAGGTCTTTTCAGGCCGAAGTGATTCTGGGACTACCAAACTGGTAGATGACAGCATTAATTGAGAGTAAACTGATCAAGATTTTATCTTACCAGTATTTTATGGATATTTTGTCTTCCATATAAGCACGAGGTGCACATTAAGCCTATTCCATGATGTCAGTGGATTTCTGCTTCACCTAACTTTGTTCCTTCTCATGCTTATCCAGCTGCGTGAATCAGATGAGTGTGAAGGGTCAAGAGACATAAATAACCATGGAAAGATCTTGAACTAGATCCCATCTCAGAACATGTCATACCTAGTTGTACCCCTGTAAAAGCATAAGCAAAAGGAGCATAAACAAATCAGCTGGAGTATTTTCTGAGTTGCACTAGGATATTCTTGCAGTAACACAGGTGTGAAATGAGTTGAGTTTCCAGTTGTGGCCTCCAAGGGACATTTTTTCCTTTACTGTGTCAGTCTATGAGGAGTCCTAGGCACAAACACACCACAAACAGCAGTACTGTTCCTGTTGCAGTGCACGGTGGATATTCCCCCTGGCTTGAATGGAGAGCCTGCAGCGTAACTTGTGGTCAAGGCATTCAGGAGCGAGTCCGGCAGTGCAACAACCCTCTTCCAGCAAATGGTGGGAGGAGGTGTGAGGGGCCTGACAGGGATGTGCGCAACTGCCACAACAAGCCTTGTCCAGGTATTTCTTGAACACATCAATTCTTCTAATATGCTGCTGTTAACTCCTCTGACAGTGAACCATTACCACTTCAGACCTTCATGCTGGTCAGGTTTTCAAGAAGCTGGAATTCATTTTGACTTTTGTGGAAAAGAAGAGAAAATGTCAATAAACACCATATTTTTTTTTAATTAAAGCTGTGGGGTTTTCTATTTCTTAGTGGATGGCAACTGGTCAGAGTGGGGCCTATGGGAAGAGTGTTCCAAGAGTTGTGGACAAGGTAACAGGACCAGGACCAGAATGTGCAGTAACCCCCCAGCTCAGCATGGTGGGAAGCCCTGCGATGGCAGAGCTGTGGATTCAGTCATGTGTAACATCAGGCCTTGCCCAGGTAAGAGAAGGGTGGTTCAAAGTTAGTGACGAAAGAGGCTTCCTATAGGCATGGAATTTCTCCTCCAAACCCAAATTCTCTCAGTTTGTTTCAAATCATTAGCTTATAAAAGAATTATATGCCTAGGCTTTTTTTTTTCTTTCTTAATTTATTGAATGACCCTAGTTCTTAGAAACAGATGTCATGAAAGTAAGTGCGAGGAATAGTCTCAGCAATTTCTCTCTTTTCTTTCTTCTTTTTTTTGTCCAGAATAAAAGCTTTAATTTTGTATTTTAATATTTTCTAGCACTTGTTGCCCACATTCTCGCCCAGTAAATCTCACATTTTAAACCTATTCTGCAAAGCCAATTAAAATTCATTTTAAAACCCCAAACAGCAAAACAGCAGCTATTAAAAAGCCATGTAAAACATGATAGTTAATTGTTTAAGACTTCATTTGTATATTTTATGCCACATCTTTATCACATCTTAACCATGTAAAACATGATAGTTAATTGTTTAAGACTTCATTTGTATATTTTATGCCACATCTTTATCACATCTTAACCATGTAAAACATGATAGTTAATTGTTTAAGACTTCATTTGTATATTTTATGCCACATCTTTATCACAGGGAGCTTGAATATTCAAGTATCCATCCCGGTTAGGTAGTACTTCCCGATCTGACATGTTGTAGTTTAATCACAGCCCTTCACCTCTGACATGGTTTCTTCTATACAATTTTTATTATAATGACATTAACTTGAAATAGCAAAACTTTTTTGTCTTAGGCTGCAATTTCAAGGTAAAGCAGCCCTATATTTTTAAAAAGTTTTATGATAATGATGCCTTTGCAGTGAATGGTGAGTGGAGTTCATGGCTGCCATGGGGTCCATGCAGTGAGACATGTGGGAAGGGCACTCAGGTACGGCTAAGGCTCTGCAATAACCCCCCTCCTGCACACGATGGTTCCTACTGTGAGGGCTCTGATGCACAGATACAGGTCTGCAACAAGAGACGCTGCCCAGGTAAGAGCACAGAATCCCAAAAAGTCTTTGGTTGGAAGAGACCTTTAAGATCACCACATCCAACCTTTACCTTTACCCAGCACTGCCAAGATGTGCTGTAGACAAAGAGAATGATGATGGATTTGTCATTTCCTTTCCAAATCCTGGTTAATTTGTATCAAAAGGTTAGACACGAGGAAAAACTTCTTTGTGGACAAAGCCATCAGGCCTTGGAAAAGCCTGCCCAGGGAGGCAGTTAAATCACCATCGTCGTGTTTCCAAGTTGTGGAGATCTGGAGCTTAGGGCCATTGCTTCGTGGTGGGATTGGTAAACTGTGGTTAATGGTTGGACTTGGTGAGCTTAGAAGTCTTCTCCCACTGAGACAATTCTATGGTTCTATGAAAAGCTTCCCAGTTCTAAAATGGAGAATTCCATTCAAGCCTTTTATCTTCACAGGCCTCATCATTAACATCCCTCTAGAGATCTAACATAGGGGATTTTTTCTGTCAATAAACCACAGGTTGCTTGGGAAGGAGCAGGGAGAAGGTGGGTGATCTTCAGATAGTGCAGCTTGCAGCCAGAGAACAAATGAGTGAGGACTGGGATTTTGGGATGGCACTGGCCATCTGCCTGCTTTGTTAGATGGTTTGGCTTGACTACAGAGACCTAAAAATATGAGTGACTGTGCTTGATGATGAAGTGATGGAGTTTACGGGTTATTTAAAGTACAGTTGATGCCTTTCTGCAGTTTCACTCCTGGAAATCCCTATGTAGAAATTCCTGAAGAGCTGAGATGTTCTACAGAGAGTCGGGAACATCCTACAGCTGATTTTACCCTGCTTACGTAACTGATTCATTATTTCCAATGTCAGAAACTAACTGTCCCATGTTATCCCTTTCTCCCCAGTGGATGGGAAATGGGCCATGTGGAGCAGCTGGAGCTCCTGCACTGTGTCCTGCGGAGGAGGCAACAGGCAGAGAATGCGCCACTGCTCAGACCCAGCCCCACAGTTTGGGGGGCGCAAGTGTGAAGGAAATGACATACAAATTGACTTTTGCAACAGTGACCCATGTCCAGGTAAATGCTTGTTCTCTTCCTGCGGTTGTCTGGGGAAGCATCTCTGTATCACTCAATGTGGCTGGGGTGGTTTAGGCAGTAACTAGTACGAAAACAGGAAAAGAAATGACTCTCCAGTAGGAACATTTTCCTAGCTTGGCTGTCTGGTTTCAAGCTTGTAGTGAAAGGACAAGGGGAAATGGCTTTAAGCTAGAACAGGGTAGATTTGGATTAGACTTTTGGAAGAAATTCTCTCTGTGAGGATGCTGAGGCACTGGAATTGGTTGCCCAGGGAAGTTGTGGATACCCACTCCCTGGAAGTGTTCAAGGCCAGGCTGGATAGGTTCTGAACAACCTGGTCTGGTGAGAGATGTTCCTGCCCATGGTATGGGGATGGAGCTTAAATGATCTTTGAGGTCCCTTCCAAACCAAACCGTTCTGACTTATTCCTACAGTTCACGGCAACTGGGGCCCATGGGGCAGTTGGGGAACTTGTAGTCGAACATGCAACAGTGGCCAGACGAGGCGATACCGGAGCTGTGACAATCCTCGCCCTGCCAGCGGTGGAAGAGCATGTGCAGGGGCTGACATGCAGATCCAGAGGTGCAGCACCGAACTGTGCCCTGGTGAGTGCTCAGACCCATGGAGAAGTTCAGCGCTGCTTTGGAAGACTTAATGACATATGTGAGATTTTCATTCTGTGAAAGGAATGTAAAACATTTCTGTAATTCCTTACTATTTCAATCTCATAATCCTTCCTCAATTTTTTCTTAGTCACCTTGTAAGGATTATCCCTTTCATATATTTGATATATTTTGGATATATTGGTATGTTTTTGACAATTTTTTTCATATATTGATATATTTTTGATGAGGTGGAATCATTCAAAATGGACACAGCACATGAAATTCTCTCCTACAACTAGTAGTTCAGTCTAGTTTTTATCGTAAATGCAGTCTATAAGGCTCCTAGTGAGCTCTGATAGTATACTCCAGGAGCAGGTTAAAATGCGCAGCTCAACTGCTTGAGGTAAAAGAACAATTTATTTACAGCTCATAACTGTGGGGCAGTCAGTGAACTTACAAACTTGGGATCAGCTGTACAGACAATAAATCACAAGGCTAATCTCCTAAACACCTACAGATTTACACTGTACAACACTGCTCTGGCCAGCCATGAGGTGGTACCTTTTCAGCATGATTCAGGGAATAATTTGTCCCAGTTCTTGCTAAATACCTGACTGTTACACTGGAGACATCCTTTTGTTTCCAGTACAGCTGACAGACAAATATGAGGTTGAGCTAGTTGATCTCCAGAAGTCCCTTCAAGGCCTGTCATTGTATGATTCCTGCCATTTTATGAAAACTTTGCAAGTGCACATGTCTGAGGGAAGAAATCTTCCCTGCTGCCCAAGAAGGTGTTTTTATCATCCTTTGAGCTGTTTTCTTCAAAACATGGGTTCCACCAAGAAGGAATGATGCTTGATGCAGCCTGACACACATAGAAAATGAAGTCTTTCTCCATTCTTCTTCAGTGGATGGAAACTGGGGGCAGTGGCAAGCATGGAGCCAATGCTCTGCTTCTTGTGGAGGAGGAGAGCAGACCCGCATTCGCCTGTGCACCAATCCAGTCCCATTAAATCGAGGACGTCCTTGTCCTGGAGACTCATCCCAAATATCCAGATGTAATACCCAAGCATGTCCTGGTGAGTTGACTGACAGCTGGCACAAACAGCAGCTCATGACATTTCCAGTTTGACTGATATTCTTTCATGTCTGGGCCAGTTGAACAAGTAATTTAATTTTTTCTTGCATTAAATCTCTGCAACTTGAGCTAGATAAGTTGTCTGCATGAAGTGATTCCCATGTTATTGTCTCAGGCCATGTGTGTTCAAGGTCCTGTTATAGTATTTGCAAATAACATAACAAGTGTTGCAGGAATGTCCTTACTTTTTACAATGCTGGACAACCTTTCTTTCTTCCATGGCACCAGACAGTAGTTTTCACATTGTTGTCTTCTACTCCCTCCCCTGCACAGGTGGACCTTCACATGCCAAAGGGAGCATCATTGGGAATATTAATGATATTGAATTTGGAATTGCTTTCCTTAATGCTACTGTGATGGACAGCCCTGACTCTGAAACCAGAGTCATGCAAGCAAAGGTCACAAACATCCCTCAGAGTCTTGGTAGGCTTTTTATTATGTTTTGAGCACTTTTTTTTACCTTGAACCAAGCTGAATTCTCTGCTACATGAGTTTTACCATTAAGTCTCACTGAAGAAACCAATTGAACCTTCACAGACAGAGAGGGGAAAAAGGAATTTTCTTTACTTTGTATATTTTCTGTACTTTCAGCACATTCATATTTTTTAAGTTATTCCTCTGAATATACTAATATCTCTTCTTTTCTGGTTTAAATCTCAAGAGTCTCACACTACTTTAGATCTTCATATTCAACTCCTACTAACATCAGGATAAAAGTTCTCAAACATTACATCATGTTTTCTTCAGGTCCAGCGATGAGAAAGCTCGTTTCTGTGCTCAGCCCTGTTTACTGGACAACTGCAAAAGAAATTGGGGAGGCAATGAATGGATTCACACTCACAGATGCAGTCTTCAAGAGGGAAACTCAAGTGGAGTTTGCAACTGGTTAGTTACCTGTGACACAGCATCTCTTTCTGTTTCCAGGGAACTGGATAGCTAATGGCATTTGTGACAAACCACCATGGAAACATTGCTAAATTTGGAGTCTTGTGTTTACACCAATGCTAGAATTTGAAACACATCACGTTTTTTATTTTAGTCACAGAACACCTTATAAAACTATGAGTATAAAGTAACAAGTTAAGGGATCCCCATTCAGATACAGTATGACTGATGTGAGTTGCTGGTTAGGATGTTTCATAAACTATTGTGCTCTTTAAATTCATAGGTGAGATTCTGCGGATGACTCATGTTGCCCGGGGCTTGGATTCTGACGGAGCTTTGCTGCTGGATGTTGTCGTGAGTGGCCATGTGCTGCAGCTCCAGTCAGTAGCTGATGTTAATGTGAAGGTAAAGCTGCCACCTTCTCTGTAATTCCCCTCTCATCTATAATAAAGCAGCAGATGTTACGTCCTGAAAACTCTTAAAGAAAGAGCACTTTTTAAAGTTGTTTCCAAAAGGTGGTAATTAATATATTCATCCCTCACTATGACAAATATACGTGAAGCCCTTGGCAGAAGTTCACAATAGGAAGGCCATGGTGGTGGTTGCTGCACTTGTTGGTTGATGCCTGAGTCTTGCTGTTTCAGGATTACACAGAGGATTATATTCAGACGGGCCCTGGGCAGCTCTATGCCCATTCTACTCGCCTTTTCACAGCAGATGGAGTTAGCATTCCCTATACATGGAACCACACCATCACCTATGATTACACCAAAGGAAAGATGCCTTTCTTGGTAGAAACACTCCATGCTTCTTCCATTACCACAGAGTACAACCCTCTGGAGGAAACAGTGGCCTTTAAAATCCATGCGTCCATTGCAAAAGGTATCTAAATGAAGTCAAATAATGATTTTCCCACTTGCCAACTGTAATCTCATTATGGAATTTAAAATCAGATAAAATTAGGGGTCTGTTTTCCATTTTAGAGAGTTCTGGTTACAGGAAGCCCCTAGGTCATGTTACAGTGAACCTGGCCAAAACTTTGCTGAACTTGTGTTTATTTTCTCAAACAATTAATATGCTGGGGGTTTTTTTCTTATTTACTGAATCAAGGTATGATGCAGATTTTATAAATGGCTGGGTTGCAGTTCTTGAAGGGTTTTTTAAAAGTAATAAAATAGTCATGTTTTCATTCACAAGTAACATTTGCTTCCTCTATCATACAGGAGATCGTAGCAACCAGTGCCCTGCTGGGTTTGGTTTGGACTCAATGGGGCCTTACTGTTCAGGTAATGACATAACATGCAATCACAGACTCAGAGAATGCTTTGGATTGAAGGAACCTTCACAGCTTATCCATTCCAAACACCCTGCAGTGAGCAGGGGCATCTTCATATAGAATAAGTTTCTCAGAACCCTGTCAACCTGACCTTGGATTCATTATGATAGTAGTGACCCAGTGTTGGCCAAGAGCTGACAAGGCTCCAGCAAGCACATTAGTATAGGTGTGGTTACGGGAAGTGTAGAGAACTCACTACTGAACCATTTTCTTGAAGCTGTTCCATTGCTAGATCTGGGGAGGGAATTTTTACAGGGGCTTGTAGTGATAGAACAAGGGTAAGGTAATGACTTACACTGAGAGAGGGGATTTAAATTAGACAGGAGGTGGAACTTCTCACTGCAAGGATCCTAAGGCACTGAAACAAGTTGCCTGGGAAGGCTGTTGTTGTATTAGGCCCATGCGGGCTTGCGGAATGTGACGTGATAGGCCCTCCCCTATTCTGCTACGACAGTAGGAAAGGGCCGTACACGAAAGGCATGGGGTATATAAGCATATGCCACGGGGTAATAAACACCATTTGCTGTCCATCATATTGGTGTGCACCTTGGTGACTGGCCAAGCTATGGTCTCCCAGAGGAAAATGAACAGGCAGTGTTGCATTCACTGCAACAGGTTGTGGCATCTTCATCCCTGGAAGTGTTCAAGGCCAGGTTGGATGGGACTCTGAGCAACTTGATCTGGTGAGAGGTGTCCCTGACCATGGCAGGGAGTTGGAACTAGGGCATCCTGCTCTGGCAGGGGAGTTGGACTAGATGATCTGTAGAGGTCCCTTCCAACCCCTGACCTTCCGTGAATCTGTGATCTTTAGATGCCTTCCAACCCAAACCATTTAGTAGTCTGTGATCTTATTTTGTCCTGTGGGCTCTACCAGAGATGTAGCTCTTATGAAGGCTGCAGTTTTTTGAAAGTCTCACTGAGTTTTCAAATATTTTCTTCTTCCAGATGAAGATGAATGTGCTGTAGGAAATCCATGTTCTCATACCTGTCACAACACCATGGGATCTTACTACTGCTCCTGTCTCAAAGGCCTCACTATCTCTGCAGATGGTAGAACATGTCAGGGTAAGATGAGTATTAAAGTGGACAGGCTAGACCCAGAAAGCCCAATGGTGCTTAAATCACTGAGGCAATGTTCTGGCTGGGTTTTCTCATTGTAAGAATATAATTTATTGGTAGTGTTCTGATTGTTTCATATCTGAATATATTGCAAACAAGTATTTTCTGGTTGATTGAGCTCAAGCCAATGCTTAATTTGTGTTTCATTTTAATATAGTGAGGTTGATAACTGGGTTTCAATTACAGACATCGATGAGTGTGCATTAGGTGGTCACACCTGTCATGCTGGCCAAGACTGTGAAAATTCCATCGGCTCGTACCGCTGTGTGGTGCGGTGTAGGAGCGGCTTTAGGAGAACACCTGATGGATTTAGCTGCCAAGGTATGGAATGCTGTTAAGGTTTTGGTGTTCACTTTCATAGAAACATAAAATTGTTTAGGTTGGAAAAGACCTTTAAGGTCAAGTCCAACCATTAATCCAACTCTACCAAGGCCACTGCTAAATATGTCCTAAGATCCAGATCTACACAACTTTAAACACTGAAAATGCCACTTTCAAACTGAGGGAGTCATCAGGCCTTGGAACAGGCTGACCAGCAAGGGGTTGGAATCACCATCCTTGGATGTGTTTCAAAGTCGTGGAGGTTGGGAGCTTAGGGATGTTGTTTAGCAGTGGCCTTCAGACACTAGAGATCAAATCAAATTCCCCCTTATTGGATTAGCAAAAACACTCCAGATAAATGCTGACACAGCAAATCAGAGCTGCGATACCAAAGATTTGTGTTGTTCCACAGATGTTAATGAGTGCCAAGAGTCCAACTCCTGCCACCAACGTTGCTTCAATACCATAGGAAGCTTCCACTGTGGCTGTGATCCAGGGTACCAGCTGAAGGGCAGAAAATGTGTGGGTACGAAAGAGGCTTTGTATGGTCATTCTGTCTTCCCAGTTCAACAGTTATTCTTTGTTGCTCTGTTTGTTAGGGAAAACCTTTAGGAACGAAGATCTCATTCGGGGTGACAGACTTGGAACAAATGTCTGAATTTGTAAAGCTGGAGAAAATGGGAAATGGGCTCATAAATGTGTGTGAGATGCCCTCAAATGCACTACACAGTGCACACAACTGGATTACTCTGCTTTGTTAGAACTAAGGAAGAGAGTTTGTATCCATTCTTGATTTTTTTTTTATTATTTTCTTTTACTTAAATAAGATGTAAATGAGTGCAGGCAGAATGTATGCAGACCTGATCAGCTTTGCAAAAACACTCGTGGTGGCTATAAGTGCATTGACCTGTGTCCTAACGGAATGACCAAAGCAGAAAATGGAACTTGTATTGGTGAGTAGAAGTGTCAGTATTTATTCTGATGATGGTGAACACAAGGGCAACAATGAGTATTTTTTAAAAATTAAGTCTTGTAGATGGTTCATCTGCAGTTACTAAGATTTGCACATTTTCAGGAACCAACTTTTTTCATTTCCAACACAACTGATGCTTTTTCTTTCTGGTGGCATCTGACAGACATATGGATTCTATCTCTTTGGAGAGTAGCTGATCACATTGGAAACCTTAATGAAATGTTTTGAAAATCAATGGGGAATGTGTGTTGAATCATATGTCTGTGTATCTGCTCAAAATCAGGGTTTCAGCTGTGGCTTAGCTGCATTGATGCTGCATAAAGAAGTTTAAAGCTTTCTTAATGCTTTAAGAAGTTTTTGAGTCCCTCCTCCCTTGTCTTGTTGCTTGCAGACATTGATGAGTGCCGGGATGGAACCCACCACTGCCGTTACAACCAGCTCTGTGAGAATACACGGGGAAGTTACCGCTGTGTGTGTCCAAGAGGATATCGGTTACAGGGAGTTGGAAGACCTTGTGTGGGTAAGCTGTCCAGTCAAAAGTATTATCACAGATTCACTGCTGTTGCTTTTGTCTGAATTTATGCCAGAAAATCCAGCAGTGCTCTCCTGTTTGAACACTTTGCTATATAGACATCTTATATAGAGAAATTTGTTCTTGCGTTCAAAATCACATGGCTGAAACAAACATTCCACTCCAGACAAGTAGTCAGAATGAAGTGATTCCTGTTAATAGTTCCATATTTGGAAAACAAAGGGTCTCAGAGCACTGGTGGATGGACATGGCAAGGTCCCGCTTCAGGAGAGACTTCATTTAATAAACTCCAGTGAGGTTGGTTAGTTGCTTTGCCAGTGCAGGGGGTCTGGCTGGACCCAGGACTGCTCTGATTCACACTGAGGGCAGTGACATGGGGAGTCATCTGGGCGCCCCTGAGGAGAACGCCCAAAGGACATGTGTTGCAAGAAGTATGTTGCAAGATGTGTGTGGCAAGAGACAAGATACACCAGCATCTTGCTCATCAGTGAGCTCTTAGCATTCCCCTGTCTGCTTAGCAGGGGGTCCCAGCAGGGAAGGAGGATTTCTCTCAGTTACAGGAATGCTGGCCCTGGAGTTACTCCCCTGAGCTATCTACATAGAACCTTTTTGGCACATAAAACACAGGAAGCATTTTCCCCTACACATGTGTAGTAGTGTTAAAAGGGTGATGTCATAGCTTCAACATGGACAGCTAGAGACTTTCCAAGAGACTTTCATGTCTGGTGCCAGTGCAAGCACCTAAACCTCTTCCTCAGGCATTTAACAAATGCTGAGATGGTACAAGGATCACTTAGATTCATCCTTTCTGTATTTAAGTAGAATACTGGAAAGATAATAGCGGGTCCACCCTGATACTAATGATTTATGACTGTCGGTATATGACACTAGGTGAAAGAGATTACAGTTGTTCTATCAGAGCAGCATTCCTCCATGATAATGTCTTCAAGATTAGCTCTCACACCAGATAAAGCAGTCACTTTGGTGAACACGAGGGGGTTTTGTCTTTTTTAAACAACCTAAGTGTTTGGGGTACCAAGAGCCAGGATTGTTTTGTGTGTTTTAAAGAGATTGAACAGCTGTGAGAAATCGTTTGGCTTACACCAAGACATAACTCCCACCAGCTGAAATAAAATTAACTGTAGCATACATTAAAATAATTTAAATTTTTGACATGAACAATCTAGGTCAAGTCTAGGACTAGAGCTTTTCACAAAGCTGCCCTAAAGGTCTCACCTCCTGAGCAAGGACCACTGCCTGTTCCCTTTTAAACTGATGTATGGCCTTTGCATTTTTATCTTCTTAAAAAATATAGATGAGTCAAAGATCTTAGCTCACATATAGCAACCAGATTTTATTGTTAAAGCTTCCAGTGAGCATAGGGAAGACCTGAAAAGTAAATGGAGCCCCAGACTGAGACAGAAGAATTGCATTCCCTACAAAAGTAATGGCTCCAGTTTCCACCTGTTTTCTTTATTATTGATACTCTTACAACTTGTTCCAATGATGCTGGTTGCTGTAAACAAGTTTGTGCACACACTTACTGTTTGGGTAACTCAGGTGAAGGATGTTAAACTCAGTAATTAGGGAATATTTCAAATGAAAACTCCGAGTGTCAGTATTTTTTATGTATATAAGTAATGTTTTTCACCTTAAGCACATTCACAATCAGGCTAGATGAGTCTCTGAGCAATCTGCTCTAGTTGTAGATGTCCCTGCTTGCTGCAGGGTATTGGACTAGGTGAGATTTGAAGTCCTCCTCCAACCCAAACCATTTGGAGATTCTGTGAAGGAATACAAACTTAATGTGGAGTGGAAGCCTGGCCCTACGCATCCAAGAGGGCTCATATTTAATTGATTTTGCATGAAAGTCCCTCATGTTCTATCCCTAAAGTCTTTAGCGTACATCATATGCTTACCCTTCTGTTTTGAGGTCAGGGTAGATTCTGTGCCAGCTCAGATGAATTCCTAACACTACTTCTCACAAATGCTCTTTTTTAAAGTGACCACTTTTAAAGAAGCTTTTCCCACCCATTTTCCCCCAAAAAAATAATTTCTAAAGCAGCCAGAGCCAAAAGGATGAATCATGTGCATCCTGACAGCCACGTACTACTCCTAGGGCTTCTTCTCTGGTAACCATCAGGAAACACAACCAGCAGCTTTCAGGCCATCACATGGCCCTGCCTCTGCTAGAACTGGCATAGATCCCTTAACCTTTGAGACAAGTTTAGATGAATTCTTTTCCTACATAAGCATAGTCTATGTCAACAGCAGCCTTAGAGGACAAGTGATGATGTAGGTAGCGTGTAGGATCAAATAACTTGACAACTCGGTGTCATGTACTCTGTATTTAACTGCCTTCAAGATCTCACTTGTATGTCTTCAATTTGCTCTACAGCCTGAGATGTGTATTTGTATACCTGTATGTGTAGTTACATGTTGTTGTTTGTTTGTTTTTTCTCCTTTCCACATGGTTTGTTGCTCGGGATCATGTCACATGAGCAGACATTAATGAATGTGAACAAGTGCCTAAGCCCTGTGCACTTCAGTGCACCAACACCCCCGGCAGCTTCAAGTGTGTCTGTCCACCTGGACAACAGTTATTAGGTGATGGCAAATCTTGTGCTGGATTGGAGAGAATCCCCAATTATGGTGCCTTTTACAATAGCTATAACCATGCTCAGTTCTCCCCTGTGAGAGACAACTATCAACCTCAACAGTATTACAGGCACTCCTCAAATCTCTACAGCTCCTTCGCGGAGTATAGAAACAGCAGAATGCCCTTCTCCAGGACTAGAAGGAACCTTAGAGAAACTTGTCCTGAAGGCTATGAGGCAAGAAATGCCAGATGTGTAGGTAAATGTCAGTTGTGTCTGTGATTCTCTTGTTTTGGTCCTTATTCTCAGGGATTTATTCTCCTTATTCACTAGGGGATGATGGTTTGTGGTGCTGTGGGTTTTATCACATTACCCTGATAAATATTCAGAGACTTCTGCATGTTCTTATCTCCTTAGCACATTGTAGCAAAAGACATGTTTTCAAGCCTCTCCCTTGTAACCTCTTGTTTTAATTGTGCTGCTAGTTGTCTGTGTGAGAATTATTTCACTCTGTTACTGTCTTCCTGCTACAGTAGCTAAACTTTGAAACTTCTGACACTCCATTAAAACCCCAGTAGCCTCAGCCTGCAGA
>VZRI01005648.1:243262-254711 GCA_013397515.1 Upupa epops | reverse complement strand
CTGAACAGCCCCAACACTCTCAGAAGTAATAGTCCTGATGATCATAGACTTTATTGCATGAAGACACCCTAAGTTTAACAGCAATCCATATCCAAATGCAGAGGACCTTCAGAAGTACTTTTGTCAGTTTTCATTTGCAAATACCAAGGTAAGGAACTAAGCACATACACATTGTATGTAAGCTCATTTTCTTATTTCATAATTTGTGCAGCCCCTATGTGTATAACCTTAGAATACATTCCTAAATTCTCTCCCAATGTCTGGCCACAGGCCCACTGGCAACTTCAAATCATTTCTCTCCATAAAAACAAACGTGTTTCTAGGTCAGAGAGAAGGGAGTGTTGTTGTCTTACACTAAGAAGCAGAAGGCTTGCAGGACAGGGCAACTCTTGCTCCTGTAGAGTGAAAGCCTTGGTGTAGATGGCTTTCACTCTACAAACTTGCTTTACCCAGACAGCACCAGGCACCCCAGCACCCCTGCTCACATTTTTTTGCCCTTTATGGCACGTTTTGTTTGGTGTCCGATTGTGTGACCTGACATTTCCTGAAAAGCTTGATTAGCAGAATGACTATGAGCCAGCAATGTGCTCTTGTGGTCAAGAGAGCCAACAGCATCCTCGGGTTAATCAGAAGAGAGGAGATTAGCAGATCGTGGGAGGGTCTTTTCCCCCTCTGCTGTGCACTGGTGAGGCTGCATCTGGAATATTGTGTCCAGTTATGGGTCCCTCAGTTCAAGAAGGACACAGAGCTGCTGAAGGGTGTCCAGTGTAGAGCAATGAAGATGATGAAGGTAGTAGAGCACCTTCCTTATGAGGAAAGGCTGAGGGAGCTGGGTCTCTTTCGCTTGGAGAAGAGGAGGCTGAGGGGTGACCTCATGCATGTCTATAAATATGTGAGAGGTGGGTGTCAGGATGATGGAGCCAGGCTCTTCTCAAGGTTGTCTGGTGATNCCCTAATGATTCTATGATTCTATAATTCTATCTTAAATCAGGAACTAAAAATATTGTGGAAGAGCTTTTCAGAAAGCAGCCCTTAAAATATTTTTCTGCCTTTGTATTTTGTTAAATCTCATAGAACTCATGAAGTTTTAGGTGTGTTAGCACTGTCAGAATGTATTTTCCCACTATAACAGATTTCATTTAGACAGTACGGAGTGTTGTTGTGGGGAAGAAGGCTTCAAAGTAGGTGTTCAGGAACTGTAGTTACAAATATATTGACACTTTAGTGAAATATTTTGAGAATTTAGTGAACTATATTGACAATTTTAGTGAACTATATTTGCAGTGTAGAGTCTGTGTTCTAATTATGGGTAGTGATAAAGCTGAGTTTAAAGGCAATCCTGTGTAGCATTTGTCTTGAATGAAGCCTGAACTCCATGTGGATGACATTGAATTCCTCAGTCAGTATGGTTTAAACATTGTCAAAAATGTACAGCTGTAGGATGATAGAGACTCACTCCAATTACAAACAGAGGGCAATCAGATCTGTATTTGTGGTCAGGCTCTCATTACAATTTAAAGACAGGTTTCTGAAAATGAGAGTGACAGGGACAACCTTTTGATTTATTCATAGATTTTTAAGAGTAGCATGTGTTAAACCCAATCTTACTCAGGTTTTCTGGGAGATTTGGAAAGGTTAATCATTGTTTTATTTTCCCTAAGATTTTAGTGTTCAGACCTCTGTTTATGTGTTAAATTCATTTTGTATGCTATTGCTAATTCAGTGAAAGCAAGAACTATGCTGCTATTCCTAAAGAGTTCCTAAACTCTATCCTCATTGCTTCTGCACTGTGGCTCTACATAGTCTTCATAGCAGCCTTCAACAGCCACATGCCTGTAGACTGTGTAATGTATCAGCTCATCCACCTGTTTGCCTTCGTCCTGTTTGCCTATTCCAGTGTTAAGGAGGGTTTTGAACAGGAAGTGCTGCCCCAAAGAAAGTGTGATGTGATCCAGAGTTTGTGTGCAGTTCCAGCTTGTCCTTTCTCACAGGTTAATAATGAATCTCAGTAAATAAGGAGTTTCAAACCCAGCACTTCCTACAGAAGCTTATGTTCAACCCAGGTTGTTGTTGGAGTGGTGTTACTTAGATTCTGATATTTTTCACATGCAGTATAACAGTTTGCAGGCTTAGTGTTAACATCAGAAATCATTCGCTGTGGCATGAAATATTAATTGAATGATTTAGGCTGGGAGGGACCTTGAAGATCATCTCATTCCAACACCACTACTGTGACCTAGAACACCTTTCTCTTATTAGATCAGGTTGCCCAGAGCCCCACCCAATATGGCCTGGAACACTTATAGGGATGGCCCATTCATTCAGGTTTCCTTGTGCACATTTTTGTTTTAGAATCCAACAATTATTAAAAAAAAATTGAATTTTTGGGGTAAAAGGTTTCTTTGATGGTGACTGCTGTGACAAGACTGTGCAAGACTATTATACTTGTAGAGCACTTCTGGCTTATATTACTTATATTACCTTATCTGAAGATAAGGTTGTAGGCCCATGGCAACTCTGTACTATACCAAGGCCTTTGATAGTGAATAAATCTTTAAAAAAAAAAGATTAGTTTGGGGTTTTTTTTTTGCCATCTGATCATTTTTTCTGTACTAGCTCACCTTTTAATCTTGCATTGCAATGGAGCTGTAAACAAAGGCATCATATGTGCTCATTTGCGACCCAAATTTCTGCAATAAGGTCTTTCAGGCCAAGGGCCACGATGGAATACTTTAATCTAGCTAATAGCAAGAATTATTGCAACTGTCTTTGCCTAAGACTTTGGTGGTCCTGCTGTGACAGGGGGTTGGACTAGATGACAACACTAAGCTGTGTGATGCAGCAGACACACCAGATATTAGGGATGACATCCAGAGGGACCTGGACAGGCTGGAGAGGTGAGCACAAGCCAACCTCATAGAGTTTAACAAGACCGAATGTAAGGTCTGGGACAAGGCAATACTGAGCACAAATACAGGCTGGGCAGTGACTGGCTGGAGAGTAGCCCTGAGGAAAGGGACTTGGGGGTGCTTGTGGACAAAAAGCTCAGCATGAGCCAGCAGTGTGCACTTGCGGCCCAGAAGGCAAAATGGATCCTGGGCTGCATCAGGAGAGGTGTGGCCAGCAGGTCGAGGGAGGTGATTCTCCTCCTCTACCCCACTCTGGTTAGACCCCACCTCGAGTACTGCATCCAGTTCTGTAGCCCTTATTACAAGAATGTGGACATACTGGAGTGTGTCCAGAGGAGGGCCACGAGGCTGATCAGAGGACTGGAGCACCTCTCCTATGAGGCCAAACTGAGAGAGTTGGGGCTGTTCAGTCTGGAGAAGAGGAGGCTCCAAGGTGACCTTATTGTGGCTACAAAAAAGCTGTGGAGGGGCTTCTTAGGATCTCAGGTAGTGACAGGACTAGGCGGAATGGAGCAAAGCTGGAGATGGGTAGATTTAGACTTGACATGAGGAGGAAGTTCTTCACCGTGACAGTAGTGAGAGCCTGGAATATGTTGCCCAGGGAGGTGGTTGGGGCCCCATCCTTGGAGGTGTTTAAGGCCGGGCTGGATGAGGCTCTGTCCAGCCTGGTCTAGGGTGGGGTGTCCCTGCCCATGGCAGGGAGGTTGGAACTGGATGATCCTGTGGTCCCTTCCAACCCTGACTGATTCTATAACTTTTTCCCAGGGTGTTTGTGGAGTCTCCTTTTCTGGATGCATTTTAAACCCTCCTGGACTTGGTCTGGGTGATCCTGCTGTGACAGAGGGATTAGACTGGATGATCTTTCCAGGTCGCTTCCAGTCTGTAATGTTCTGTTCTGTTCCAATCCCTAATCATTCTATGATTCTTGTGATTTTCTTGTATGCTTTTTAATACAAGTCAGCTGAAGGAGAGGAGCTTGCTGACACACCTCTCCTGATGCAGCCCAGGATCCATTTTGCACAAGGAACTGTGGCTGCCCCATTTTGAAGTGTTCAAGGCCAGACTGGATGGAGCCCGGAGTAATCTGATCTAGTGAAGGTGTGCCTGCCTATGCAGCAGGGTTGGAACTAGATTTAAGGTTCCTTCCAACCCTGGCCATTCTATGATTCTATGATAAAGGAAAATCACAAAAGAATAATGAACTCTTCTGTGAGTATTTTTATAAATGTGACACATAAAGGCATAATTAATGTTTTAACCATACTCACAACACAGACATAGTCAAGTGGTAATGGCTTTGCCATTACAACATTACAACATCAGTGAAGATACTTATTAATTTAGCTTCTTGTTAATTTATTAAATAACTACTTTTACTTCGCTAATTTTGAACATGAGCCAAATACATAACTTTAACAAAGAGCTCAAAGGAACACTTAGCTGTGTTTCTCAGAATGATCTGTGGCGTTATGTGGCCAAAGGTCTTGGGCAGTGGAGGTAACATCGCTTTCCCAACATTGAGAGTAAAGGAGGCCAGTCACTAGCACTCCCTGACTTTCAGTTTCAGTAGAGGTATGATGGCACATGAGTGAAGGAAGAACCTCAGAAAGTCTTTAACTCACACCCATTACTCAGTAAAATTTTTCTGGCAGCGTGGAAGAACTGGCGTTGTGCCTTCCTGCAAGGAAGAATGCACTGAGCTGGTGTTCTGGCTGTACTCTCCTTGCTGTGCTGTGGAAATTCTGGCCTTCTACTCAATCACTCCTTGTTTATGTCTTTTGTAATGTTTTTGAAACAACTGGAAGGAGAAACAATCCTCATCAGTTTCTACACACAGTGGTGACAGCAATATGAAAGCCAGTTAAATCTAAGACTTTATCGTATTCCTAACTCAGCAGAAGCATAAAAGAAATAAAGTCTACAATTACTGAACTTGCCAGTAATGAATACCCTGCAAGCCAGTGGCGATACTGCAAATACACAGAGGCAATATCAGCGTGCAAAACGTGTAGAGCAAAAGAACCCAAACGTGTGCAAAGATGGACTGCCAGGGATTGAAGAACTCCAAAACAGGAGTCTCTGTTCTCTCATTTCAGAAATATTTTACTTTAGAATAAAGAAAAATTGCCAACATTTATTGGACGCTCCCAGACACCCAGCTTCTGATGGTAGGAAAAGGTAAAAGCAAGCCTGAGCTTTCTGCCATTAGCAGTGGGCACCACTCATACATTTAAGAGAAAGAATTTCAATACAATGATTCTACATGATCATAGAAATATTAGGGATCAGAAGGGACCTCATAAGATAATCTAGTCCAGTCCCCCTGCCACAGCAGGATCACCTAAAACAAGTTGCACAGGAACACATTCAGGCAGGTCTTGAACATATCCAGAGAAGGATACTCCACAAACCCTCTGGGCAGCCTGTTGCAATGCTCCATTACCCTCACCGTGAAGAAGTTCCTTCTGACGTTTATGTGGAAACTCCTATGTTCCAGCTTGCACCCATTGCCCCTTTTCTGATCACTAGAATCATAGAACAATTTCAGCTGGGCTAGACCTTCAAGATCATCAAGCCCAACCTCTTCCTAGCCCTATCAGCACCACTAAACCCTGTCCCCCAATGCAACTTCTACCCTTCTGTTCAAAACCTCCAAGTAAAGCCACTTAAATAAGATGTCTAGACTAACCTAACTCTCCAAAGGCAAGCACTATCTTTTTAAAGGTTTAAATTTTTAGCAATGTCTCCTGTTCTTCCTGAAGCTGAAAACAACATGTGAATATAGGAACAACTAGTCTAGTAGCAGGTCACTCTGACCTGTAACTAATTTAGTTGTACAGAACTAAACATTAAGGGTTTGAGTTAAACACCTGCCAATGTGCATCATTAAACCCCCAATACTTAAATCAGGATTGAAGTCACATTCCCAAATCAGCAGCATCTACACACACAACCTTTTTGGGCCACAGATCTCAACTAATGCACTCAGCTGGGTTTGAACAGCTGACCTGACAGCCTCTGAGTTCATTATAATTTTCCTGTCTGCACTATCTTTGAAGCCCTATACATTTATACCCTAGAATCATCACGGCTGAAACAGACCTTCAAGATCAAAGTCCAGCCATCCACCCTACAATCCCCAACCACTAACCCATCTCCTGAAACACCATGTCTGCCTGTTTGTTGAACCCCCTCCAGGGACCATGCCCCCACCTCCTCCCTGAGCAGCCTCTTCCAAGCCCTCACAGCTCTTTCTGGGAAGATTTTTTCTAAGATCCAGTCTGAACCTCCTCTGTGCAACCTGACCCTTTTTCCTCTTGTTCTATTGCCAGTCACTAGGGAGAAGAGGCCAACCCCTGCCACACTCCAACCTCCCTTCAGTAGAGCAATGAGGTCCCCACCTTAGCCTCCTCTTCTCCAGGCTGAGCAGCCCCAGCTTCCTCAGCCTCTCCCCATCAGACCTGTTCTCCAGACCCCTAACCAGTCCAGTTGCCCTTCTCTACCCCCTTTCCAGCACCTCTGTGTCCTTCCCATACTGTGGTGCTCAACACTTCACTCGGTACTTGAGGTGCAGCCTCGCCATAGCTGGGTCCTGCTGCCCACAGTATTGCTGATGCAGGCCAGGATGCCCTTTGCCTTCTTGGCGCGACACATGATGTATTATCCAGTATGTTTTTTGAATGCAGTGAAAGGCCAAACACACTTTTTTTCTGATGAATAGTATTGCCTTTCAGTATAAACAGCTGTTTAAAACTTGAGGTTGTGCATTTCCTTCAATAGTGTGAGAAGCATGTTCTCATTTCGGTGATGACAGAAAGTACAATTCAGCATAAAGGATTCCACTTCTCCTCACTTGCTTTGAACTTGTCATTTTAATTTTGCAAGCTTTATTCATCATCTGTAAATACTTAGCATGGCCATGTAATAGGGAATTGCAATATTATATTCCATCCAACTATGTGTCACTAAAATAATTCCACTTTGGTTTGAGATTTAAAGTCAATTCATCTGCAGACTAGTTTAACTGCCTCTGAAGTCTGCAATGACAAGATGAGAGTCTCAGCTCTACTGAAGCCTGCAATGGGACTGCAAAAGAGGGGTCCTGACAGTGCTCCAGAAACTCATGGGCAGGACCTGAACTCTTAGAGAACCATTTTTACTTGTCAGTTCAGTGAAGGTCTGTGACCACCCAGACATCTTGACAGTAAACTCGCCTAGGCATCCTTCCCACTTGATAGTGTCTGGTGCTGGATTGTGCTCTCATTCTTTCCTGAAAGCCATAGAGGAACATCTGAAGGGGAAGAGCAACTTGGCACTCCCACCTCTCATGGATTTAAACAGAACCAAGCATCTTCTGGCCATCTTTTGTTTAAATAAATAGTTTGTTTAGTTTTCTTGCCTCCTTTGGCTCTGTCTTGGCTCTGTTCTAAGAGACAAGATATTAAACATCCATTGTCTTTAAAAATTGATATGATATCCATCAGCAAGTGCCTCATACTTTTATAGCAGTTTAGTAAATATATATGCACACACATACCCACTAAAATAGCAGTTTACTGTGACCTACTCCAGAACTCCCTGTGTGGACACTCTTCCTCCACAATAAGAGAGGATTTTATGATTTTATTTGCAATTTGCTCTATTCATGTTGGAAAAAACCCACTTGAACCATAAATAATTTTTCTGGAATACCTACTCCAGTGAATTTCTAAGACAGTCAGCCCATCAGTAGCTAATAGGGAAGCAAAACATAAGGCTCTCCAAGACTGCCAGGGCATACTTTCAATGTATAAATCAACATAACCTATATTAGAGTCTCGAAGAATATTTATCTAATAATTTTGTGCTAAAAACTATTACCCCTGTGCAGCTGCCACATGACTCCATGTCTGGTACAGCCCCTATATTCAGCAAATAGTCATAATAGTAAAAATCTATTATGCTACTTTAACCTTTATCTAGGAAAAAAACAACACTGAAGATATCTGTTTGCTGAAAGAAACAATGAACAGAATGACGTTAAAAGCTTAGATTTAAGCCTTCAAGAACTGTGCCAGTAAAATCTGTCTGGGTGTCAGTGTGTTTCACAAACCACTTAAATTGCAAGGCTATATACTCAAGCCAAATCCCCAGTACCTTTGGCTCTATTCCCACATAACTCTTCCGAACTCAATATACTTCAGCATCTCTGACAGCAGACTTTTCATCTAAGAGGCAACCTACTTGGAGATAAAGAAAGAAACCCATTGTTTTCCCAATTTAGGTCATACTCGTTCAACAGGATTTTCTCTAGCAGCAACCAAACATGTTCATCCACAGACTTGCTACAGCAAACAGTTCTAAGCAGTCAAATCCATTGACATTTTCAAGACTGGTTTACTGATGTAAGTTTCTAATGTATGATGCTCTGTTGTTTGCCAGGCAACACTCAAACAAGAGAAATATGGCATATAAATATCTGACAGAAATATGCCAGACCTCCACTCTTTGCTGAAAATCAATGTCTTTCATACGGAACTGAGGCTGAATTGTTGTTGAATGTCCACTTTGATGCCAGGGTCTCCAGTGGGGCTGATTTGCTAGTACCTGAAAGATCAGCTTCTAAATCAAATGACAAACATGTTGCATAATACAACACAGACTAAACTCCATTTCCAACACCCCAGAAGGAATAGAGTAACTTCCTGCTAATAAATTATTTTGGAGTTTTTGAAGTTATTTACTGGATGACAGTTTCCAAATACTGGGGAAACGATGAAGGGAGGAATTGCTTACTTTTAGCACAAGGTGAAGTTATTTTGCCTGCACAGAAGGTGTGATAAAAAACAGAACACAAAAATCAAAACACCTAACACTCATCAAAAACATGGAACACAAAAAAATAATCTTGAATTGCTAGATTTTCCATGTTCCCTTCTCTCTGGTTGCTGGGCAGGCCAGCAAACCTGCATTTTCCCTGACATTTTCCTGTCATCAATGTGTAACATTTAAACTTGGCTTTCCCTGCTGGTGCTGACTCTGTTTTTAAATCCCCAATTACAGCATACGTCTATCTTGCAAATAACAGTCCCACCTGCCATTCGGCTTTGCTTTAAATGCAAACTCCTATTTTCTTACTAACTGTTTTCTTCAGGTTATAAAGCCATCTTCCAATGGCTCTGAATAGATTTGCATTCAAATATGCTGTTTAATCTTTATAATGAGTCTGTAACAGAGGCACTGAGTTGTGCCTCAGCAGTTTATGTTACTGCTCACAGTTCCAACCCTAGATGTCCTTCTAAAGCTGCCTGGCCTCTGACAGTGCTGGCCTCTCAGTGCCAAAGCCCTACTGTCAGTGTTTCCATACTACTCCATGTACACAGTGAGTATCACAAGGCAGATATACTGTGTTACTCCTTCTGGTAAACCCATCCTGTTTCAACTGAAAATTGCTAACATCTGCTTCATAATTGTTCTTGTGTATTCCAGCACAAAGCTGTACATAGATTGAAATTATTTGCTTAACTGCAAGTATATAAAATTTCTGGTACTAAGGAAGATACCTACCTCCTCAATAGCTTTAAGCAAATGCCTCCCTCAGTTTATATCATACCCTTATTCTGATACCATACGCAATGATATGTGTGTAAAACCCTCTCAAGACATAACAGCAAAATGTGTTAATGTCTTTGATAACATTTTGGAGTTCCTCACTACCTACATTGTAGCCCACACCTGGGGCTAAAGTATAGCTGCTACTCTACCATTAACCTTCTCACGTCAGAAAGAGAATTGAGAAAAGGAGAGTAGGTTGAAATGAGAAAGGATTTAAGGAACCAGACAAACTAATGCCAAATGCCTGCATAAACTACACAAAGTTATATTCAGCCCAGTGCTGTACAGTAGTCACAACAAACAGCAGCCCTCGAGAGCGGAAGAAGGAAAAGAAGATACGTTAGACAAAACTTGAGCAGGAGCCTGCTTGCCTGAGCAAATTTCCTCCTTTATACCGGGCATGACATTAATGGGATGGGATACAGCTGTGAGCCAGCTCGGGGCAGCTGCCCTGACTGACTCTAAACAGCTGACAGCCTGCACACCATGGATGGCTTAGCATTCTGTCCCATAAAAACAGGACACTCACAACAAGAGGCATGGTGAAATTTTATAAAATCACACTGAATATAGCATTCATATATTGTATATATATATATATAGGCAGAATAAGTCAAATATATGTTTGTTTCATGTTTTCTGATGTTGCTTAAAGCAAACAGATCTTTTGGGTTTTGTCCTTTTAGCCAGCACCTTCAAATCCTTAAACTATTTCAGCTTTACATTCAGTTTGCAGATCATGGTTTGGTATCTAAAACACGTGTCTGTCTACTCTTGGAAAGAGGAAGGATTTTCGAGGATATGTTTTGCAATAGAAGTGGGGTTTTTCCTTTCAGACAGTTTCAAATAATGTGGCCCTTCTGTGACTCCAGACTTTTTTTTTCCCTAGCCCAAAAATGGAACCAAAGATATTACAGTTTATCAGATCATAACAGAACTAAGATTTGTTAGTGTCTGTGATGCACAAGCTGCATAACCCCAGCTTTGCTTATACCAGGGCTGTACCAATATTCTTCTTGGAAAGTTCTTTTAACGGCTGAAGTTTACATTTGTTGTCCCAGTAACATAATGATTCAGAGTTGAGACACCAGTCCAGCTCTCGTTCTATTGCAAAGCAGTAGTGTCAGGTTGCTGATTCATGCAGTTAGGCAAAACTGTCTCCATAAAGGCACCCTCTGAGAGTTATACATGTGAGCTGAGGCAGGCAGGGCACTTAACTTTGACCTACTTCTACGTCTTTATGCATTCACCTCTTTCCCAAGATTATTATATACACTATCATAAACTGCATTATGGTTTAGCTACATTGACATATTTATTTATCTCCAACAAGCCTCCTTGATGATATCCTGTTTCTCTAGGTTTCTAACTAAATCCATATAATATTACATTTGCCTTGTGTTCCTCAGCACATTTCAAGTACTGAGAATTCATCAAATCTGCTGCAATAGAATCCAAAAAGCCCAAAGGTTGTATTCTCCCTGTTTCTTCCCTGTACATAAAAGTCCCAAATGCTGGAAAAATACCTGATGGAGCTGTTTTCAAATTAGACGTTTTTTAAGAATTTAAAATATTTTAGAGACAATCAGAGAATGTTAGGGATTGGAAGGGACCTTGAAAGATCATCTAGTTCAATCCCCCTGCCTGAACAGGATAACCTAGATCCAGTCATAGTATCACAGTACCACAGTAATGATGAGGCTTGAAAAGACCTTAAAGATCATCCAGTCCAACCTAAAACCAACCAAGTAAACCTAACATCTGACATCTAGATCATGCCACTCAGCACTTCATCCAGACTAACCATGAACACCTCCAGAGACGGTGACTCGACCACCTTCTCTTTTCCAGGCTAAACAGACCCAGCTCCATCAGCCTCTCCTTGTAGGGCTTGCCTTCCAGGCCCTTTACCATTTTAGTTGCTCTTATCTGGACTTGTTCCAGCA
>VZRI01005648.1:168192-242443 GCA_013397515.1 Upupa epops | reverse complement strand
TTATAAAAGGTCTTCATATTATCCTTAACAGTAGTGGCCAGCCTGAGTTCGAGTTGGGCTTTAGCCTCCTTAATTTTCTTCCTACACAACCTGGCAATTCCTCGATACATGGCTCGATTGACCTCGTCCTTTTTCCAGAAGTGGCACATCCTCTTTTTCTCTCTTAGTTCTTTCAAGATTCCTTATTCATATTCTTATTCCCTTCTGCCTCTCCTCTCTCTCTTAAATAGCTGTTGGCGCTCTTGGCTACAAGAGCACATTGCAGGCTCATAGTCATCCTGCTGTCCACTAGGCCCCCCAGGTCCCTTTCTCCTACACTGCTCGCCAATCGCAGAACTGCTGAGACTAGAAAAGACCTCTGAGCACATCCAGCCCAGCCCATCACCTAGCATCACCACGTCAGCCAGACCAGGGCACCAAGTGCCACATCCAGTCTGTCCTTAAACACCTACACGGATGAGGACTCTATCACCGCCCTGGGCAGTCTATTCCAGGGTCTGATCATCATTTCTATGAGGAAGGACTTCCTAACATTCAATCTCATCCTCCTCTTTAAACAACTACTGCCAGCAGAATCACTTTTAGGGCACAAGAGCCACCTGCAAGAGCTTCTCCCATTTGCAAAAACTCCACCTGCAATGGAATTATTTTATTATTGAGGCTGGAATAGAGCTCTCAGTTCATTCAGTCCAGCCTATGATCTGACACCACAACACCAGCTAGACCATGGCACTAAGTGCCACATCCTATCCCAGTGGTTTGTTTCTTGTATTGCTCTGTTCAAGTTACCTGTTGTCAGATATTAAATACACCAGAATGAGAAATTTCCTAGCAAAATCATTTCAACAAACTGATTTGCTTTCATATGATAAACAACAATTTCCTTCCATTCAAAAGGAAGATTGAGAATTCTATCAGAAAGAATTTTTCACCTTTTACCAAACAAGTAATTTACAATCCTTTCTGTGTTTCCATATTATGCGATCATTTCCAAAGCTTAAAATAACTTGGCAGTTCTACAAACACTTTTCTGTTTTCTTAACATTTCCTTGTTTACTTATTACATGCAATAGGTTTTTAAACAGTGGTTTCATGACAAATTAGTAGAGGTTTGTGGAGTTCTTTAAAGGGAAGATAAGGATGCTCCACAGAGACACACACACAGTACAAGCCAAAGGGCTTAATTTTTGGAACCCTTTACTGAGTACATCCTTAAAATGATTAATATGGATTTGGTAGCACAACTCACACACACAAATGCTTCTCTCCTACTGAAACTTGAGCTGTGATCACAGATGATCCAGCTTCTCAAGCAACAAACCTCTGCTTCTTTCTGCTATGATCTATTACACCTTGATTAAATCTCAAGGTATTTTCCACTTGTAGGAAACAATCAGAGGTCTCAGAGTAGTATCCCTTGAGCAGATGTAAATTTTGCTTGTTGAAATTCTTCTGCTTTGCAAAAACTTGAGTTCCCATAAATGTACGAATATTTCTATTGCATAATGCAGTATGTGCTGTGAGCTGCTCTGTATAGTTCTGCCAGCATGCCTCACCTCTTTATTTGGTGTGCGATGTGATTGAGAGGGATAAGAATTTATGATGTGATCTCTTAGAACAGCCAAAACTCACTGGTTGGGTTTTGATTAAGTGCTTGTGGAAATCACTACAAGCTTTACAGCTTGTCTGGGTCATTAGTGCCACTGCAGTTATCTGATTGAAATAAGATTCAGAATGTAATTGTCAAAATTATGGATAAAAACACCAGTGAGTTGCAATCGTTGTCGGTTTAGAATAGCATTTACCTGGCTGGTTTGATTTTCTCAGTATTTTTGACTTTCACAGCAGCAGCACAATATCCCATTGAATGGGACAGTGGATATCCTGGAAGCCTTTTCCACATCATCTGTAATGAAAGTTAAAATTTTAGCATTGCTGCAAAACACACAGGAATTCACACACTGCCAAAAACAAGAGAATTGTTAAAAATTAAAAGACATTTTAAAAGCATAAATGTGGCTCCTGCTCGTCAAACACTGTAATGCATATACAAGGCAAAAAAAAACTTGGAAGAACAGATATGAACCCTGAAGTGCCCATCATCACTGCTATAAATATAGTAGAGGGGGAGGAGAACCTCTCTCCATCTACTAACCACCCACCTTGCAATCCACCCCAGGACACCATTGGCTTTTTAGGCCACAAGGGCACATTGCTGGCTCACAGTTATCCTGCTGTCCACCAGGACTCCCAGATCCCTTTCTCCTAAGCTGCTTTCCAGCAGGTCAGTCCCTGAACTATACTGGTACCTGTTCTTGACCAGATGCCAGACTCTGTGCTTGCCTATCTTATTGTTCATTAAAGTTGCATTTAGATTAACAGAATCACTGAATTGTTGAGGCTGGAAAAGACCTCTGAGATCAAGCCCAGCCTATGACCTAAGATCACCACAATAATCTAGACCTTGGCACCAAGTGCCACGTCTAGTCTTTTCTTAAACACCTCCAGAGATGAGGACTCCATCACGTCCCTGGGCAATCTGTTCCAATGTCTAATCACCTTTTCTATGAGGAAGGGCTTCCTAAACAAGCAAAGGCATTCATTAAAGACAGCTTAAGGACATACCTGGGAACGAGGAATATACAGATAAATAATAAGAAGGTCACGTTTATATCCCTTTTTCTACATATCTTAGAGCTCACTTATACACTTGCAATGGAATCTGGTAACAGATCTCTTCTGGGAGTTCCAGTGTGTTCTAAACATGTAGTTTAATTTTTAATTTAGTAAAGGTTTTTGGGACATACCTTCCGTAAGGTCAGCTGAAAGAGACAACATGACAGATAGGTGTTTCAAAGCTTGATTTTTTTCTCAGGTTAAATTCTACCCAATTCAGCCTCCAGCATGACTGGAATAATGTGGCCAGCAGGACTAGAGAAGTGAATTGTCCCCCTGTACTCAGTGCTAGTGAGACCTCACCTTGAGCACTGTTCAGATTTTAGGAGAGGCTGAGGGAACTGCGGTTGTTTATCCCAGAGAACAGGAGGCTGAGGGGAGACCTTATTTCCCTTTTCAACTACCTGAAGGGAGGTTGGTCTCTTCTCCCAAGTTAATAACAGGACTAAGGAAACAGCCTCAAGTTGTGTCAGGGGAGTTTAGATTGAACATTAGGAAAAATTTCTTAACTGGAAGAGTGGTCAGGGGTTGGAACAGTATGGCCAGGGAGGCTGTGGCACTGACGTCCATGGAGGTGTAAAAAAGCATGTAGATCTGGTGCTTGGAAACATGGTTTAGCAGGCATGGTGGAATTGGGTTGACAGTTGGACTTGATGACCTTGGCAAAATATGTTCAATGATCCATGTGTTTTCATAATCATTAATTTCATAATCATTAACCTTACCAATGTCTTCAGTATTGAAATGAGACAAACACTCAAATGAAGTTCTAGCAAAAATTTGAAAAATTTACAGTACTAATATGCAATAAAAAGAGAAAAAAGAGATTTTCTGAAATGAGTTCCAAGTAATTCTGTATAGAACAGAGATTTTCATGGAGGAAATATGTTTCCCCTTGCTTTTAGCATGAGCTCTCTACTTACTTTGAGCAATTTCAAAAATTATTATTTGATAATAACTTAAAGAATCATAGAATGGCCTGGGTTGGTATGGACCTCCAAAGGTCCATTCACCTAGTTCAACCACCCCTGCAGTGAGCAGGGACATCCTCAACTAGATCAGGCTGCCGAGAGCCTTGTCCAACCACCTGTTGAATATCTCCAGGGATGGGGCCTCAACTATTTCCCTGGGCAACCTGTTCAAGTGTTCAACTGCTCTTCTGCTAAAGAACTTCTTCCTAACGGCCCATTTCAATCTTCCCTTTGTTAATATGACCCCGTTACATATATATCTAGAGGAATAGAAAAGAATGCTTTTTCACATGTATTAATTAAATGAGAAAACCAGTTTAGGGTCAAATCATATATCGGAATGTGGAGAAAGATAAAGGACATGGAGTGGTGTCCAGAAGGACCTTGTTTGAGAAATTACATAGAAAATATAGTTAAATAAATTTAAATTCAATTTGACAATTTAAATTTAAAACCTGTGCATGTCCTGAATTTAATGCAGTTGATCTTAACAGGGATTTAAGTCCAGATGTAATAACAAATGCTAGAAAACAGAGGAATAGAATACATGATCCCCAAAAACTACTATGAAAAACCGCATTAGTGTACAATGCAGTAAACACGGGGAATTTTTCATACATCTGGAAGAGCGCTGTACAACTGAAACTGCAGGAAATGAACTGACACAGGAGTGAAATAAATCAAAGGTTAAACAAAACTTTCACAAACTAAGAAAATCTTTACAAATCCTTAAAGAAAAAGAAAAAAGAAGAAATTAATCTAGAACTGTCAAGGAGCTTGGAGGGTGTAATGTACTAAACGAGGCAATGCCACAAGGAAACAAATGTGCAAAGAGATAAGAACAGTTAAGAGAATGCAATAGGAAAAGCGTCAATGAATGACATAACTGATGAAGTAAAACAAGAAAACAAGAGAAATCAAGAGAAATAGGATGAGACACATTCCACTTGTGAGATCATCAGTGAATGATACAGGTCCTTTAGGTATCAATAAGGAATCCTTTAAAGCAAAGGCCCAAATTTTTATAATAAGAACAGTTCTATCCATTTGCAACTGTTACTCACGTACATTTTGTGTGTTTTATCTATTTTATATCTGACAAGTGGTGGTTTGCAATGATACAATCATTGTAACATCTTCCACGTTCTGAACAAACAGTAAGTTAATTAGAAACAACAAGGGGGATGGAAGTTTTAGGACCTGGTTAGGGATGAAGATGCTGTATTATACTCATCTATCATAAAGCCAGGAACAAACCAAACAATGATCAGGAATAGGCTGGACTTGATGATCTTAGAGGTCTTTTCCAGGCTTTCTAATGCTGTGATTCTGTGATGTTATAGGTTCTTTGCCATTTAAAACATTATATTTACCAGCCTATGAAAGGACTGTGGGGGAGAGAGATGAAGGCGTTCAAGTCCTTACTTCAAAGTGAAGTCTCCCATTGTTCTGAACTGTATTTATCCCTGGAATAAAATACCTATTATATGACATCTTTACCTTTTCCAGACCGTAGACATACTTGGAAGGAATGCTAATCTTAATAACTACCTACAATTTCCTAGACTCATATAAACTGTTAAGGCTAGGCTCACAGAAGCCTAGGTGAACTCTGCTGAAGAACTGCATGGAACCAAAGTCATTTAAATTTAACACTCACATATGAGATCAGTAGAGTGGTTTATGCATACTAAACACTTATTTTTGCTACTGAAACTAGAGTGGTTTGTACATTGATAAAAATGAAAGATTTGTGTCCAGAACCTCCACAGTACAGAGCATGTTCCTATTAATTTCTAGTGCAGTGCACATCTAAACTGAGTTAGAGATCACAAATTAAATGGTTGTTCTCTCCCCCTGTGATATTTCATTCAGTCATCAGATTCAGAACATTGTCTAATGTAGAATCATAGAACTTAGGTGGGAAGTGACCTCAGAAATCCCCTAGTTCCAGCCTCCCTGCCATAGACGCAAACACCTCTCACTAGATCAGGGTGTCTAGAGACCTGCCCCACCTGGCAGTGAACACTTGTAGGGATGAAGCGGTCACAGCTTCCCTGGACAAACTGTTCCAGTGCTTCAGCACCCTCTTAGAGAGGAATTTCTTCCTGAATCTTATCTAGATCTCCCCTCTTTTAGCTTTAAATCCCCCTTGTCCTATCACTAGCGTCCCTTGTAAAAAAAAGTCCCTCTCTGCTTTCCTGTAGACCCTTTTGTGTACAGGAACATATGTATCAGAGGCTTGTAAAATACAGATCTTCTTCTCTATGTATTCACAAAAATACTTACCCAGAATTTATACAACTTCTATTTTTTGTTTTTCAAAAATGGTTAAGTACAACTTACTGCCTGAATAAATTGTTTCTTTATATTTCAATAAAACTTGCAGGGGAAATTATTTCACAACAATCTGCATAAAACTAATGAAATTCTCCTTGAGGACATAAGCAGAATGACCACTATGTGTTAAGGATACTATACTGCAGAGATGCAATGAAACAAAAATGGAGCCAAATCATAATATAACTCTTTGGCCTTAAGTTCAGTTAAATAATTAAACCTTTTTCATCTCCGGTGGTACTCAATTAATCCTCTCTGCATTTTCTAGGACAGATAGTTGTGTGGGTGAGACCACATTTCAAATAGTTGGCCAGATTTGCTAATTAAGAATGTATTGTCATTACTATCAGGCTATTTAAGATTGATCTTTGTCTTTCTCAATGTAGCAGACATAAATTAACAGGTTACCTAGCAATGGCATTATATTAAGCACTTTGATGATGGCAAGATCTAGGATATTGCTAGCCCTGAGTTTTACACCAGATGATGCTAGCTTTTTCAGCAGAAAGACATCTGAATCTTCTGAATAAGATCTGGCTGTAAACACAAGCTGCAATTCCATCTTCATTAAAAAAATAAGTGCACTACAATATTTACTAGGTGTGTCCCCCAGGGAAAACAGAGCAATGAAATACTTTCCTTTCTTATCCTTAATTGTACATCTGAAAAAACAAAACCAGTTCTTGTGTTAATGGTCCCATTGTAACTCTACTAGATCAGATAAAGTGTTTGTGCTCTTGCTCTCTTTGAAGTCATGTTGCTTACTTCAGCGATAGTGGGAATGGTGCTGCATATTTAAACAGCATCTAAACAACAAATTTGAAAGCTATTGTATGTAGTTTATGTAGTAATATCCACCCTTCATTTGTAAGTACGAGATATCTTGTTCTGTTTTGACGATACATGAATTATTAGAATTACCATTGAAAAGCTGGCAATCATCAGGTCTTTACCATTAAACTGCATTGTTTCTTATCAGTCGTTTTTTTCCTGTCCCATAGAAGCACTGTTTAAACAAGCAGCCATTGAATCCCAGTAGTATTCTTTAGGTTTTCTGAGATACATACATTTTCTTCCTAAATGTGGTAAAATTTTGCTGAAAATTTTCTGGAAAATGAAAACTGAAATATTTTATTAAAGAAAATGCAAGGTTTCACTGGCCCCATGACTTATCTATGCTTGGTATCAACTGATTCTCAAGGGTTCTTCAGAACATAAAACACAATTCTGGTCAAAAATAACGTGTGGGAACTAATTTCATTGCTGGTTTCATAAATATAAGGAAATGAAGTGTTTTAATGTAGACTTCCTACAGTCCCCACCTTTCTTTCTCTCTCCCATTTGTGTCTCAACTCCTGCACCACCACCCAAAATAACTTTATCTCTGCACATACATTCTGCTGAATGTCCAAGGATGGAAAAACTGTAGCATTCAAGCAGTCAGGACATGAAAAGAAATTATTGCATATCCAGGTGAAGAACAGTGGGAGAGATTTTGCTTAACATAAATTTGGGTGCCCTGGCAAATCTACTGAACAGTACAAAAAGGGTATGCATGACCTTGCAATGGTCACTAAATTTTGATTTTATTTAATGAAAATCTACATTAAAGGCTTAAGTATTTAGAACCTCCCTGTTGTCTAAATTACACTCTTGGGTTCCTTGTATTTATGATCAGTTTTTACATACTAATGAGAAGTGTTAAAAATGGAAAATATTAAGTGATCAGTGTAACTGCATAGACACTGTCGCCTGTTAGGAAATGTGTCAGGGACAATTCTGTTTCTTCTCTTTAATAATCTTTATAATTCTAGTTTCATATTGGTATGAGCTCTGAACGCATTTGAAATGCTGAACTTTGTGAACATGAAAGTACATTCCAAATATAACTTTATACTGGAAGGACGAGGGGAGGGGAAAGCTGAAAGTTACAACATAAATTGATAAAAACATTTATTGGATTAAAACAAAAGTCAATTACAACCTACTTTGAAAAGATAAATTAGCTAACAAAAACATCCCTGGATATATTGGAAGATAGTGGCATAACAGGAGCAAAATAGACATGATTTGCTGTCAGGAACTATCCATACTTGCATTTTATTAGTAAAGAGTGAGTCTCTAAAACTAGTCTTGTAAACTCTACTTTGTACATTGTTTTGACTCCTTCTCTCCCTTTACAGTTTTACATGGAATTGAAGCATAATAATCCACTCCACCCGAGTAGAGTATTTCCTGGTAATTAATTAATGACAGTTAAGGGATTTTAGATTTGCTGTTGGCACTCAGCTCAGTGAATTGTCAGCCACGAGGAAATCCACTCCCTACTTGACAGATGTGCCAAATTACTAATTAAGCATCCAATGCAGAAAAGCAAACATTTTAAAGTTGTTATTGGTTTCATCCGTTTCAAATAAATTAATCACTTAAATCTTGTACTGCCCAAAACCTGAACAATAGGCAATTTGCGTTGTATACCAGTGACCAATTTTATTTGTGCAAATAGATTAGATAAAAGAAAAAACAGAAATGAAACAATAAAAGAAATAGGCAACTCTGCCTGGCCTCATTAAATCGATATAACCATTGGGTATGGCTTCCTATGATGATTTTACAATTGAGTGTAAATGTTGGAAAGATTGAAATGTAACAGAAAATACTCATGTATTTAATGTATAGTTGCTGAATAGGATGAATCATGCAAAGAAAAGGGGAAAGAAGGAAGAACAGTGGGAGAAAAAGACAGAAAGGAATGAGGAGAAAAATGGTGAAATGGGTTTCATTTTGAGGGGCTAAATTCACAAAACTGGCCAAAAAATCTTTACATCATCATCAGAATGATGTAAAGCCAGAACAAGAACAATGGGAGCTGTTTCCAGGAAGGCTTTGTTTAGACTATCCCTTGGATCAGTGATTACCACAGAGTAGCATCATAAACAGCAGGTAATTACTAATGTTTTAGCCTCTTCTACCATGTCATTTCAAGGAATGAAGATTTTAGCTCCTTGGAAGAGATATGGTCTTTCCCATTGGCATAACCTTGCCATACCAAATCACAAGTTTTAGGAAAAGCTAAAGAAAGATACAGTTTCAAATTCTGTTTGGAAAAGTGAAACAGGGTAACAGATATGAAACAAAGATTGCTTCCCTTAGCTACTTCAAAAAATGTGATAATCTGCTAGAAAAATTATATTTTCATTAGATAGCTGCAATGAATTATAAAAAAAAAACACCAAAAAAAGCCCTCTTGATTTTTACCTGCTTAATTAGTAGGAGACTGCATCAATGCTGAAAGGAGGCAGTAGAAAACCTTGAACTGGCAGCAGTTAATGAACTGAATGTTTTGTTGTTGTTCATCAGGATCAATAGGTTTTTCAAGTCACAGAGAAAAAAAAGAAGGGTTGACAGAACAAACAATTACATTTCTTTTAAGTGGTTTTATTCTTGTCATAGAGATTTTCAAAAGCTGTTGACAAAGGACTTGCTAGGTCTCAGCTCAAATAGAAGGCAAACTTGCCCTCAACTTCACTAGCTTCACATTTTTATTAAGCATAAGTTCTCTTCAAAATTCTTCCTGGAATTTTGTATTTGTGCTAAAGCTATAGGTCAAAGGATTGTTTTGCTGCTGCCATAACTAAACCTATGAGTCAGTGAACAGGGACAGCAGGTACTTAACACATGCTGTAATAAGAACCAATACTATTATAATAAGCAAATTTTTATATATGATACACAAATTTGGCAGTGGAAAGGCTGACAGGAATAAGCGTCAGCTGTGACTGCAGTCGCAAGTTCTCTACTATTCACATTACTATTTGAACTATTGCTGCCATTAGAAATAGGAGCTATGCAGAATAGAACAAATGTTTGCATCCCTGTATCTGATGACCACTTTCCTTCTACTTCAACTCCAAGACTGTTCTGTTTTACAGCAGCAGTCAATGGCTTCAAAGAACTGAAACCACATGAAGAGGTATGGAAGCATCCTGACCACTTTCCTTCTGCAAATTAGCTAGGCCAGTAAGAGGAGTTACAGAAAGGAAGCACCATTGGAGACGTACAAATAGTCCATCCTGCTTCTGAAGCACAGATGCCAAACAAAGAGGACACATAACTCCAAGAATCCTCACATTTAGATAAAGGTTCCATCTACCTCTGCATCTAGTACAGAATTTCGTAATAAAATAATATCTAAATGGACAAATGTAAATCCCTATTGTAAAGTAATTTCTATTCAAATGTGTTAATGTAGATCAATCCAGAAGTTCTAACTTTTAATATTTTTCCACCTTTAGGGGAAGCTGTAAGAAACCCATGCATCCAAGCACTGAATGTTATAGGTCATAAAAGGCTCCAATATTAAAACCTATAAACTAAACACATTGCTTTTACAATTTGCTTGTACTGTCTTCACACAGAATGCTCAGATCCCAGTTCTTTCAGGGAGCTTAAGTGCCATGTTATTGCAACTGTGTGCAAACAATCATGTACCCACTCCCCCAGCCCTCTAGGTCTGAGAAAGCTCTGATCTGGAAACCATGCAGCAGTACTAACTGGATGCTGAGTGCAGGGTATGATAACTCAGGCTCAGTGCCACACAAATTAGGTTACGCAACTCCTGGCCAGAAATGCCTCACATCCGTTCCACTTAGAGTACAAAGAATACATGTACAACAACATGTTCTTGTACTGTCACACAGGTAGATATACTTCATCATTTCTCAAAATGTAGTGTGCGATTTCTACATCTTCCTTTCTTGAATGATAGGAAAGTAGTTTTCGTCAGGAATCACTCATTTCCTTATCAATAAGGTATCACCTGAAAGTTTGTATTGGAAACTGGTGAATAAAAAATTAAACAAATACAACAATTAGAATAAAATACGTATTCAAAGATATCAAAATGTGATAGGGCACATCAAAAGGTATATATGCATATTGTTAAATCACTTTATTGCCTACAAGTAGTAGAAATAGAAGTTCAACACATGATCTTGTTTGTGGCTGCAATAAAGAGCTGTCACTTCAAAGCCACTACAAAGAAATGAGGGGTAGACAGGCAGAATCAAAGTCAGTATAGAGAGAAGTGGCAAAGCAGCGGGACTGAAAACCTATGAAACACAGATATTCATGCAATATTAGTTGATTATCCATTGTTTTATAAAATAGCCACCCATACACCAAATAGAAACCATTGGTAAATGAACAACTCAACATCAGAGTCTGTGAAGTTGCAATCAGGCTGCAACAATAGTTTATAGCACTGAGACAAATACATGATTAAAAAAAGTAAAGGCTACACATGCACATAAACTTTCCTGAAAGTGTCTTGATGTTTCTGGATTTTTCAGAAGGTAACTTAAAAACACAGTGCCTAATCTTTTGGATTGGCCATAGGACTCAACAGAAAAAACCCTGCAATTAACAAAGGGTGTAATGAGGCAAGGTCATGAAAAATGAACAGGCACGTGACCCAGTGCTAAGCAGCAGTGAGATACAAAAACAAGCAGGATGGGAAGGCGCCAGCCAGCATGCTTTCCTATCTAATCAGCTGGGTCTCTGATAAAGGAGGAAGTAAGTTAAGAGAAGTGGTCTTCAGCACTCAAAACAGTTCCCAAGGCTCCATTGCTGCATGGGTAAACTAGGATTTAGGCCAAGGGAATAACCAAAAGGAAGCTTCAAAGTCACTAATTGTGTGGTTTGCGTGTGCTCATGGATAATAGTGACCTCTTTGAACCTGCATAGCAGATACTGCTTTTCACAAGTTACTTAGCACTGTCAACACAATGGTTTGTATTTCAGTCTACAAAACCTCACAAAATAAACCCTGATGACATTTCTACCACAGCAAGCCTGTGTCAGTAACACAGCACTGCGCCAGCTTTCAGGCTTCATTCCTCCTTAACCTTCTCAGTGATATTTCAAGCACACTGTTCTTGTTCCTTGCTTTCTGCAAAAATAACATCATCACTTTAGATCCTCTCTGGAAGAAACCTCTCACAACCTAAGTTTTAAAGAAGGAAGATTTCTTTAGATTTCCATGATGCAACATAATATGAGGCAATTTCAGATTCAAGCAACTTCAGAATTCTGATTGATGAGCATAGTTCATAGTAGCCAAGAAGGTTAATGAAGACCTGCTGTCCACCATTCATGGGAGTTCAGAGGCAACAGAGGTCTCGGCTAGTCATTGGTTCTTTTGTCTAGCCCGCAAAACAAACTGATCAGTAACATATGTGCATGGCTGATTACGATGTAGTTTTACTTCTGTAACAAAAAAAGATGAATTCTGCCAGAAAAAATACCCAAACCAAAACAAACACCAGAAAGTCTTAAATTTTGGGGGTTTGCTAGAATTCTCTATAACTTTTGTGCACTGTTATCATTCATGAAGTTACTTGCTTACTGTAAACCAGGACGTTGCTTTGCCTGGGCTTTCAGCAGTATGCAGAAATGGAGTTCAAAGGCTTGCAAAGGTATTCAAGGTATTTATTGTATTCCACTACACATAGAATACAATACATCGAGGTTATTTTTCTTTATAATGTTATACATAGCATGATCTAGACAAGCCTGCCTATGTACAAGGGAGAAACATGCTTATAGAGCACTTCCACTAAAAACTAAATAGCACTGGATGACAGAACAAATGTGTGTCTTTCAAAGACTGAAACCTCCTTGCTAGTGAACATTCTTCAGTTTTTTTATATAGGACTAGTTTTAATAAAAGTGATGTCCTTGAATAGAGCAATGTCCTTGTAGTGTTGCTTATGGGCAAGAACAACCCCAGGTACCAGTATGGGGACTGACCTGTTGGAGAGCAGCATAGGAGAAAGGGACCTGGGGGTTCTAGTGGAGAGCAGGATGAACATGAGCCAGCAATGTGTCCTTGTGGCCAAGAAGGCCAATGGCATCCTGGAGTGGATTAGAAAGGTGGTGGTCAATAGAACAAAAGAGGTTCTCCTTCCCCTCTACTCTGCCCTGGTGAGACTGCAGCTGAAATACTGTGTCCAGTTCTGGACCCCTCAGTTCCAGAAGGGGACAGAACTACTTGAGAGAGTCCACCACAGAACCACAAAGATGGTGAAGGGAGTGGAACATATTGCTGATAAGGAAAGCCTGAAGGAGTTGTGTCTCTTTAGCTTGGAGGAGACTGAGGGGTGACCTCATTAATGTTTATAAATACGGAAAGGGCGGATGTCAGGAGGAAGGAGCCGAGCTCTGCTCAATGTCATCCAAAGACAGGACAAGGGGCAATGAATGTAAGCTGGAACACAGGAGGTTCCACATAAATATGAGAAGAAACTTCTTCACAGTGAGGTTGACAGAGCCCTGGAACAGGCTACCCAGGGAGGTTGTGGAGTCTCTTTCTCTGGAGACATCTAAAATTCTCCTGGGCATGTTCCTGTGTGACTTAGTCTAGGCAATCCTGCTTAGGCGGGGGACTGGACTGGATGATGTTTCGAGATCCCTTCCAATCCCTAACATTCTGTGATTCTGTAATATATCTTATAAATCTGAAAATGTATTAATTACCTACATGGTTTTTTGTTAGGTGCTTTCGCAAAGGCTGATTTCAATTGTCTGTTTTGTTTCTTCTATAGAAAGCAGAGAAATAAAATAGCACAGAAACAGAGCTGGAAAACAGGGAGAGAAGAAAAGCTCCCAAAATGTCTAATCTACACATGTCCTCAGCTTTCTTTTCATAGAATCATAGAATTAATTTACCACCATCCCATTCACACTTAACAAATTGTATAGCTCTCCAGGAAGTCCTATGTTGTATACATGCTATATAGCTATGTTTATTGAATATGTATTATTAATTTGAAGCTATAGTTGTTTATAGGTTATGGAAAGGGATATAGGGGTGGAGTGTCATAGAGTGACTTTTAATCAAGTAGTTCTATTGGGATTTGGACATAGTACCTTCTGCTTGTAAAGCTGACTCTGTTTCCACAGACATGTGATAGCCAGATATCCCTTATAAATCTGGTATTCTCCCCTGTGATCCAAAGGGATACCATCACTTATCAGCCAAAAGACGCATCAGATCTGTTTTAATGAAATTACCTTTAAGGCAGACGTTTGCAGCTGATAAATCTAGCCAATAATTCTCTTTAGGGGAAGTCTAAATAGTAATAACATTTAACTAACTTAATTTTGTTATCAATTCTTGTAAGAGTTTTATAATATAATAATACACAGGAAATCTGATCTTGGAACTAAGACAAGCTCTACTACGTGACAGGTTTTGCGTGATTTTACAACAGCATCACAAAATTAGGACCTTCTTTCTTATAAATGGTCCCAACATGAATTAAGAACTTCTGACTGTACAGTCAACAAATAATCAATAAATTCTGTTAATGAAATTATTTTACTCAAAAAATCATCTGACAGACTCATTGTTATAAATCCAAAGTGAAGTTTCAAAAGCAATTACAGTAGTCACTTCTTTATTTTGCTGTGTCTTTTGAATAAAGCAATGTGCTTGTGGCGATAGGTCATGGGCTGGGCTTGATGGTCTTAAAGGGCTTTTCCAGCCTCAGTGATTCTGTGAAAGCAAATCAGTTGCATTGCAAAAGAGGCCAAAAGACAATACATGCTCCCATCATAAATAGTTACATCATTAACTCTTTAACAGTGGCAATCAGTAGAACTTTAGCAGTAGAAGGCTTTTACATCATCAATGACCTTTTTAAACAAAGCACAGGTTTATCAAGGGGATTTGAGTGCACAAATCCCAGAGGATGCACAGAGAAATGATTACCAGAAAGCTGCTGTGTGATTTATCAAGCACAGTTCAGTGGGCTTGGTATAAAGGAGCATCTAGGACCTGACTTAGCATAGGGAGCACAGAAGACTGCAGTTCTCCACACTGTGCAGTCTCATGGACTCACGCCTGGCCAGAAGAATGGAGCGTACCCACACAACCATACTTCCAATTGCCCATTCCTACACACAAAAAAAAAAAAAATCATAACAAGCTGTTAGGCAATGGACTGCAGCAAATTTCACTTCCCTGTGAAATATTGAATACAAGAGATATGAAAACTTTGTACTTTAGTACAAAGAAGACCACCATGTGAAGTAAAGTAAAAGCAAGCGTGGCCCAACACTTGGTGTCTGTGACCTATTATTTGACAACTAAATAAAATGAACAAATAAAGCCTTGCCGTTCCAAAATTGCTGCTTTGGGAATTTTAGTTCTAAAACTGTGTAGTCTGTCTGTCAAAAGACCAGTCAGATGTTTTCCAATTCTTTTCATTTTATTATGTAATTATTCCTTTCTTTCTGAGCCAAATTATTTTATTCTGATTTTAATTGAGAGTTTCCTTTTTTAAGCTGAGTGCTTTGTTCAAGAAAGAATTGTTTTGAGATGCTAGAATCACAGACTAAAAGGGCCTCCCTCAGCACAAAATACCCTCAGCAGGGGACTGGTCCCATTATACATGTGTGGATCTACATAGAGAAGCAATTCATGCTTGGACCACATAGGCTTGTTTGACCCATATTCATAGTCCTATGGGCAGAGGAGAAATAGTACTGCAACTAGGAGGAGAAACTGCTATGAGTGTTTCATACTTGTTTAATAAAATGCTGCTTACAAAGATTGTTTCTCTGAAAATAAACAACAGAAGAAAGAGGATTTATTACTGTGTTCACACACTCTTTTCAGCCTATGAATTACTTGAAAAGTTGCCAGCTTCACAAAATCTGAGCAGTCTCCAAGCTATTTTCCTTCAATATACTCTTGTTTTCTGTACTAATAAACATGCACCTCTCCAGCAATTTATTCTGAGCCATTTGCTGCAACTTTGGTGGTAACTTTGGCATTGCTCCTCAGCTATCTTATTCAGCAACTTTCAAAGCAACCCAGAAGCAGCAGGCAACTGGAACAGTTCTCAGCCCCTCCCTGGGCTCACATGTTGGCCTGAAAGAGTTATACAAATGAAAATACAACAACTTTTCCTAATTCCAGGGCACGTTTTCCTTTTTAATTTTTTTAAGCACTGGCTACTCTGTATTGTGCACTAAGGGTGAACAATAGGGAGATTTCTTCAAGCTGCACTCCTGATCTAAAGCAAAGACCTGGTGAAGATGCTCTGACTGTTTTGTCTTATGACAAATTTTCCCTTGGAGCTGAGATTGTATTTAGCCTTTTAATTGAAGGATCAGCAAAAATGAAAATTACAAAGCATATGGACTGACATTCAGACAGTGAATATAACTCCTTTACTAGGGATAGCCCTTCAGAGACACCTGCAGTACTACAACATCCCTAAGTTAGAGGCATCCTTATTGCAGAACGGGAGCAGAATATGGTGACAACTAGTGAAAGAAATAACTCATTTAAAAATAGGGATAACAAACAGAGATAAAGTCCTGCTTTTCTATGATTCAGTTTTGCCTTAGTTTCTCTGGAATACAACATTTTCTTCTCTTTCTTGAGCACACTTGTATTTCTAGTGAAGTTTTGTGAAGAGGAGACTCTGGGAAGAGCTTATAGCAGCCTTCCAAGGGGCTACAGAAAAGCTGAGGAGGGGCTGTTTACTAGGGTTTGGAGTGGTAGGACCAGGGGAATGGTTTCAAGCTGGAAGAGGGAAGGTTTAGACTGGAAGTCAAAGGAAGTTCTTCACAATGATGGTGCTGAGACACTAGAACAGGTTGCCTAGGGAGGTTGTAGACACCACCTCCCTGGAAGTGTTCAAGGTCTGCTCTAGTGGGGGGTGTCCCTGCTCATGGCAGGGGCATTGGAACTAGAAGATCTTTAAGGTCCCTTCCAACCTAAACCTAAATTCTATGGATCTATGAATCTCAACTGCTCAAAACAATGAGGTTTTTACAATATACATCAGTTGAAATAATGACCTTTTTTCTGACATGGACCAAAACAAGAAGCAGTAAGTACAGTTATTTCAACATTTCTAAGATCCAGTGGTATTTACTGTAAACTTGAGTGTTCTGATTAATTAATTGTTAGACATGAAACTGCAAATACATACTTGACATTTAGAAAGACTTAAGTACATTTTGCATTTTAAATCAAAGATTTTTCCATTAAAACAAAGATTTTTTTCTATTAAATCAAAAGATTACAAAGATTCTCTGTTCATAAAGATTGGATAAACTGGAAATAAATGCTATCATTTAAAACACAAATTAATAGACCTTTCAGCCATTTACAACATTTATCTTAAAATTTCCTTGCCTTACCTTAAAATTTCACTGAATTAATCAATTTCACCTTAAATTCCTCTTAATTCTATTGATTTTCTAAATGACTGGCTTTATATTCATTACATTCAGGATAAAAGTCCTTTATCAATGATAAGGAAAACAATCTTCCGCCTATAGTAACATGTTAATTTTAAAGTTAAGACCTCCCAAACACAAACAGAGAGGTCCTATCACCACCTCGAACTACACTGTGTTTTCATGCCCTGGGAAAGCTTCCTATATTTCTGTCAGCATCTCTTTGTTCCATTTCTCTTCTGCACCATGAGATTATTGTTTTGTTTCCTAGATATTTAAAGACAAGAATCTTCTATGCAATTTTAGGGAATAGCTCTACAAAATTACACAGATTAATGTACATTTCTAACAATTTTTGCTAAATTCATAGTTCAATTTTAAAATTTGATGAGCAAAAGTCCTGTAGAAAACACTGCTTAGATTACAGGGACTGTGTTCATGGTTTTCACACAGGCTTTTTGCATCTCACCAGTTAAATTTGATCCAAAAAAATCTTAGCACATGGAGGATTACAGTCAGTGTTGTGAGACTGAGCAATGAAAACAATGTTTCCTGAATAGAACAGGTCACCTTAACAAGTACTTCTGATTTTGTACTTGGCCTCAGACACAAGTACACATTTATCTAACAGATGCTCTACTTCCCAGCCACCCATTCTCCACCAGAACAAAGCAGATTCATATCCATTTTTGCAGGTGCAGTAAGTTACAGCCAAAAGAAACAGAATCACAGAATTATTGAGGCTGGAAAAGACCTCTGAGCTCATCCAGTCCAGCCTGTGACCTGATCATCACATCAGCCTGACCAGGGCTCTAAGCATCACATCCAGTCTGTCCTGAAACATCTCCAGGAATAGAGAATCCACCACTGCCCTGGGCAGTCCATTCCAGGGTCTGATCTCCCTTTCCATGTGGAAGGACTTCCTAACATGCAACCTAACCCCCCCCTGGTGCAGATGCAGGCCATGCCATCTCTTCCGGGTGCTAGTTGCCTGGGAGAAGAGTCCAACCCCTTCCTGACTACAACCTCCTTTCAGGCAGAGAGTGATACGGTACCTCCACACTGAGTTTCATCCATGCTACACAACACCAGCCCTTATCAGACTCTCCCTCGCCTTGTTTCTCTCCTCTGGTCCCGCTCCAGCCCCTGAATCTCTTTCTTGAAGTGAGGGCCCCAGAACTGACCCCAGTACTCGAGGGGAGGCCTCCCCAGTGCCCAGTGCAGGGGGAGAATTGTGTCCCTAGTCCTGCTGGCCACACTATCCCAATACACACTTGAGTGCTAATATAAAAGAATTAGCACTTCCTCCAGAAGTAGGGAGTAAACTTACTAATAAAAAGTAATGCCTTGTCAATTTTTCAAAAGAACTGTTTTGTTTTGAATTTCCTATTGCTCTGCTGTGGAGCTTCTCCTAATGGCAATTCATTCATGAAAATGTCTGCTTCCCAGAGTTCATAATTGGACAGAAAATCGAGCTACAGCGCAACCAACAAATAGTGAGAATGTAAACGTAATACCAAGAAAGATACTGCTCCCTACTGGATTTTCTGGATAAGAACAGAGAGCATTTTCCTCTCTCTTACTAATTATCCAAATTAATAGGTTTTCCACTGATGAACCACAATTTTGGTCTATAAAACAATTGTCAAAAAATCAGTAGTCAGACATTCTTTAAACAAGAAGTTGATTAGATGAAGCACCCAAACTGTTATACTTCCTACAGGAAAAGTAACTGATGAAAACACCAAATACATGAAAGCAATTCTTCTTTATAAAGAAAATGGAAAGAAAATCAAAAGAAACCCAAACCCTATGCAAATTAAAAAATCGACTAAGATATACTGGTTCTTACTGGTTAGAATAATTCTTTGCAATATATAGGATTAATTTACTTATTTGTAGTCTGAAATAATAACTGAAAACTACCCTGCCTAATTTCAATTGAGATTTGAAAGTGGAAACCTGGAATGGTGCCACTGCACATTAGTGCTGATTCAGCCATATTTTAAAGACACTGATAAACAACTTGATGGACCCGACAGTTTTCAAAACCTAACAAGATCTGTGCCTTACCTCCAGCACATCACAACTCTCTCATACAATGGTTTGTCTAGCCAGTGAAGTGCAAAACAAACTCTAAAAAACCTCTGAAACTCTAAGTCTGACCTGCTCCTGACTGTAGATCTGATGGGCTTTTTGGAAAAAACTCTGATTTGTAAACACTGGGCTGCTTTCAATACCATGCAGAAGATGGATTTCTCTCTTTACATTAAATTTACACTCTTAAATAACTCTCAGCCCTAAAAACATGCACATTCAACCCTGAAGTGTACTTTACCCCAGAAGTTTAGTTACTTACCTAAGATATATTCTCCACAGTAGAAGGGAATTGTCCTGCATTTGCTACTTTCAGTGCTCTGCAGAAGAAATAATGTGAGTTGTGCTTTATTCTGTATTGTATGACAGCAGGTATTTCTCTTACAGTATGTTTTGGCCATACTCACAGACTGCCAACCAAGTAACAGTTCGGCAGCGTTTTCAAGCTGCTAAGTACAACTTAGCTTATAATAAGGAAGAGCATCAGATATTCACCTTTAAAAGATAGCAGCTACAGCAAATTTAAATCCTATTGTGTGGCCATCAAAAGCTATGGAATGGGTTTGCAGGAGAATGGTAGTAAGATTCTGTTTTCTACAGCTCTATGTATGGAGAGATATTTTCATATTCCTGTAGCTCAGATGGCTGCCCAGTTTAATATGATGCTGTAAAATTCCATTATCAGTTAAGATATTATAGCTGATCATATTCCCCCTCCCTCTGGCAACAAATCAAGTAACAAGGCAATTAAGAGTTCCAGAATCCTGCCTTTACCCAGCCATACACATATCTTCTTCAGCTTAAGGTAGAACAATTGCAGGAAACAGTGGAATTATAGTGGGGTTTTTTTTCCTACAAGTGAACTTTGAAACTCAGAAAAGAAATGCCTATCAGTGCTCTACTTACACAGCCATGAATAGGAGGAAACTGGCCGCATCAAGTGGACTTAAGCTGACTGACATGACATAGGACTAGATTGTCACTTCCTGAAAGGGATGGGTAAATACACTCCCCGGATGCACCTTCATCTAACATTTCCCATGCATTTGCCTAGTAGCCCACTGCCAGTATTCCACAGAAAAATCTGGTATGTGAGCAAGGCACCCAAAAATCTTGTTCTCCCAACCACACGCGGTGTAGCAGCTAACAGGTTTTCTGCATTGAAATGCTGTAAATATAGGAAGAACAGACTTTGAAGGAGGATAGGTGGGACCTCCATCATGAACAGCAGAGTTCCTGACTGCCTCACTGCCTGATGTTGCAAAAATACTGGTGAAAACACCAGTGGGCTAGATGATCTTGGAGGTCTCTTCCAACCTTAGTGACTCTATGATTATGCTGATCCAGAATAAAATTTTATGCTCCTAACCTTAATATTTTGCCTTCCCAAACTACAGAGACTGACACTGCTGTGCAGATAACCTACTTATAATCACAGATATGTTTTGGATTTTTGTATCCTGAACATGATCAAAACACATCCTGATTTAACATATAGATCATAGAAGTACAGAAAAAGAAATGGAAAAAGACTCCAAGATCATTGAGTATACCCTTTAACCCAACTGCACCAAAGCCACCACTAAACCATGTCCCTAAGCCCCAGATTTACATTATTTTTTAACACATCGAGGAATGGAAATTTAACCCCCTCCCTAGGCAACCTCTTCCAATGCCTGTCAACCCTTTCAATAAAGAAGCTTTTCCTAATGCCTAATCTGAACCTCCCCGGTACAACTTGAGGTGATTTCTACTTGCCCTATTGCCTGTTCCTTGTGAGAAGAGACAAACCCCCATCTTTCTACAACCTCCTTTTGGGTAGTTGTAGACAGCAACACAGTTGTCCACTCAGCCTCCTTTTCTTCAGACTAACTAGCCCCAGCTCCTTCAGCTACTCCTCATAAGCCTTCACTGATCTTGTTGCTCTTCTTTGATTCTCTCCAGCATCTCAGTGTCTTGTATTGAGGTGCCCAAAACTGAACACAGTACTTGAGATGTGGCATCACCAGTGCCCTTCTCTACTCCTTCTGGCCACACTATTGCTGATACAAGCAAATTTTATTAGCAATCAACCCAAACTGCTAGGAGATATACTTGCATCCAGATTTCATCGGGAAATTTGATTTCTCAGTGGGACATTCAAAACAGATCCAAACTAAAAAGGAACTATGAAATCAGAGACAGAGTACTATTGTTGTAGAATCATAGAATCATTAGGGATCAGAAGGGACCTTGAAATATCGTATTAGTCCATCACATTATGCCACTCCCTAAGGTTTAAAAGACATGCATGTAGGACTATTTTGCTGCCAGCAACAGCAACTCCCATATCAACAAGAATAATGAACTGCTCTTTACAGGTTGTCACCTGTGGTAATGCTGAAGTATTGGATAATATAAATCCACATCAAGTCTTCTAAGCAGTAAAGGATGGTCAGAGCTATCTTGGAAAAGAGCTGGGTGGTATTAGAAAAACTTTGTTTTCTGCTTCATAATTAAGCCTTTGAACAATTGTTATTGCCTATACATTTCCCATAGTATAGCACTCTGCTATCTGTAAATACTAGGAATGGTACATAAATACACAAGCCAGAAGGCGCCACTAAAATGTTTTTAAGAGGGCAGTTTACACAGAAACTTCACCAGATACAGACCTCTGCCTCCTGCATAGTAATTTAAGGGCTCTGCTTGACAGCTTCCAGGGAGAAAATCTCTGAAACAACAGTTAGGTAACTGTGTACACACTAACATAACAAGAAAATTTTGAGCCACCAGTTTTATTTAAGGATCCATTGGGTACTATAAGGTCTACCCCATTATTCAGAAAAAATAAAAAAGAACAAAGTTAAGTTCCTCTCTTGTGTATGTTTTATGTTATAGCCACATAGTCTGATATTAAACCCACACTTATGATGCTCCAGTTAGTTTTCATACTTGATTTTCTCTCTTCCAAAGAACCAGGTATCATCTTTTTTTCAGTCACATTAACCTCACTTCAGAGTTCAATTATTCCATTTAATCTTTACACTGAAGGAGAAAGCTAATCCGTTTGATGGGACGCACAAGCAGCTGTTTAATGAAGCCGCCAGCAACTACCTTTTATGAAGGGTTATAAATAGACAGAGTGGATTCTATTTATAAGCCTCCAATGCTGGGCCAACATGCTTTTCAATTCCTCTGCCAGACTCAGAAATGAGACACAGGAATTCAACCAACAAGAGACAAAAGTTGACCTTCAACAGACGGGAGAAGTGGAGATGCAGGGCTGAATTTGAATGCCAGAGCTTTGGGATGTATATTCTTTTAAAAGCCTAGTACATATCTTGCAGCTTGAAATCACTTCTCCAAATAAGAAAGATCTTCAATTTACAAACCATAATATAACTACAAATTTTGAATACTGACACAGATATTTACTCAAATTTATACTGAAGGATGTGAAACACGAGAGGATTCTATGGATACACTCCGTGTCCTTTTCTGAAATGCAACCTTAAGACATTATTTATCTGTGAAATTGCACTGATTTCAGTGTAAATTGGGAGGTTCAGTCAGAGCAAAACACCATTTAAAGCAGTCCTACAACTGATTTCTTAACACTGCATGTTTTGAGTAGTGTTAATTGCAAATGAGACATGCATTTTCCTCATCAGATCATTCTGCACAATGAAGTAGCAGCAAGCAAAAAAAAAAAACCAACCCAATGCAAACCTGTGATGGCAAACCATACATCACCTACAGTTATAGACTAAGCAAGGCCTGTATCTACTGAAAACTAACCATGCTCCAGGTGAGATCTGCTGTGGAAACAAGTTAGGTATCTATAAAAATAGGGATAAATGCAAATGTATAGAAAATATGGATGATAAAACAGTTTTAAAAGCTGTTAAGACTATAGAGAAGTAAAGCAAAATTACACCCTGTGTATCAGTAAATAATTTTTGCCAGAAAGAGAAGCTATGTGACTTTTATTTTCAGCACCGTGAAAAAGAAATTATCTAAATTCTAACACAAAGAGATAACCTGACTCATATCACTAGCCTGAATGTCCGAAGAAACTAATTAACTTGATATTTTTCTCCATTTATTTTTAACTGCAGTGTCCTGAACAGCTGATGTTTTCTGAATCCAAAACGCAGACACGTCAGCAGATGAACTGCAGTACACCCTGTTATGTCAGTGTTCTGCGAGGCCATTTTCACTGGGTGTGAACAGTAACTTACAGGCATGTGAAACTTAGAACAAGATGCATTGCTCACACAATCATGATTAATCCACATTTCCTCCTACTGAAACCATTAACTTGAACATGGGGTATTCATTCTGTTAATTTTTTAAGGAAAATGCTGTATATAAAATTAACTGCTGTTGCAAGAGAATTCTTTTTGTGCTTTCTAGCTAAATACAGAAATGTTTTAGCATGTTCCCATTGTTATGTTCATGGATATTACATGTTACAGGGTCATATCCATGTTTTCCTATTGCAATTCAGAAGAGATGCTCTGGTCCAGCAAGAAGATCACAGAATCACAGAATGTCAGGGATTGGAGGAAACCTCAAAAGATAATCCATTCCAGTCCCCCTGCCACAGCAGGATCATGCAAGGACATGGCCAGGCGGGTTTTAAACTTCTCCAGAGAAGGAGAACCCACAACCTCCCTGGACAGTGTCTTCCAGTGCTCTGTCACCCTCACCATGAAGTTTCTTCTCATCTTTATGTGGAACCTCCTATGTTCCAGCTGACAGGCATTGCCTCTTGTCCATCATTGGATGACACTGAGCAGAGCCTGGCTTCTTCCTCCTGACATCTGCCCTATCCATATTGAAAAACATTAATGAGGTCATCTCTCAGTCTCCTTTTTTCAAAGCTAAAGAAACCCAACTTATTCAGCCTTTGTCATCAGGGAGATGCTGCACTCCCTTCATCATCTTTATTGCTCTACACTGGACACTCTCCAGCACTTCTGTGTCCTCCTTGAACTGTGGGGCCCAGAACTGGACACAATATTCCAGATGCAGTCTCACTAGTGCAGACTAGAGGGGGAAAAGAACTCTCTTTATCTGCTAACCATTCCTCTTCTGATCCACCACAGGATGCTGTTGGCCCTGTTGGCCACAAGAGCACATTGCTGGCTCATAGACAACCTGCTGTCTACTAGGACCCCCAGGTCCCATTCTCCTACACTGCTCTCCAACAGGTCAGTCCCCAACATATCCTGGTCCCTGGGGTTGTTCTTGCCCAGATGCAAGACTCTACACTGTCCATCTTGTATTTCATTGAATTCCTCCCTGCACAACACTCCAGCCTGTCCAGGTCCTGCTGAATGGCAACCCAGCCCTCTGGCGTGCCAGCCATTCCTCCCAACTTTGTGTCATCAGCAAACCCGCTGACAGTGCACTCTAATCCCTCATCCAGGTTGTTGATGAATATATTGAATATTACTGGTCCCAGTACCCACCCGTTAATTACTAGTGGGGGACTCCACTAGATCCAGGCCTCCAGCTAGACTCTGCTCCACTGACCGCTACTCTGGCTTCTATCCTGCAGCCAGAGAGCTCCAACTCACTTAAAACTCAACAATCCTACTCACTAACTGGTCGTCCAGACCACACTTCCTCAGTTTGGTTGTGAGGACGCTGAAGGAGACTGTGCCAAGTGCTTGACTGAAGTCAGGACAGACCATATCCAGTGCTTTGCCATCATCTATCCACCTGGTTGTATCTTCATAAAAATGTTTTTTCACATTATGGATTTCTGCAATTATCCATCATTTTACTAGAAATAAGTACTGTAAATATCAGTTCCACAAATAGATACCCACATTTCAAGTGTATTCTCATTACAATTTTCACAAAATTAGTAGTATCTAGGGAAGAAGATTGACTTTTAAGATAGCATAAGCTTGGTAGTACGCACACAGAACAAACAGCCTGTCCTCAGGCAACCTGAGCTGTTCTCAAGTATTTAAATTACAGTTTCTGTGTCAGCGACTCCCAGATTTCTTTCCTCCTTATTCCCCTTCTGTTCACACTTGTAACTTAAACTGCTTCTACAGACATTTCTTCAGATGTCCACTTGCCAAATGCAAATCAGTGTATCAAACAAGTTCCTCTCCTCTCCCCACAACTCCTTCCTTTCTGTTTTGCTGCAACTGTTAACAGTTCAACCACCCTCCCTATCCCACGAACCCTTTAGTACTGGTATCTTTTCCAGTTCTTCTCCACTTGCAAAGGTTCCACGTACCCAAGCTCATATTTAATGTTAATCCTGCTGCCTTCTGTTTAATCTCTCTGCAGCAAAGTTTCAAAATAGACATCAAATAAATATCATCCAGTGCCACCGACTGATTGAATGAAAACAAGATTTACTAGACTCTGAAGACTTTATCTGACATCAACAGAGAAGGAAATGGAAAATTGTACTCCTGCAAAACTAGTTGTGCACTTGCTTGGTTACATCAATTATTAATCTTGTGGTTTTCTACATAAAGAAAAATGGGAGTTATACAGACTGCATAGTAATCATCATCACAAGGGGATGATTCTTTAGGCATCTAGTAAAAAAGAAAATGCCATCACTCTCAAGCAAGGCTGCCTTACACAGTATCAGGTCCTACCCCCATGTCACAGCTTGTCACATCCATAGAATCATAGGATCATTCAGGTTGGAAAAGACCCTTGGGATCATCAAGTCCCATTATTAACCCTACCCTATCTTCCCACCCATGACTCAGTGATTTCTGCCTATCAGTTTAGCTCATGAAAACAGGGCAAAAAAGCAAGCATGAAGTCATAAGGGAATGTAGGTACTATCAATTATTGACTTGTTCTAGTTTCAGCTAAAGTTGGACCTCATCCTAGCTCTTTCTTCACATAAGCCATTATGACAACATGCTCCGGCAAAGTAAGGAAAAGAGAAAATGCTAAGAATTCAATTAAATGTTTGCAGAACGTCTGTTTTCTAGGGCTCAGAAATCTGTTTTCTAGGACTTAGCTGTCCAGCTCCCCAGATTGCACCACTGCTATTAACACAGACATCTCCTACCAGGTACCACATGGAGCAGACCACACTCCATTACAACATAGGCCTGAAACACAGAGTCACAGAATCTTTGGAGTTGTAAGTGACCTCAAGAAGTCATCAAGTCCAAGTGTCCCCATCAAAGCAGGACTGCCCAGAGCATGTTGCACAGGGTTGCAGCCAGGCAGGATTTGAGTGTTTCCAGAGGCTCCAGAGTGTCCCTGTGCACCCTGTTTCAGGGCATTGTGATTCTCACTATAACGAGATTTTTCCTTATTTCTAAATGAAACCTTGTTTGACACAGGTCAAAAACTAATCTCTCAACAGTCTTCCACTGGGCACAACTGCTCAGACAGCTGATTTTAGATTTTGCAGCAAAGATCAAACTAGCATACTGACCCATCCTTTGGAGGTGACAGGCTTTAAAATAATAGTAGCAGTCCACCCAGAGGAAATCTCTTACAGTTTAAAGAAAACACCTTTCTTTTCCATTTTTACTTGGGTTTTGAAAATCTGAAAGTTAGTTTTCTCTTCATTTATGGCTTTTGTGGCAGGGGTTTTGTTTGCTTTTTAAAACAAACCTATGTCCTTGGCTTTCTCCACAGAGCATTACTATGTAAGTTAAACAAAAGCTTTTAAGAATCTCTGTAAATTTAAAGTTTGTTTAAAGAAAACTTGAAAAAAATCCAATCACACAGCTGTGAGGAATAGGAAGGAAGTGTACAAAAAATAAACACCACACAAGGCAAGGTAAAAAGAAAGAAAATAAACAACTGCACATTTTCATATTTGATAAAAGCCATGACAAGATGAAGAGTCACATGAATCACAGAATCACACAATTATTGCGGCTGGAAAAGACCTCTAAGATAATCAAGTCCAACCTATGACCTAACATCACCGCATCAGTTAGACCAGGGTACCAAGTGTCACATCCATTCTGTCCTTAAACACCTCCAGGGATGGGGACTCCACCTCCTCCCTGGGCAGGCCATTCCAATGTCAAACCACACTTCCATGAGGAAGGGCTTCCTAACATCCAACCTAAACCTCCCCTGCAGCAGCTACAGGCCCTCTTGTTCTGTTACTAGTTGCCTGGTAGAAGAGCCCGACACCCACCTGAATACAACCTCCCTTCAGGTAGTTGCAGAGTGGGAGAATGTCCTGCGAGTCTCCTCTTTTCCAGGTTAAACAACCCCAGCTCCTTCAGCGTCTCCTCATCAGACTTTCCCTCCAGTCACCCTTTCCCTAGACTTACTGCTCCACTGGACCTGCTCCAGCCCCTCAATCTTTTTCTTGAGGAAGTGGCCTAGGACTTAAGGAGTAATTATTTTGTTACTGCTTTGTTCCTCTGTGAAAAGAAATGTTATTTTTAAGTGAAGCTCATTTTGCTTGGTTGGGTTTGTTGAATTGTGGTTGCTTATACACGGTGTTCACAGACTGACAATTTTCTAGAGCTTTACTTTTATCTATTCCTCCAACTTCAATAACGATCCTGTCATTCAAAAGCATTTTCATTCATTCATTCATTCAGGAGTGGTCCTGTATGCTGCTGAAGTCCTGGAAGTGATGAAACTTGAGATCAGGGATGACAGAGTGGAGAGCCTATAGGTTCAGATTACAGGGTTAGCTAACAAGATCGACATTGTGTTAGGAGTGTGTTACAGACCACCCAATCAGAATGACGAGGCTGATCAAATATTCTTTAAACAACTGGAGGACATCTCAAGATCGCCTGCCCTGATTCTCTTGGATGACTTCAACCTCCCAGATATTCGCTGGGATCTTAACACAGCAGGGAGGAGGCAGTCTAGAAGGTTCATAGAGTGTATTGAGGACTGTTTTTTGTCACAATTGGTTGGTGAGCCTACCAGGCGTGAGGCTGTTCTTGATTTGCTGAATGGAGAATGGAGAGATGGGCAGACTCTAATAGGATGGGTTTTAACAAGTCTGAATGTTGGGTTGTGCANTGGGGGAGGTTTAGACTTGACATTACAAAAAGGTTTTTCACTGAAAGAGTGATTTTGGAAGGGGCTGCCCTTGGAGGTTTTTGAGTCACCGTCTCTGAAGGTGTTCAAGGTTAGGCTGGATAAAGTGCTGAGTGGCATGGTCTAGATGTTAGATGTTAGGTTTACCTGGTTGGTTTTAGGTTGGACTGGATAATCTTTAAGGTCTTTTCCAGCCTCATTAGTACTGTGATACTGTGATATTCATGCTTTTATCCTAACAGCACTAGCTGTTCAGAGGCCACATAACACATTCATAATCAAGATATCAGCACGTAATTGTTACAATTTACAGATTAATTGAATTACAGATCCTGTGTGTTGAAGAATAGTGAATAGTACAAATAGGAAATGAGCGTTTTCCAGAATTTCATATCTGTACTCTTTTAATTAGAATGTCCTCAGTATTTCCACAAAGAAAGAGCCTATCTTTCTCAACATGGTTAATCTTTACAAGCTTATGGTTTCACTCAACAGAATAGCATCAATATTGATAAAAAAATTTCAAATCCTTTCAAACTAAGTAGAATCATTAGAGATCAGAAGAGACCTCAAAGGATCATCTAGTCCAATTCCCCTGCCACAGAGCAAGATCACCTAGACCGAACCACATAGGAACATATGAGATGAGTCTTGAACGTATCCAGAGGAGACTCCACAACCCCCCTGGGCAGCCTGTTCCAATGCTCCGTTACTCTCACTGTGAAGAAGTTTCTTCTGAAATTTATATGGAACCTCCTATGTTCTAGCTTGTACATTACAAAAGTACATTACAAAATCAAGTGAAGGAACTTGTGTAGAAACAAAGACTCAAACACAATACTTGGCTTTTGTTCCCTTGCTAGATTTATTGAGAAGTTGGAAGCCAACACTCTCTCTGTTTGCTTCAGTTTGTTTTAATTCAATGCCAATACTTAGAAAAAAAACATCTGTTTATTCTATACAGCATTATAACTAAAATTGCTAGAGAACAGTACATCTTTCACACAAAGCACTGAACGTACCTCTTGACTTTCTCAGGTTTTCTGTTCAGAATTATAAGGGCTATTTGCTGCTTTAATGCCTTGTGTAGGATTGAGTCTTTGGTTTAAGAGACCAACTCTTACCACCTAGCCAGTGAGACCAAAGCTTTGTTTGAGGGATGTAATCACTGTTAATTTATCTAGACTTATAGAGAATGATTTAAACATCTAGGTCTTTGAGAAACACTGAGGTCTGAAAAGTGTTTCTAAGTGTGCTTTACTGGTAGCCCATTTTAATACATGTCACTGTACAAAAGAAATGGATAAATCCCAGAAGTCTCCATCCTAGTTTTCCTACAGGTTGCATTCATTAGCAGTAGGAGTCTACTTTGTAAATGGCAACTAAATTAATCTGGGACACCATGCAAGATTTTTGTGTGAGTGTATTTCAATTTCATTACTTTATTGCAAATTGTGTCAAGTAGCCGACAAATGCTCATGTCACAAGTGTGACTGCTCTTTTTGTAGTTATATCAGCTTAGATACATACTTCAGATCCTATGGAATTTGCAGCACACTCTTCACAATTAGCATCAGAAAGAAAGAGGGTAGGGACCTAAATCACATATTTATTTGGGCTGGTTTTCAATAAATAGTCAATCAACCAGTCAAACATGCTGGATTTATTATTATCACTCAAAACAAATCTTAATATTTTGTTATTTTTCCTATTTTTCATATATTTAAATCCTCTTTTTCAGAAAAGATTTTTTAAGAAAGAACATTGGCAGTGATAACTCTTGAGTACAAGTAGGTTAATTTATGAGATCCATTCCCAACTGGTATGCAGCATTATACTACTGCTAGAGCTACACCATGAATATCTGACTTAGCCTTGAACTAGGAAAAATCATTACAAGGGAAAAAGCTACCCTATTCACAAGCAGAGTACTTCAGTTCATTTAAGAAAATACATACAAATGGTCTCACTGTATTTATTCACAATTTGCCACAAAGTATCCTTAGAACTTAGAAATATCTTAAAGACTGAGATAGAGGAGAGATGATTTACCTTAACAAGAAAACTCACTATATTATANTACAAATGGTCTCACTGTATTTATAGAGGAGAGATGACTTACCTTAACAAGTAAACCCACTTTATTATATAATCAGTTCTGTAATATTACAAACAGGCTGCCCAGGCAGGTGGTAGAGTTATCTGGATGTGTTTAAAGGTCATTTAGATGTGGTGCATAACAATAAGGTTTAGTGGTGAACTTGACAAGGCTGGACTTGATGATCTCAAGGGTCTTTTCCAACCTGAGACAGGACAGAAAAAGCAAGTATTTTCAGGAGTTTGCATCTGTTACCAGTAGGATTTGTAGCAAATTTTCAGTAACAGAGGGGATTTAAAATTTGCTGACTCTTATTTTGTCCTAATAGCTCTGCATTTCTCAATTTGAATCTAAAGTTACAAGTTGATAAATCAGGTAACGTTATTTAATCAGGTCTGAGTTAAGGTGTCAGGTGTTATTTAATCAGGTCTGAGTTAACTTTGTTATTTGATAATTTAGTATTGCCTGCATAGAAATGCTAGCCAATAAGCAGAAAATACATTTACAAGGCAAACACGTGTATGGTCCTTGTTGACTAGCATATTACTTCCCCTAAAACAGCAATAGGACAAGAGAAGAGTCATCACTGTCCTTGGAACAATCAGACATTGGCACAGCCTGCCCAGGGAGGGAGTTGAGTCCCTACCCCTGGTGGTGTTTAAGAGAGGGGTATATGTTGTGTTGGGGGACAGAGTTTAGTGGTACTGAGAGAGCAGGGGAAAAGCTGTACTCTTCCAGCTGAAACTATTCTATGATTCTATGGCTTGGCTACCATCTCTGAGTCAGAAAGAATTTGATAGTGCTCACTGTAAATACTAACAATCAAAGTAGTTGTTCCCCTCAATGGAAAGCTAAACTTTTAGCTTTAATAGGGTAATTTTTCACTTCTTACCTTGTCTCCATACACTGGTCATATGATATACGATGCTCACATTACACATGACATAAATTATAACAAATTTCCTGTGATTCAACAAAAGCATCTGAATAGAAAATGTTATATAAAGTGTTCTGTCCCTTAACTATATTAATATACATCCTCACAAAAGTTTTATTTGGTTGAGCCTTGTTCCGAGTGTGATAGGAAATTATACCCACCCCCCCCACACCTCCCCCCAACATCTAAAAATTATTTCTGTTTAACTAATTAAGTTTAATGGAAGAAAAACAAAACCTTCTAAAGATATCTTCTGACAACCATATTCCTCCTTAGTCATAAATACTTCTAGGAATGCCTACCTTATGTACTTCAAATATTTATGTCTTAAGGTTTTTTGCTTTTTTAATTCATGTCTGTCTTCTGCCTCTCCTGACAAATACCAGAAGCAAAGCTCAGCTGTGTTCATCAAATAATAAGTGCATAATCCATGAGATTGTTGCTTTGCAGTGGATATGGTAATTCACATAGGTCTCGCTTTCTGCTCTTGTTATGTTATTACAGAAATCAAGCAGTCACAAGCCTGGAATCCTGTCCGTGCTCTGCTCCAAAGGCATCAGAGCAAAGTATACAGAGTAAGGGCCAATTCCCAGGATGGAGAAGGGCCAGGAGTGTCTACAAACAAGTGGGCAAAAGACAGTTTTATTCATCCTGATCAATGACCTGGAGAAGGAAGACAGTAATAAATCTCCCAGTCTGTGGATGACATGCTCTTTCAGGTAGTCAAATGCCATGCCCTAGCAAGTAAGTCACCATTCTGGGAGCAGGAAAAAACATGTCACAAGAACCTCCAACATAGATAAATGTATGAGAACACATCGTAGGGAAAGGAGATTCTAAACTATGCCAGCATGACACTGAAACTGCAACTGGCACGTTAAGAAAAGGACATTTGAATCATCACTGGGTGTTGATCAATGAGTCAAGCAGACAATGACAGCTAAAGAAACCAGCACCTCATCAGACATCATTCAGGAAGATCATGAAAAACAAAATAGAGTTCTTAATTTTGTGTCTCTAAAAAAATATTGCTGCATACACATTCCTAAGCGCTGAATGCAGTTCTGGTCACCATGTAAAGGATGGATGCCCCTGAAAAGGATGCCATCACCCTACAAAAGGCCCATGAAGTGCAACTGAAAATACCAAATGGGTGGAATAGCTGCCTTATAAGGACAGAGTAAACAGGCTGGGATGCTTCAGGGAGAAAGGGAACTGCAGAAATGGGATGGAGGATAACCACATTTCAGAGAAACTTCTAATAAATTCATGTTGAATTCTCCTATGAGTATAATCAGGGCAGAGGTGTACTCTCTAACAACAGTTCTGGATGCTTATGAAGAAGCATGTTGTCACAGGCAACAAAACAGAAAACCCCATCACCAAGAAACAGAACTGCATATCTTCCCTAACTCAGCTCTGCTCTTTCCTTCCTCTCAGGAAAATTTCCCTATGCAGCCCTTTGTCCTCTGCAACATAGCATCATCCACCACAAGAGACAAGTTCTCCAGGATCTCTAACCAGCCCAGTTGCCCTTCTCTGCCCCATCTCCAGCACCTCTGTGTCCTTCCTACACTGCTGTGCTCAACACTGCACCCAGTACTCAAGGTGCAGCCTCACCAGGGCCCAGTGTGGGGGCAGGATCAGCTCCTTGGTCCTGCTGGCCACACTGTTTCTGATGCAGGCCAAGTTGTCATTGGCTTTCTTGGATGCCTGGGCACACTGCTGGCTCATGTTCAGCTGGCTGTCAATCTTAATGGACATCTTAATTACCATGCTCTTCAAAGGAAATGTCAGTCCCAATCTTTGAAGTAAGACCTGAATGTCCCGCAGCATGGAACCCCTATTTGTACCCAAATTAAATAAAAATAGATTTGTAAAACAGTTTAGTTGAAACCTTCTTAACCATTTTACCTTTTAACTAACAAGCACTTTATTGGAGCAATTAGTTTCCTTCTCTATTTTAAAGCCTTATCAGAGCATTTGTCACGGGAGTTTCCACAGCTATAAATTTCCTTACAATATTATTTCAATAACTGTCTCATCTGAAAGAAAACTTGCAGCTGTTGTGTTTCAAAAAGTTCTGGCACGGCTGTGTTTGTATGTTGTGCATGATGTCACCATCTCGTGACAAGTTACAGAGTGCTTTTTGGCTGGTTCAGCTTTTGTCTAGGCCAGTTATCTACATTTAATCTAAATCCTTGAATAAATGATATATTATAAACATATTTTTAAATAAAACAGGCATACAGCAGTGAGAAGTAGTTACTTCTGCTTGTTCTGTTCAAGCGGGTAACTGATTGTACCCAACAATCCCATACATTCTTTCCCAATAGAAATATTAAATTAGCACACGGTATTAAGATTTACATGGAAGCTGAACATTTACATCTTGAGAAACACTCTTCCAGCGCACATTGCATCTCAAGTAGTTCTCCTGTATTATGAGAACTTTGCTTTACACAGGGCTGATCCTCAGTTTTAACAGTTAGGAAAGAAGGCAGTTGCCTAAAGCCTCAAAAGGGACAGTAGAAGTCACAATAAATGAAGAGGCTGAGTGAGAAGCCTGGGGGAAAAGGACCATGCAGCTGTCAGGCATCCCTCCAAGAAGTCTGGCCATAAAGGAGGAGAAGAAATAGAAACACACAGCAGGGGAGGCTGAAGACTGACCAGGCTGCCATTTCCACGTAACTGAATTTTACCATCTCCAGGCCTGAGGACTAAATAAGTTAATTCAATTTGTTTAATGAGCTGGAAACCTTCTAAGAAGCCCTGTTTTTAAACAACTGGTCAGGAACACTGGAATCTTTCCAAAGCATTAAATCTACTACTTGCAGAAAAGAGGAAATGTTCCTAGGGGTAACAAACAAGGGTGGTGAAGGACAGAAAATTATCCAGCCCTGTTAGAAACCATGCACAGCAAAGCAAAGTATTTTCTCACTGGAGCATACAGTCTTCTCAGAAATGTTAATTACCTTTCCTGTCTTCAAGACACTCTGCCCTATTTGGGAACAATCCACAAAGAAGGCATGAAATTGTGTTTCCACTTACAAGGCTGTCCATGATTATTTTTTTCACTAAGTTTTGATTTATTTTCTTGGCGATATAGATGAGACTATTTTTTCATGGAAAGATAACCACAAAGAAAAATAAAGAACTTCTCTGATTCTTATTATGTACAAAATATCCTACAGTATTTTTCTCTGGCAATTTTGCTTCCCACACTAAAATTTGAATCTCCTCTTGGAAAAACATTCACTGTGCCTTTACAATTCACTGAGGATATATGTTAATCATAAACTACTAACAGTTATCAGCTAGATTCAAATTATTCTATAAGTCTTGACAAATATATGGTTTTGAGAGCACACAGAATGGTAATAACGTGTTCTGAAATGTGATTCCCTCTTGTTTTTTAATTTTGTTTTTATTTCTGCAGTGAATGACATTTAGATGACACATTTGACTCTTGGGTATCTCAGTAAATCACAGTTCCACAAGACAACATTAGATTTCTGACTAACAGATCATGCTCCTCTCTACATGCAGTCTGCTGTTGAAATTATTTCTTGGAATGACAAAAATGCTTCAAAAGCACATTTTAACATGTATTTGACCTACAAAGTTCCAGTTCTATTGGTACTGTGGACTCTTGCAACTTGTTGTAATAGTAGGAAAATGCAGGTTCCAGTATGTCATTCAAAAAGAATTATTCATACAAAAGTAAAGTAATAATTCAGAAAACACTTAGCATTCAATCAGATACTTATCATCTTTGCAACTTTCCTCTGATAGTAGGAAAGCACTTGGTATGGATTTTGAGTGACACAAATTCCTATTAACATAAAGCTGAGATTACTTTTTCCTCCCTAATAATAAAGAAAGAAGCCATTCCTGTGCTGTAAATCAGCAGGTGCATTTCTTGGACCTGTATTCACAGAATCACAGAATTATTGAGGCTGGAAAAGACTTCTAAGATCATCAAGCCCAGTCCATGAGCTAATATCATCACATCAGCCACCTCCAGTCTTTTCTTAAATGTCCCCAGGGATGGGGACTACATTATTGCCCTGGGCAGTCCATTCCAGTGTCTGATTGCCCTTTTCCATGAGGAAAGGTTTCCTAAAATCCAACATAATCCTTCCCTGGAGCAGCTTCAGGCCCTGCCCTCTCATCCTGTTGCTAGTTTTCTGGGAGAAGAGCCTGACCACCACCTGGCTACACAGCTTCCCTTCAGGTAGTTGTGGAGAGGGAGAAGGCTCTCCGAGTCTCGTCTAGCTTAAACACCCCCAGCTCCCTCAGCCTCTCCTTGACAGACTTTCCCTCTAATCCCTTCCCCAGCCTCGTTGCTCTCCTCTGGATCCACTCCAGCTCCTCAATCTCCTTCTTATATTGTAGCACCCAACACTGGACACAGTACTCAAGGTGCGTGTCACAAGTTCAGAGTACAGTCGGACTTTGCTGCAAAGTCCAACTCTTACTCATCTGCTGAATTGTTGCTGATGAGACTTTCACATAAGACAGCAAGCACAACACTTTTCAATTAAAATAAGCTTCACAGTCTCCAGGTGGATTGGGGAAGGACAGAGATGTACAAGGCACATTCAAAGCTGTCTCTTCTTCCTTTACAATATTATTAAGGCTCTCTGCTAAGACACGTGTAATGCTAAAATGCATAACAGAGTTGCCCTCAAGACTTATACATTGCATATATGGGGTTTTTTTGTAAATCAGTTTTCCTTGACAATACAGACTATACCCAGGAACTGCAACACAGCAGTAGCAGAACATTGTCCAGTTATTGTCAGCTAATAGAAATGGTGCCACTTAGTCAAATGCTCTCCTGGTTGCTCATATAACACAAAGCCTGAGAGAAGGGACAATAGGGAATCAAGAATAAAATTACATATTATGTGTAAAGATGAGCAGTAGATTTTCTCTGCTAAATGTCTCTTGCTGATTAGGCAAGAAAACTGTTATAGGGCCCCACTCATACAGTGAGTTGATACCAGCTGTATGGGCTGCAACAAGGCCAAGTGCCAGGTCCTGCACTTGTGTAACAACCACCCCATGGAATGCCACAGGTTTGGGAATGTGCTGCTGGAAAGCTGCCCAGAAAAAAGGGACCCAGGGATACTGATTAACAACCAGCTAAATAGGAGCCAGCTGTGTTCTGAGGTGGTCAAGAAGGCCAATGGCACCCTGACTTGCATCAGAAATAGCATAGCCAGCAGGAATACTCGGCACTAGTGAGGCCACACATCAAGTACTGGGTTCAGTTTTGGGCACCTCAATACAAGAAAGTCATTGAAGTGCTGGAGCGTGTCCAAAGAAAGGCAACAGGGTTGGTGAAGGGTCTGAAAGCACAAGTCCAGCAAGGAGCACTGAGGGAGACAAGGCTATTTAGTCTGAAGGAGGCTGAGGGGACACCTTATTGCTGTCTAAAAGTACCTAAGAGGAGGTTGTAGTGTCATGGGTTAATTTTTGGGGGACTGACCCCTGACATGACATCTTAGGGAACCAATTAGATATTCATGGCAATATAAAAGGCTCACTCAGCGGATTTCCTTTTGCTTTTTCACAGGCTTTTGGGCTGGCTTGCCCAGCATCGTACAGACAACTTGGCTCCTGCTCAGGAATTGTGTGAGAAGAAAACCTGTTTCCTTTTCCCCTACACTTTATAACTCCTGCCCTTATTGTCTTGATGTTATAGTTTTCTCTTTTTCCCCNAAAACCTGTTTCCTTTTCCCCTACACTTTATAACTCCTGCCCTTATTGTCTTGATGTTATAGTTTTCTCTTTTCCCCCTCTCTCTCTGTCCCTACACAATTGGTGTTTGCCGACTGCAATAGTGGAGGGAGGGGGGGAGAATCCTTTGTCCAGTTTTTTTTTCCTTTACCTTCTTTTTCCTAACTCTTCTTGTTGTTCATTGTTAATAAAACTTGTTAGAATTATTTTTTTACTACAAATATGTCCTTGTGGGGTGTTTTTTTGTGGTTGAAGACACTGAGAAATCTAAACCACAACATGGNTTATAACTCCTGCCCTTATTGTCTTGATGTTATAGTTTTCTCTTTTCCCCCTCTCTCTCTGTCCCTACACAATTGGTGTTTGCCGACTGCAATAGTGGAGGGAGGGGGGGAGAATCCTTTGTCCAGTTTTTTTTTCCTTTACCTTCTTTTTCCTAACTCTTCTTGTTGTTCATTGTTAATAAAACTTGTTAGAATTATTTTTTTACTACAAATATGTCCTTGTGGGGTGTTTTTTTGTGGTTGAAGACACTGAGAAATCTAAACCACAACATGGAGAGATGTGGGTGTTGGCCTCTTCCCAAGGTAATAAAGCGGTAAGGCAAGAAGAAATGGCCTCAAGTTGCAGTAAGTTGGACATAAGGAAAAACTTCTTCATTGAAAGGGTCATCAGGCTATGGAATAGGCTTCCCAGGCAGGGGGTTGAATCACCATCTCCTTTTGGAACTTGTGTAGCACAGAACATTCCTGGTTGGAAAGGACCTACCAGAACACCAAGTCCAACCATATTCACAACAACAAAACCAAAACCCTGATCGAGCACCAGCACCAAAACCACACTCAAACAGATAAAACAGAAAAGAAATGCCCTACAATCAGTGAATCTTTGCCACTGGAGCAGATCCCGAAGTAACATGTCTACACATTTCTTAAATACCTCCAGAGATGGTGATTCAACCCCCTCTCTGGGCAGCCTGTTCCGGTGTCTGACCACTGTTTCAGTAAAGAATATCTTCTTAATATCTAATCTGAGCCTCCCCTGGCACAACTTCAGAGCATTTCCTCTGGCCCTGTCATTATTCACTTGGGAGAAGAGGCCAACACCCACCTCTCTAGAACCTTCTTACAGAGAGCTGTAGAGGACAATGAGGTCTCCCCTCAGTCTCCTCGAAACTAAACATGCCCAGCTCTTTCAGCCCCTCCTGGCAGCACGCAAGGCTTTGCTAGTAGAGTTGGGTTAATGTTTGGACTCAATGACCTTAAAAGGTTTTTTTTAAAACCTAAAAATTTCTAGGATAGGCTCTTCTGAGGATTTAGAGGCCTGGGATTAGGACTGAACAGCTAAGTAAATATCTTCATATTTTTACTCGTGTCAATTCATGAGAGAGCTGTACAGCTCATTCTTAGCCTCATTTTCTCTTACATTTTTGTGTAATGCTTAGATGCTAAGGACACCACAGGAAAGCTAGGAAGCATAAAGCTAGCTACTCTTTGGTAGGACAAATGATTTTTGTGATACATAAATGTTTATGCTTGAGGTAGCAACATGCATAAATTTGACTTACTGTAGTAGACAATGTTTTATTTTAGCTTTTTAAAATATTTGGAGGTGGCCAAAGTAAAGTTAACAAGAAGTAAATACCCTCTCCCACACAGTAATTCTAAGTAAAACTGTAAAGCTGCTCCATTCATTATGACACACAAGTTTAGGAATTCCAGTGGGACATCAAATTGTTAGCTGCTAAAATCAGTTTGGAGCCACTATTATCAAATGCCAAGGATAAGGAGAGAAATCTTTCATGTTTACTCCATGCTGCTCTGGCTGGGAGACAACAACAACAAAGGAATTTAGAACTGTAGCATTAAATTAGGAAAAAATTCTTTCCTATGAGGGTGCTGAGATGCTGGAACAGGTTGCCCAAGGAAGTTGTAGGTGCCCCATCCCTGGGAGTGTTCAGGAGCCCTGAGAAGCCTGATCTAGTGAAGGTATCCCTGCCTATCCAGGGAGGTTGGAACTAGATGATCTTTAAGGTCCTTTCAAACCCAAGCCATTCTATGATTCACTCATTCTAAATCCCCATTTGTCTCACCCTTACAGTCATAAAACTGTTTATGCAGTTAAAGCGACTGACAGAATTGTGTCAAGTGTCATGCACTGAATTAATAAAAGCTTCCAAACACACTTTTTTTAAAAGGGCCTTAAAGGGTTGATAAATCAGTTTCTTAACATAGAGAAATTTATACCACTAGTAAAATATAGTCCATTTGTTGTTTTTCTCTGACAGGTTCTGCTTCTGTCTTACTTTGCACAAGAAATACAGTCTCAGAGTCATCAACCTTATTTTACACATTGAGAAATAGTCCAGAAGACTTACAGTGTTTGCATCATGAACGAATAAATTATGTATGAAATGTGGAAGAAAAAAGAAAAAAGGAATAACAGGTGGTAGATTAAAAACTGTTTTATCACTTCTGTTCTATAGTTGAGCCAAATAGCACCCATTGCAGGAAAGGCTAAAACAAGCAGCGAAGAATAATGGGGACTCAACTATTACACTGTTTACTTTTATAAGCAATGAAGCAGCAGTCATGTTTAAAACATCTGTGTAAAAGCAGAAAGTCAGCAACCCAAATCCTTTGGTTTCATGTGCATTGATAGCTGCTTTCTACACTGTCCTTTCACCATCTTGAATCAGGACTGCAACCATGTAAGAGCTCAAGTGGCGACACCAAATTCCTTGAATCTATCACAATACAGAAGGTCCTGTGTTTCCCCACATTTTCATCATGAAGGGTATTTTGGAATTTTAGGTAATTAGCCACATTTCTTGCCTTCATGCCAGTATACCATGGCATAAACTGAATCACATAAACTAACATCTTTATATCCATCTTGATAGTGATTTTGAAATTCTCTTACAAAATGACCACAGCTCTTTTCAGAAAATGTTTTAAAATCACACTATTTCTTTCTTCTTTCTACTAAGAAGTGAAATTACATTTTAAATGGCTGTTAATATTTACTAAATACTATTACAATACTATACTAATACAATTTACTAAATACTTCAATGGAGTTCTTTACATTTCTTCTAAACAGGTTTTACTCACATTAGAAATATCAGTAAAAAAAAACCTATAACCGGTATCTATTTGGGTATCCCATGTGCAGCATAAAATAAGTGTTCCCAAGGTTATTCTGGTGTATTCCAGATTCCTGCTGTTACCTATCATGAAATTGCATAAATCTTCACAAAGCATTCCTGCTCTCCAGACAATCCATGTTCCTTTGGAGTAGTTGGCTTCAATGGAAGTGCTGGCATACCACATTACAGAAGAAGCAGTAAGTCAGAGGTGGAAGACTGAGGCAGAACCCTAAACCAGTATTAGCACTATAGAATAATCACAGAATAATCATGGTTCAATACCAGATTGGATGGGGCCTTAAGCAACCTGTTCTAGTGGGGGGTGTCACTGCCCATGGCAGGGACATTGGAACAAGATGATCTTTAACATCCCTTCCAACCTGAACCATTCTATGAATCTATGGTTGGAAAGGATCTCCTAGATCACTGAGTCCAACCATACCCACACCAACAAAAAACCTAAATACCTAATCAATTGAAAAAACACAAAATAATCCCCTGCATGCCTGTCACTCTAGCCTGTCATGAAGCACCACATCTATACATTTCTTAAATACCTCCACCACCTTGCTGGGAAGGCCATTCCAGTGTCTCACCACTCTTGCCTTGATCTAATTAGATTCTAATTAGATCTTAGAATCTAATCTAATCTAAACCTCCCCTGTCTCAATTTCAGACCATTGCCCCTGCTTCTGTCATTAGTTACTAAGGAGAACAAGCCAACACCCACCCCTCTACAACCTCCTTTCCAATAGTTGTAGAGGGCAATGAGGTCCCCCCCTCAGCCTCCTATTCTCCAAATTAAACATGCCCAGTTTCCTCAACCTCTCCTCATACAACTTGTTCTCTAAACCCCTCATGAACTTGGTAGCTCTCCTGTGGACATGTTCCAGCATCTCAATGTTTTTCTTATAATGAGAGACTGAGAACTGAACACAGCCTCTCAACGGCTGAGTACAAGGGCACTACATGCTATGAAATTAAAGACTCCTTCACTGAAGCAGGTAAATAGTTGAAATGTTGGATTCAGTAGCTTTGTCTGATGCTCACAGCCTTTCCATTCTCTTTCCCCTTCTCATTTATGGTAGAAACAGTAGCATCATCAAAAGAAGTTCATCTACCTCACTGCCCTGGTTGGCAGATCTGTAACAGACTTCCACAGCAATATCAGCCTTATTGGCCTTGACCCTAATCCTGATCAAAATGCACTCTCTCTTGTCATCATTACAGTCTAGTTCTAGTCATTCATAACAATTCCTAATATACAGGTGCACCACACCATCTCTCCTTCCTTATCTGTCTTTCCCAAAGACTTGATAGTCATCAGCTGTGGCACTCCAGTCATGTCAGGTACCCCACCATGTTTTATAACCACTACATCATCGTCACATCCTGAAGCATCATGGCTTCCTTCTTGGTTGCCCACACTGTGTGCAATGGTATAGATGCAATTCAGATGGGTTAATGATCTCAACACATTTCTGTGGGCATGGGGCCTAATTCCTGCCTGACTCTTCTCAGATACTGCCGTGGCTTCTAAGCCATTGATAGCTTTTGCCTCAGTGCTTCCCTTTATATCTCTACTCCCCATCTGAACTGAGGTGGCAGAGTGAGAGTCTTTTCTGGCATGCCATCCTGCAAACCACAGCATAAATTCCTAGGCTCAGTTTTATCCCTTTCCCACTTCAAATCTAGTTTGAAGCTCTGCCAACAACCCAAATAACTCCTGCCCTAAGATCCTTTCATCCCTCCATGACAGGAGCATTTCATTTATGTCTATGTCTTGTATAGTAACCCACAATCAAAGAGCTGCCAATGATACCAGTCCCAGAGCCATGAACTAACCTGTTACCTCTTTCTGTCAGTTTTCTCATCCCCTGCTCCCATCAGAAGGGCAGAGAACACCACTTGCACTCCTGATCCCTTAACAAGTTGGACCAGAGCCTTGAAATCTCTTAATTGCTCTTGATGTTGTCATTGCCACTTCATCACTGCCCACCTGCAAGATCCAAACTGGGATCCATGGGAGCTGATATGAAGCTAAGCCTTTTGCCATTTGCTTGCCATTCCTGCCTGAACTACACCACCTGCTGTGATACAGCCCAGCCTACACCTTCTCATGGACCCTGGTGTTCAGCCCACCTGTCAGCAGGTATTTTCACCTGGCCTGTTTGTCTCCATGTTTCTACCAGGCCATCCCAAGGCTGTGTCTGGCCCTGTTTTCCCTCACTGCGCTTGCCTTGCTTCCCACACTCTGCTCCTGACTCACCTTCTCTTGTGGGACAGTCAGACCTCAATGGTTCATAATCATGTACTCCTGTGTTTTCTTTCAAACACTCATGAGGAAATATAAATAGGACATGACTTATGTCTAATTACAACAATTCCTTCCAGCAGCTATAAACTCTGCAAAAGTCAAAATAACTTGATCATTGTGAAGATCTCAAATTGTAGGATGAATATTACACTAATCTGTACAGCAACAAGCAATGCACTTAGATGACTTCTTTTTAATTTTTATTGCTTTCTGGGATATGCAGATCATTTGTATTGCTCAAAACCCACCCAAACTGCATACATCCCTGTGCACACAAGCAAACAAAATATGAAGAAATAGAAGTAATAAGAAAACTTCAAAGCTTTGTTTCCATTTGGCTAGGTATTAAAAACCATTGTGGCTACTTACTTAAGAGAGATTTGCTAAAGCTGTTTTTCTTCAGGCAGAAAAAAAGATGAGGAATGTTAAGTTTTAATTCCATTTCTCAGGGGAAGTAATGTCTTCACACAAACTGTTCTAATTGAATGTGCAAGTTCAATAATAAAAGCTTCATCTACCTAAAATCAAAACCAATTTACTTTTTCTGAGCTTTTCCTCTCCATTTCCCCACTATGCAACTATGCATCTCACAGAATTATTGAGGCTGGAAAAGACCTCTAAGCTCATCCAGCCCAGTCTACTACCTGACATCACCACAACCTAGACCATGGCACTAAATGCCACATCCAGTCTTTCCTTAAACACTTCCAGAGTTGGGGACTCAACCATCTCCCTGGGCAGTCGATTCCATGGTCTAACCATGCTTTCCATGAGGAAGTGCTTCCTTACATCCAGCCTAAGCCTCCCCTGGTGCAGCTTCAGGCCATGTCCTCTTGTCCTACCACTGATTGCCTCAATCCTCACCTGCCTACACTTCCATTCAGGCAGTTATAGAGAGGGATAAGATGCCCCCTGAGTCTCCTCCAGACAGTTCTTCATCCAATGCATGTACTTATCCAAGCTTTGAACCTTAAGTTTCTAAGGGCAAATGTTGTGGGAAACAGCTTCAAAGGATTTATTGAATTGCAGGTAGACAATGTCCGTAGCCTTTCCATCATACACTGAGTGAATCACCTTGTTGTAAAAGATTAAGTTAGGCAGGCAGGACCTGCCCTCCTTATAGCCATGATGACTGGGCCTGATCCCCTGGCTGTCCTGTATGTACCATGTGATGCCATTCACGATCATTTGCTCCATAGTCCTCCCTGGCATCAAGGTCAAAGTCACAGGTCTGTAGTTCCCTGGCTCTTTCTTCCCATCCTTCTTACTGATAGGTGTCATACTTGCTAATATCCAGGCAACTGTGACCTCCTGGATCCTGCCAGCATCCTTGGGAGAGTAGTTATATCTTCAGTCCCTGAAGCTAAATATGAATAAGAAATCTGTACTCCTGCCCAGTTCCTGTAAAAGGAATTAAAGGAATTTCATTGTATTTTATTTCTCAAAGTGTCATAAGTATCTTCCCTGTGAAGAAAAGTGAAGTAGGAAATTATGATTGACTTTTTCTGCCTCTCTGATTGTTTTCTGTGTTTCTTTCCACTAATGATTCACACATAAATATATCCTCCTGTTTTTGTTTTTAAACTGCACAAGGTTAAGAAGATCTGGAGAAACAGATTTGACTTAGCACTTCTAAACTATCAGAATTATCTTTTCCTTCCAGAAAGTAGGATATCTAAAATAACCAGTAAGCTGGTTTCTCATTAAGTTAAACTGGTAATATTTAAAGACTTACAAAGAATCAGCTGGGTAAAAGGATTAGTGACGAAACATTTAATCAGAAGAGATTTGGCAAATTAATTCTTGCATGTGTGTTCTTTTCATTAGAGGAAAGCAACATCCCTGCTGCCAAGCACTTCCCAGTATTTTCAGTGCCAAAATGTACTTTGCCACACATTGCCTCAACAGAAAACTGGCTTAGCAACAGCCTCCCACACTTACAGCCTTGTACATTAAAAAACCTAGATTTTCTATTTTAATTCCCTCTGGGGATCCCAGAGGAAATTTCTAGTTCTGGAGATTGTTGATCAGACAAATATTTATACTATGGATACCTGTCATAGGTCGATGTTGGGCTGACCACTAGACAAACAGCAGATGCTCCCTATTAATCTCTCTCCCTCCCTTGAAGGGGAAGTGAAGGGAATTATGAATTGGAAAATCAAAATTACTGTAATGAAAATAGTAATAATCAAATAAAATACATAAAATACATATGAAAAACCCCATAACAAATCCAACCCTCTTATGGTAATCATGTCACCATGAATACTGATGCTATGTGTACATACTAGGGAAGTCCCAGATTTAATTCAACAGCAGATGGGAAGCAGATGGAGACTGAGGAGTGACCTCATTAACATTTATCAATATGGAAAGGGCGAGTGTCAGGAGGAAGGAGCCAGGCTTTTCTCAGTGGCATCCAACCAGAGGACAAGGGATAACAGTTGTCAGCTGGAACATAGGAGGTTCCACATAAATATGAGAAGAAACTTGTTCCCAGAGAGGGTGACAGTGCACTGAAAGATGTTGCCCAGGGGGTTGTAGAGTCTCCTTCGCTGGAGATGTTTAAAACCTGCCTGGGTGTATTCCTATGTCACTGGATCTAGGCAATCCTTCTCTGGCAGGAGAATTGGATGAGATGATCTTTCAAGGTCGCTTCCAGTCCCTGACATTCTGTGATTATTCTAACCATTGTTACAGAGCTTGATTTGTACAGTATGTGCTGAAAGTTCCCATCACATTATTTCTTCCTAAAAGCATGGGATATTCTGACAATACGGTTTGCACTCTAGGAAAGCAGTTTGAGCCTTGCAACACTTTTATGAAAAGATCCTTGAATAATTTAACAATAACATGAAAGGATAAGTCTGGTTTAGAATTGCCTCAAGCTGTACCAGAGGAAGTTTACATTGCATACTAGGAACAATTTTTTCACTGAAAAGGCTGTCAGGCCTAGGAACAGAGTGCTCAGGGAGGTAGCTGAGTCACCATCCCTGGAGATGTTCAAAAGTCTCACATATGTGGTGTTAGGGAAAACAGTTTAGTGATGGGTCTAACAGTGGACTTAGTAGAGTAGGCTATATGGTTGGACTTGGTGATCTTAAAGGTCTTCTCCTATCCAAATTATTCTATGATTCTATAAAAGCTCAAATGGGGAAGACAGGTCTGGAAAGAAGACTTACTGCTTGAACTGATGACATGCCAATCCATACAGACATGCCAGAAATGTGAGGTTGTTGTGAGTAATCCTATGGCTTTAAGGTATTAAGCAAGATAGTAATATAATGAAGCACTCAGATTTCTGAAACAAAGCTGCTGTGGCTTACTTTATGTGGATCTGCCTTACCATCCAAGACGTATGGTCAGGCTGACTCATATGCATTCAGGATACTTGTGAAATTACAATTCTTTTTAATGAGGTGTCATTTTCAGTTAACCAGCTCTGAATGGGCAATTACACCAGCGTTAACAAAGAACACTTCATAAACCACAAAAATTCTTCTCCTTTTTCATAAGGCACTGACCTGATTTGAATGCAAAACAAGTAAGATTGGATGGCAAAAACTAGACTTAGCAATACTGGTGGAAAGGTTCAAGTATAATATGTGCTTCCCTGCAAAAGAAGAAAACAACATAGACTTATTCTTTTTCCCCAATATGGACTATTTACTTCCTATACATTCATACTTCATAGATTCATAGAATGGTAGGGATGAGAAGGGATCTCTGGAGATCATCTTGTCCAACCCTCCTTGCAGAGCATGTTCTACTAGAGTAGATCACATGGTGGGTATTCTTCCTTTCTATACCTCTTTCTTTCCTAGAAGGCCACTAGGTTGGTGAGGCAGTTCTCCTGCTTCCCTTGTCTGATTTCCTGCTTTTAGGAATGCATTCCTATTATTATTATTCCTATTTATTCCTAATAAACACTAGTGGCATGAAACCTGTTTCTGTTGATGTATAAATCTGCGACATCCCATGTTCAGAAGGAGTTCTGCTGTCTGCCATTCTTGGGTCTGTTTACATCATGTAATGTTTTAAAATAACGGAAACATTCTTTCCCGAATGCTGATCACCTCCATAATTCATCATTTTCTTCAACTGCTCACACTTGGAAAAATGGAATCATTAAATGTAGTAACTATCATAGCATTTAGGCTTCTCCATTCTTCTCTCTTGCTTTGTATGGTGTTGAACATCTTACACCAAAGCAAGATATTTTACTCAAATATTTAGACAGCAATGAATGTTAAAAATCTTTGTAAACGTTCAGTTCTCAAGTTTTCCATATCATGATTGGCCACTGAAATTTCACATGAAGGAATGTGAAATTTTTATTTCTGCAAGTCGCAATCTTGTCACAGTGTTTATCTGCTATATCAGAGTATGCACAGGCTTGGCATTTGTAAAACACGTGGGTGTATTTGTACCACTGTACTGCCCATCTTTCTGATCACATTGTCTACAAGCATGGAAGACATCTTAGTTACCCTAGAACAGAAACAGGAAGGCTCTACTTCTGCTGATACAGCCCAGGCCATAGCTTTGTACTCCAGTGTGTTGATATGAGGACATGACACAAGATCATGCAACAGGACACAAGCAGCGCTGGTCATCCCAAGTACCATATGTGGTTCCTACTCCTCTAGTCCCAGAACATCTGACTGACCACAGTCTAGAGGGCTGAAACAGGAAGGATGCCAAGAGAGGTGCTCTGCCTCTGTTCAGACTCAGCAAACGGAAGACCCAGGACAACAAGCAGATGTAAATTCAAGGTGCCACTCCAAGCACAGTAACACAACCTTCAAAACTATGTTTCTAAGTTTCATCTCTGCATTCTGCCTAAAATAATAGAAATGTCAATGTTTTTCAAACTCCAAATTTTACCTCAGACAAACAAAAACCAACCACACAGCTGACATACTCATATTCGTCCTTTTCTAGGTTACTGTAATAGAATATTAATCAGACATAATTATATATTCTTACATGCGTAACATTTACAGAAACAATGCCTCAATATTCCCAGTCTGGCGTATTCCTTCATTGCTCTATTTTACTGGTCTCTGTANCATGCATAACATTTACAGAAACAATGCCTCAATATTCCCAGTCTGGCATATTCCTTCATTGCTCTATGGAAAACACTTCTATTTTACTGGTCTCTGTGGTGGCAATTCAGGTTGTTTTTAATTATTAGCTTGTTACTGTATTTCCAGCCGGAACCGTTCAATAGAGATGGAAATCAGCTTTGAATATTCTAAATTCTTGTGTGAAGTAGAATAAACAAGTAGCTATTATTTAGAAAACCTAATGTTCTCCCTGGCCTCATTCATAATTGCTGTAGTTCTAGAAGTAAGTTTCCCTGTATGCATTTTAGCTCTCAGTTTTGCAGGCAAACCACAAAGAAAATTACTTCAATACATCTTTCCACTATATATTACAGAGTCACAGAATTATTGAGGCTGGAAAAGCCCTCTGAGATCATCCATCCCAGCCCATGAGCGGACACCACCACATCAGCCAGACCAGGGCACTAATGGCCACATCCAGTCTCTCCTTAAACAGCTCCAGTGATGGGGACTCCCACCACTGCTCTGGGCAGTCCATTCCAATGTATGACCACCTTTTCCATGAGGAAGGGCTTCCTAACATCCAACCTAATCCTCCCCTGGAGCAGCTTCAGGCCCTGCCCTCTTGTCCCCTCACTAGTTGCCTGGGAGTACAGTCCAACCCGCACCTTACTACAACCTCCCTGCAGGTAGCTATAGAGAGGGAAAAGTCTCTGAGAGTCTTCTCTTCTCCAGATTCTCAGCAACAACCTCAGCCTTTCTTCATCATACTTCCCCTCCAGTCGCTTCCCCACCTCATTGCTCCTCTGGACCCGCTACAATTCCTCAATGACTTTTAGAAAGCAGGGGGCCCAGAACTGTCCCCAGTACTCAAGAAGAGGCCACACCAGTGCTCAGTACAGAGAGAGAATTACATGCCTAGTCCTGCTGGCCACACTGTTGCTGATACAAGCCAGGATGCCATTGGCCTTTTGTGCCACCTGGGCACACTGTCAGCTCATATTCAGCTAGTTGTCAACCAGTACCCCAACATCCCTCTCTGCCAGGCTGCTCTACAGCCACTCATCCCCCAGTCTGTATGTGCTGGGGGTTATTATGACCAAATTGTAGGACCCTGTACTCAGCCCTGTTAAACCTTATCCCACTGGCCTCTGCCCATTGACCTAGCAGGTCCAGATCTCTCCAGAGCATCTTTCTCCCCTCCAGCAGTTCAACATTCCCCCACAACTTGATGTCATCTGCAAATTTATGTAAGGTAGACTTGATCCCCTCATCCAGGTCATCAATAAAGATGTTGAATAGAACTGAGCCCAATACTGATCCCTGGTCACTGGACACCAACTGGATGGGGCACCATTCACAACCACTCTCTGCACTCAGTCATCCAGTGAGTTTTTAACTAAGCAGAGAGTGCACCCATCCAAGCCATGAGCTGCCAGCTTTTCCAGGTGGATGCTGTGGGAGACTGTGTCAAAAGCTTTGCTGAAGTCTAGGTAGACTAGACTTGAAGCACTTATTGGGGGAAAAGGTTTTAATCCTTTTAGAATGAATTAATTTTGAATTACTTGTAAGCAATAAATCAATGTTAGTTTCACAAATTACAGTGGGAAATGAAGGAGTAGGCCACATTGCTCTATTTCCAAAGGAATATTAGCACTACCATGGTAATCCTAAGCCTTGATCATTCATGCTTGGTGATTAGTTACCACTGTACAAAATTGATCAGCAGCAGTAAAGAAAGAACAGGAATCATGTACCAGAATTCAGCACAAGATGATGGTTAGGATATTAAAACAGAAGCTGATCACTGCTGGAGTTTCTAAGCAAACTCTTAAACAGATTTATAGAAATACATTGTCAGCCTAATGATGTGGAGAAATCATTCAGCACAGATAAAGGTATGTGCAATTGTGTCCTTGGAACATGCAACATTTTTAATTCCAGTACTTCCTGAAGCAGAGACAAGGTCTCCTAATGAGATTTTCCTTCCCCTGCATAGGAGTGTCTCACATGAAGTGGTGCTTCTTTCCTGTCACTCACTGTTCCGATCTTGCAGGGTCAGCAGATGATTTTGCCTAGCAAGGGCACCTCCTTAATGAAAGATAATCTCTTAGGAGACAGCTCTACAGCATCTTCATAAGAGCTAGACTGGGTGGGGTTCAATCAAATACAGATGGTTTTTAAGGAACATTTCTTTTTCAGAAGAGCACAATGGCATGTGAAAGGAATGTACCCTGAGCTATTGCAGTTTTTGTATTCATGTGACTATTAGAACTAAGGACTTGTAAAAGTTATATTTGGCTGATATTCATTTGAACATATACTGTAAGTCCTGTACTTTGATAGGAGTCCAAGTGGCTTTCACTTAAAGAAATACATAGAGACTGGAACAGTAAATCTAATAAAACCCGAATAGCTAATAGATACATCTTATTCAGTATTTGCTCAATCTTGGCATTTAACATTTGTACCTAAGCCTGTGTTTCACAATTTCTTAACAGTGTTGTGCTCCTGCTTGTTACTCAATGTCTAGTATACTTAAATCTAAACTTACCTTCTCACAATCACTACAACCCAGTGTGCACCTGGCCTTAAAGTCCTCTACCAGTACCTCTTTGTCAGTACTAGGTCCAGCAGAACACTTCTTGTTAGCTCCTCTACTATCTGAGTAAAGAAGTTATCATCAATACACTGGATAATTCTCCTGGATTGTACATGCCCAGGTGTGTAGTCTTCCCAGTAGATATGAGGGTGGTTGAAGACCCTCAGGAGGAGCCAGGCTGGTGATAGTCAAGTCATTTTAGAAGACTCAGACTATTTTTCTTTCTCCCAGGAGAGGGCAAAGACAAAGCCTACAGTCTTGTCTTGTTTGCCACAGTAAATATTACACTTTCCATCAGTCCTTATAAATGCTTTTATGAAAATGAAAGCAAAATGGAAGCCCTGGGCAAATAATGAATACAACTGCACCATGTTCTCCCAGAAACTAGCATTCCAGATGCACAGCCAAAAAGGGACCAATGAGAGAGCTTGGAACCAAATAGTGATACAGGGCCAAATTCTTGGAACTATTAAGTACTGTGTGCACCCAGAGGCTACTAAGGGATACTGAAGACTCAAACACATCAAAGAGTAGTATTCACAGCTTAAACAATTGCACTGTGAATGGACCACATCTACCAGAATTGTTCAAAAGAACAGACACAGAAAATCTCTTTATGTGGTTCTAACTTTGCCAATTACATTTAACTGAACAATGGTTCTGAACCATAGAGGATCAATGATGCCATTTTCAAGAAATTTATAAATAAAACATAGCTCTTAGAAACAGAATTGACAACTAAGTATTATTTTGACACAGCTGACCACAGTATCCTCACAGCCAAACTGAGAAAGTGTGGTCTAGACAATCAAGTAGTGAAATGGATTGTGAACTGACTGCAGGATAGAAGCCGGAGAGTAGTGGTCAGTGGAGCAGAGTCTAGCTCAAAAGACCATCTGTTGGAGAGCAGTATAGGAGAAAAGGGACCGGGAGATCCTGATGGACAGCAGGATGACCATGAGCCAGCAATGTGCCCCTGTGGCTAAGAAGATCAGTGGCATCCTGGGGTGGAGTAGAAGGGCTATGGTTAGTATATAGAGGTTCTACTGCTCCTCCTCTACTCTAATCTGGTGAGATCACATCTTGAATATTGTGTCCAGTTCTGAGTCCCTTGGTTCCAGAAGGACACAGAACTGATTGAGAGAGTCCAGCACAGAGCCACAAAGATGACAAAAGGAGTAGAATATCTTGCTGGTGAGGAAAGGCTGAAAGAATTTGGTCTCTTTAGCTTGGAAAAAAAGGAGACTGAGGAGTGACCTCATTAATGTTTATAAATATAGAAAGGGTGGGTGTCAGAAGGAAAGAGCCAGGCTCTGCTCAGTGTCATCCAATGGCAGGACAAGGGGCCATGGATGTCAGCTGGAACATAGGAGGTTCCACGTAAAGATAAGAAGAAACTTTATGGTGAGAATGACAGAGCACTGAAAGGGGCTGTTCAGGGAGACTGTGGAGTGTCCTTCTCTGGAGACTTTTAAAACCCACATGGCCATGTTCCTGTGTGACTGGATCTAGGTGATCCTGCTCTGGCAGGGGGATTGGACTAGATGGTCTTTTGAAGTCCCTTGCAGTCCATAACAGTCTGTGGTCATGATTCATAGTGATGATTTTTTCTACATACTATTGTGAATTTGGTACAAATACTACAAGGCTATTTAATAAGCTGCAGGCCAAAACCCGCTAGAAAGTCTTTTCATTATTATCATTAAACCATTAATTTCAAATTGTAACTTTTTTTTAAACACCCCAAATGTGCCTACGTCTGCAGGGAAACAAAGAGGGGCAAACACCACCTCTGTCCTTTTTTTGATCATGAAGTATCACAATGAAAATCAACATTAAAAAAGACCCATCAGCGAGTGTGCTGGGATTATTTGAAGATGTAATTAACCATGCATGATCCTCATAGGAGTACCTTTCAAATCCCTTTGAAAAATAAGCCAGTACTGTTAGAAGTGACCAACAGCAAATGAGAACAACATCTTCGTTCCATTCGTAAAGCTTTTCAAACTCATAAAAATGTAACTGAGAAATATATTATTCCTTATGTATTGGTTTAGAGAAACTATAATTGTTCTTATTGCAAAACTTTACACGATAAGCTTTATTTCAATGTATATTATTATTAGCTTCCTGGAAGTGCCATAAAGTTTACAGGTTCTCTATAGCTTAGCACTAAGGCGGCTGAAGAGAAAACAAGTATGAAGTTATTTAACTGATACAGATACACTGACCTTGGAGGTATTACACAGATGCATTTCTACAGGGCACATTAGGGATTTAAGAGGAAAGTTTGGGGTACTTAGTAATATTAATGCACAAACAATATTGGAAAAGAAATTTGGAAAAAAACCAATGTAATTATTATGCACAGCTGCTATAATTATTAATAGGCATAGTTCATTCATTAAAAAAACTTGAAATATTAGCAGCTGTAATGTCAAGAAGGAAAAGAATCCACCAGAACCTATGCCTTTGTGCTATATTCACCAAACTTACATTGCCATGTATTTGATTCTGGGGAAGAATAACTACATTGGTGCTGTAAATGCAATCTTCAAAACACAGGGTAGACACCTCCTGCACTTTTATTTAAAAAAAGTAATTGATCAGACACTGGAGTGGACTGCCAACAGTCCCCTTCCCTGGAGAAGTTTAAGAAGAGTCTGGACTTGGCACTTGGTGCCATGGTCTAGCCAATATGGTGATGTCAAGTCATAGGCTGGGCTGGGTGATCTTGGAGGTCTTTTCCAGCCTCAATAATTGTGTGATTCTGTAAAATAATTATTTTTAGAAGCCAGCACATTTTCAGACCATTAATGGCTCCTGGCATCTGTAGCAGCTATTAAAAGCAATGTGCAAATACCCAAAGCATTTACACTCCAAGGGTTTCCCAGAGTCCTACACAAGACATGAACAACTTCCTCAAGACTTGAGTGCAGCTCTGAGCCAGGAATAACAAACAAGTTTGGGGAGAAATGGACAGCAAGTCACCTTGGGTGTGTACAGGTCATTGCACAAGCTCATGTATAGGAACTGTTTATCCCAAAATTCATAAGGCAACTCACACAAGCCAGTCTGCTGATGCTGTTGTTTCCTCCACCTTACAGGCTTTTTTTCATGCAAATGCATACTTTAATTACAGTTAGGTGGTTTGAGTTTTTTTCAATCATTTTGAATTGCCAGATAAGATAAATCATTCATTATATTACAAAGATGCTTGAGACTATGCGGGATGTGCACTGGTAAAACCTAGTATTACCTATTCAGCCATCTTCAACATGTTGAACATCTTCAACAGATTGTTCAGCTTAGAGAAGGGAAGACTCCAGGGTGACCTAATAGCAGCCTTCCAGTACATGATGGGGACTACAGAAAAGCTGGAGAAGGGCTTTTTACAAGGGCCTATAGTGATAGGACAAGGGGCAATCACTTGAAACTGAAAGAAGGGGGATTTAGATTGGATATTAGGAAGAATATCCAATTCATGAGGCTGCTGTGGCACTGGAACATGTTGCCCAAAGAGGCTATAGATGCCCCATCCCTGGAAATGTTCAAGGTCAGATTAGATGTGGCATTAGGCTATGTGGTCTGGTGTCCCTGCCCACAGCAGGAGTTTGGAACTGGATGATCCTCAAGGTCCCTTCCAGCCTAAACCACTCTGCAATTCTATGATTTCTCTTTAATATGCTGAGAACAAATGGAGAAAAAAAGCACTAATATAGGGAGAGCACAAGAACAGGCAAAGGTGATATCAGCATCTCTGCTCTGCCTCAGGAGATGTGCTGACAGGCATAAGTTGCTTCCCAGAAGCAGGGATACTGCATTTGCTTGCATCTTCTGGACATAATATGCAAGCAACAAACACTAATTGTGTGTGAGATCTGACAACCATGATATATAACAGTCCAAATTTATGGAAGTGTATTATTTACTCCATAAAAAAAACCCTGAAATAATTTTCCTGCCTTGTAGAATTACTTAGTTTTAAGGGAAGTTCCTAAAAATCAGTGGAAAAAAATTCCATCACTCACACTGCAGACCAAATAGCTGAATCATTGTTTTGTTGATTGTGAGGTGGCATTTACCTGCTGCAGTAGCACTTGAACAAGAATTCCAAATGAATTACGGAATCACAGAGACTAGAAAAGACCCAGCCTGCGACCTAACATCACCATATCAGCCAGACCAGGCCACTAAGGAACACAACCCATCTGTCTTTAAAAAGCTCCAGGGGTGGGGACTCCACCACCATTCTGGGCAGTCCATTCTAGGGTCTAACCACATTTTCCATGAGGAAGGGCTTCTTAACATCCAACCTAACCCTCCTCTGGGGCAGCTTCAGGCCCTGCCCTCTTGTCCTATCACTAGTTGCCTGGGAGAAGAGCCTGACCCCCACCTGACTCCAACCTCCCTTCAGTGAGTTGTAGAGAGAGGTAAGATCTCCCCTGAGTCTCCTCCAGGCTAAACACACCCAAGCTTTTTCAGCCTCTCCTTATCACACTTTCCCTCCAGTCCCTTCCCCAGCCTCGTTGCTCCCCTCCAGACCCGGTCCAGCACCTCAATATCTTTCTTGAAGCGAGGGGCCCAGAACTGCCCCCAGTACTCGAGGGGAGGCCTCCCCAGTGCCCAGTACAGGGGGAGAATTAAGTCCCTAGAGCTGCTGACCACACTATTGCTGATACAAGCCAGGTTGCCATTGGATCATCCGAACAGATTTTCAATTCATTTTGTAATGAATGACAGAACACAGGCAAACTGAAAATTACAGTGTAGTGATTCCAGCCTTGTTTTAAAAGCTGCATTGCACTGCAGCATTTTAATAAAGCAGAGCAGATATAAACAAGTCTTAGCAGCTTTTCTGTCACTGAAAATCCATTTCCAGCCTGAGGAGCCATATGGTAAGTGTGTGATTTCCCCATCATGAAATTATTTTTAGGAAGCTTCCTTAGACAGAAATACAGACTAGCATAAAGTATCTTACAGTTAGAAGAGCAGGAAAGAAGGAAAAAGCCCTTTCCTTTATCAAAATATAAAGTAATTTTCTCTTAGCTCAGCCTTTTCAATATTCATGTGGACAGTGCTCAGCACAATGAGCTCTGCCATCCCCACTTAGAGAGTCTGCTATATTGCAGCAGGAATGATTACGTATTCAATATATTTAATAGTCGTAACTTCATCAAATAGCTTAGGGTGATTTTTCTGTTTCCTAAAAAAAGAGGAGGACTTGAAATGAAGTCACTCAGGCAACAAAAAAAGTTTATCAGATTCCACTTCACTCTGAATTGTGTAATGATTTTTCATTTCATGGCTACCAGATTTATGGCACAATGCAAAGCTCAGCTGCTAACTAAAATTGAATCTCAGTAGCATGAGAGGCTCTTCTCCCAGATTTTAACTTCATACTCTGCGCTGGTGAGGCTGCATATGGAGTTTTGTGTCCAGTTCTGGGCCCCTAAGTTCCAGAAGGACACAGAGGTTCTGGAGGGTGTCCAACATAGAGCAACAAAGATGATGAAGGAAGTAGAGCACCTCCCTTATGAGGAAAGGCTGAGGGAGCTGGGTCTCTTTAGCTTGGAGAAGAGGAAGCTGAGGGGTGACCTCATCAATGTCTATAAGTATGTGAGGGGTGGGTGTCAGGAAGATGGAGCCAGGCTCTTCCCAAGGTCATCTGGTGGTAGGGCAAGGGGCAGTGGGTGCAAGTTGGAAGGCAGTGGGTGCAAGCTGGAACAGAGGAGGTTCCATATAAATATCAGAAGGAACTTCTTCACAGTGAGGGTAACGAAGCATTGGAACAGGCTGCCCAGGGGGGTTGTGGAGTCTCCTTCTCTGGAGATGTTCAAGACCTGTCTGGATGTGTTCCTGTGAGACTTGGTCTAGGTGATCCTGCTGTGTCAGGGGGATTGGACTAGATGATCTTTCGAGGTCCCTTCCGATCCCTAATGATTCTATGGTTCTATGATTCACACTATGCCTCACAGCACCCATACCACCAATGTTTGCAGAAAGCCAACTGATCTGTGGAGGAGATGAAGATAATTTCCACACTCAGGTCTACGTTCAGGAGAAAGACATTTTCTTCCCACACTCTGAGGATATGCCTTTGCACTGAAACAGGGAAGCAGCACATGTAACACTTTTCACACTCAGAATCTGTGGTAGGAAAGAAGACACATCTTATGCCAGCATATCTAATATCCGAACTTGAACTCACACTGATGTGAAGGCACCTCTAGTTTGATCATCTGCATTGTTGTCAGATAAAAACAGATGGTGATATCTGATACAAAGTAATCAGCTAAGTTATCAGAGAGTTGAATATATATTTTCATAACAAGGCATCTGATGAGGCTGAGAAATAAAGCCCATGGGAACAGAAAACTGTAACTAACACCCTTAGAATAGAATATAACTCAAAAAAAGATAAAGTGAAGGTACACAATTAGAGAAGTCGTATAGTCTACAGCCTTAATGCTACTGGAATTAGTTTGCAAAACAAACTACCTAAAGTACAGTTTGAAAAACAAAACACAACCACACAAAGGTGACCTTCCCACACCTCAAAAATGCCACTAGACAAACTGCACTTGTGTGTCCTGTTCTTTACTTACTGTCTTTTGACTGTAATCAAGTATTGGATAAAATAACTGGAACTAAGGCTGGTTAGGACATTTTTATCAAGTGCTCTTCTGAAGAAAATTAATTGTTATTGCCATTAATTTTTATCACCATTTACCCTGACTTTTTGGCAGAGAAGGCTTTATTGTTTTCTTCTCTAAGAAAATTTCCCTAATCTGTTTCACTTCTATGAAATTTTTGACAAAGGAAAAAGTGACTCATTTTTTATTACATTTTGATATCAGAATCTAAAATGTCTTAGGCTAAGAAAAGCAAGTTTTGCTTGCTGATTTCCTTTTATTAATTTAAGAAATACATTACAGATTATTTTTTACCCTTCCTTCTGGATATATTTTTACTTAGGAAAAGGATTACAACTATTATAACCACATCTCAGCTTGATGAAAATGACAAAAGAAGTTTATTTTACACATAAGAATACAGTAAAACATGCTTTTTTTTGTCTGATGTTTTGTTCCCCTTTCATTACTTCAAGTAATGAAAACAGTTCAGGCCCCTCACTTCAAGAAGGATACTGAGGTGCTGCTGGAGCGGGTCCAGAGGAGAACAGTGAGGCTAGGGAAGTGGGGACTGGAGGGAAAGTCTGATGAGGAGAGGCTAAGGGAGCTGGGGTTAGTTTGCCTAGAGAAGAGGAGACTCAGAGGGCACCTTCTCCCTCTCTATATTAGCTATGTCTAGATAATGTGGCGATGTGAGGTCACAGGCTAGGCTGGATGAGCTCAGAGGTCTTTTCCAGCTTCAATAATTTTGTGATTCTGTAACATAAAATAAAGTAATTCAGGCTTGAAGGAACTTCAAGGTTCAAGATGTTGCATAGGTCAACATCTTGCTCAAAGCAGCATTAATGTAGAAATAATTACATTGGTCAAACATACATTTGTCTTAAAACATACTTTCTTCCTTCTAAATTGTTTCAAACTTTTTATCTTTAATATTAAAGATAATAAGTAAAACTAAGAGTATCTGTATAAAGGTATTCTAAACAAAATGCATTTCTGTTTGGTAGTGGAATATGAGAGTTATTTTCTTTGGGCTTAACTACTAGTTTCTCAGCAGGAAAACAAGAAGCAAAAGCACAATTATTTGAACAGCTGAGATGCAGTACAAAGAGTTCATTAGTTCCTTCATTCGTAACATGTATCCTATGAGGAACAGCTGAGGGATCCAGGGCTGTTTAGCCTGGAGAACAAGAGATTGAGGGAAGACCTTATTGCTCTCTACAACTACTAGAAAGGAAGTTATACAGAGGCAGGGGTTGCTCTGTTCTCTCTTGTGGCCAGGAATAGGAGAGGGGAAATGGCCTTAAGCTGCACCAGGGAAGGTTGAGGTTGGATGTCAGGAGGAATTTCTTTCCTGAAAGGGTTGTCAGGCATTCGAACAGCCTGCCCAGGGAGAGGGTTGAGTCACCATCCCTGGAGGTGTTTAAGACAAGGGTAGCTGTTGCATTGGTGGCTTAGTGGCACTGAGAGGGCTAAAAAAACGTTGGGCTCAATCTTGAGGGTCTCTTCCAGCTGAAACTACTCTATGATGGGAAGACTGGGGAAAGGCTAGATGTATTTACCTAAAATAATCTTGCCTATTAACAGCTGGTTTTGAAACCTGGACAAAATTGGAACGATCACATGTAACAAAGAATTAGGAATTTGGCAAAGTGAAAGAGCAAAGGTACCAACCTGATGTTTCAAACAAATATTAAAACTAAAAAAAATTGATTTCCTTTTGTCTCTCAGTGTCTTGTTCTCAGAGAAGTAATCCCTGTTGAAATATTCATGTTTTATTCATCTCCTTCACATCTTTCAGCTGGGGATGAAATTAAAAAGTATAATAAAATCAAGAAGCAGTCTACAATTCCTGGTGTCCACCCTCACACTTTGAATTCTTGGCTACAAGACAAGTTGTGCTGAGGAAAATGTACATGTGCTAAAGAGAAAGCCCTGCTGGGAAAGGAAAAATAAAGCGAATTTTAAACATTTTTAAGTGGAGAATAAATTAGAAATGTTAAGAAAAACATTTCAGACTTAAAAACAAATGGAGAAACATTATTTTACTAGCAGAAAAAGAACAGCATTAACAACAGGATCACACAGACCTCCAGTTAGGAATTTGTGTATTTCAATTAAAAAGTACATATATTTTAAATATAAACCATCACATGGGTCATAAGAAAGAACTTATTTCTTATGAAGGAATTCTTTCATAAGAAATATGAGAGAGATTCACTCAAGTGGGGAAAAAAATCTGCGAGAAAATACAAAAATTGGAGGAGTAATAAAACTTGAACTGACAACTGATCTTCATCGAAATTCCCAAGAGAAGATACAAAGCAAACTGTACTTCAGATAGTGGAAAGTTTTTATAATGCTCCACATACTCATAAAACCATAGAATCATTAGGGATCGGAAGGGATCTTGAAAGATTGTCCAGTTCAATCCCCCTGGCACAGCAGGATCAGCTAGACCAAGTCGCAGAGGAACACACCCAAATGGGTCTGGAATGTCTCCAGAGAAAGAAACTTCACAATCCCCCTGGGCAGCCTGTTCCAATGCTCTGTTACCCTCACTGTGAAGGAGCTCCTTCTGATATTTATATGGAACCTCATCTGATCCAGCTTGCACCCATGGCTCCTTGTCTTATCACCAGACAACCTTGAGAAGAGCCTGGCTCCATCTTCCTGACACCCACCCCTCACATATTTGTAGACATGAATGAGGTCACCGCTCAGCCTCCTCTTCTCCAAGCGAAAGAGACCCAGCTCCCTCAGCCTTTCCTCAAAAGGGAGGCACTCTACTTCCTTCATCATCTTTGTTGCTCTATGCCGGACACCCTCCAGCAGTTCTGTGCCCTTCTGGAACAGAGGAGCCCAGAACTGGACACAATACTCCAGAATAATTTCTTTACAAACTAGGTTGTACTCAGTTACAATGTACAAAAATACTGAAGATGTAATCCCTTTTTAATTGTCTAGTAATTCTGTGACAACCCCCATGAATAGTGTAAGCTATTTTCTTCACCAGTTCAATTCTCAAGAGATTTTTTTTCCTCTATTTATTCATTGTGTTCGGTCTTTTTTTCTTTTTGGTTGGGATTTTCAATAGAATATTGAAATAAACTCAAAGCTGAACTATGAAGTCCTGTTCTTTCTCAGGAGCAAAACATAGGCCTCTGTAATGCTGTTCCTCACAAGGTATGGGTATAGTCTTCTGACTATAATCTTTCACATGTGTTAATTTGTTAAAGTATTGAATAAATACTTTGCTAAAGTAGTGTTTTGCAAAATATATGGGCTGTTACTTTGAAAGCAAACTCCTTCCAAAAAGTACTGTATTTTTTTGTACTCTGCTAGTTTAATTTACAGAAAGCTTAAGTAATCAATATTCTCAGTCACAGAAAATAAAGCCATAAAATAGAAATATTTCTACCACAGCTCTGCAAAGCCACTCAGCTCTGTATGGAGCACTGCTGATGTTTTAAAAATCTTGAATTGCTGCCAGACAAGCAAGATATGAATTCCCTTTATTGCTGCATAGCGAGATTTTCCAGATTGGGGTACAACCATCAAGATGCATTAACAGGCAGTTAATACAGACCATAAAACAATAGAAATACTGATTCTAGTATGGCTAATAAACAACACAGAATTATTGAGGCTGGAAAAAACCTCTGAGTTCACCCAGCCCAGTCCATGACCTAACAGCACCACATCAGCTAGATCAGGGCAGTAAGTCTTACATTCAGTCTGTCCTTAAACACCTTCAGGGATGGGGACAGCCCTGGTCAGTCCATTCCAATGTCTAACCACCTTTTCTGTGAGGAAGGGCTTCCTAACATCCAACCTAAACCTCCACTGCAGCAGCTTCTGCCCTCTCATCCTGACACTACTTGCCTGGGAGAAGAGCCTGACCCCCACATGACTACAACCTCCCCTCAGATAGTTAAAGAGAGGGAGAAGGTGCCCCCTGAGTCTCCTCTTCTCCAGGCTAAACAACGCCAGCTCTACCACCCTCTCAAAAGACCTTCCCTCTAGCCTCTTCCCCAGCCTTGTTGCTCTCCTCTGGACCCACTCCAACACCTCAATCTCTTGAAGTGAGAAGCCCTGAACTGCCCCCAGTATTTGAGGAGAGGCCTCACTAGTGCTCAGTACAGGGGAAGAACTACACCCCTAGTCCTGCTGGCCACATTATTGCTGATACAAGCTGAAATGCCATTGGCCTTTTGTGCCACCTGGGCACATTGCGGGCTCCTGTTCAGCTTGTTAACCAATACTGCCAGGTCCCTCTCTAGATATGAGTGGGAAAGTTTTTCTAAAAACTAAGGATATATAAACAAACACTTTGAAGATAAATTATGAAGTTCTTCCTAGAATTAGAAGTACCAAGGAGGTTTAGATTTCCCAACAGACAGAAACAGGATTCCTGCATTATCCTTCTTGTCTCATAATTCATTACAGATCAAAACAAAGACTTTGCAATCTTTTACTATCTGAGACAGTTCTTTTCTTCTCTGAACCTGGAGAATAAACCCTTCCAAACTTCTTCACCAACCAGGAAATACAGTATCTCCTCAATTATAACATCCTATCAGCAGGAACTTCTTCCCCAGCCGGGGTGTGTGTGGGGGGGGGAGGAGGTAACAGAACACTGGAACAGGCTGCTCAGGGGGGTTGTGGAGTCTCCTTCTCTGGAGACATTCCAGACCTGCCTAGATGTGTTCCTGTGCGACTTGGTCTAGGTGGTCCTGCTGTGGCAGGGAGGTTGGACTGGATGATCTTTTGATCATAGAACCATCCCTCATGCTTCTATGATTCTATTCCATTATAAAAAGTGAAGGCTTGGGCATGTTGGTAACACTGTCTATGCTTTTTTTCCTCCAAGCATTTCCAAGAATGCACTCTCATCTCTCTTGGGTCTCTGCATGTTTAGAATTCAGTGAAAGAGCCAGGATGTAGAGGAGCACTGCAAGCACTTAAGAAAAGACTTGATGTGGTACTTAGTGCCATGGTCTAGCTGATGCGGTAATGTCAGGTTACAGGCTGGGCTGGATGAGCTCAGAGGTCTTTTCCATTGATTCTGTGAATCCCTTAACCAGTCAGATTCTTCAGAGATTGTCCAGGAAAACAAAAAATGGACCTACATTTACTATTTCTCCAAAACCTGTACAAAGTGAGAATTCTGAGCTAGGGCAGTGGTATCTGTCACTTCACCACAAAAGCAGAGGTGAGTCTTTATACAGGATACTGTTATCCTGCAAACACCAGTATAAATAGGGATAGTGTCTCAGGTGGACAAAGCACCATTATTTCATTTATTTTAGCCCGGTTAGCTCAGGACTTTGATTCAAATTTTGATGATGCCCTAAAGAAATCAAATTTCTCACTGAGATTTCCTCCCAACTCCTATTCTATGAATTTCACTACCAAAAATATAACCATGGCCAAGGTTATACTAAATTACACTATAATTTTTATAGTAATATATTTGCCATCAAGGTACAAAATAAAAAGTCCTGTACATAAAATGGTTTTCCTACTAACTGCCCATTGTTCTGACCTAAGCTTTCAAAGAATCTTCTAGTCTATTGTTTACACACATTACAATCTATCCATAAACCCATAACGAGAAGGACTTTTATCCTAAAAAAATCCCGCACAACCAAAACACTCTCTCCCAGTGAAACCTGTAAAGAACTCCAACCCCCTCTTGTGACAGAACGATGAAGAAGCAAGCAGTTTCACGACTGCAGTTTGAAGTAGCTTCCATCCAAGTGAAAGCCCTTTAGAAAGGCCGTAAGATTGCAGTGAAATAACTCAGACTGAGATATTTTTGATAATTTTTTCACAGAATCAGAATAGATGTCACATGAAGAAAAGCATCATAGTACAGGGTATTATTCTCTTTCTGCTAGTTTGCTGGGTAATAGTTATTTGGGTTTCTTTAGTTGTGAGTCTCTGCCTTAATAGAAAGGTAGCCTTGAGATAAAGCAACAACAGATAAGAACAAGTCATGTGTACTAGTCAGCACAAATTCCTTCCACCTCTGTTACTCAGGGACTGTTTGCATCTCCACTCTCTCTCAAGCAAAGGATTAAAAAATACCTCCAGTGGCTTCATGCTGTCTAAGAATGATGGAAATCCTCAAGTATCATCCAAAAGAGTCAGATATAAAACCCAACTTGAATACAACTTGTTCCAGTGGTGCATATTTAACACAGCTTTCAGGACCACCACAGTATTAGGAACTTCTCTTCAAATCAAAGCACTGTCAGCATAAATTTTTCATTAATATGATTTGGAGAAGGGCAAGTGACTAAATATGGAGGAATATACTCAGTAATGAGCAAGTACTATTTGGAAAGACACCCATCACAATTTGACCTGACCTGACAGGACCATCTGCATCTGTCTAGATACATAGATGACACTACTCACAGACTTTGTGTCTTAGAAATTACATTTCACAGAACCACAGAATTATTGAGGCTAGAAAAGACCTCTGAGATCATTATCAGGTCCAACCTATTTCAGCAGTGAACAGAATACCAGCTTACACTACACCAACTTACTGATCCTACAAATGGAGAGGGTCAGTGCATTCACCATACTGATGGATTAGAAAATCGCCAGAACCAATTTTCACGGTGATTCATGAAAATTTTTCAAAGACCATGACATGATAAGAGTTCAGAGCTCTGATGGACTGACAACTGTATTCTAACATGAGCATGACTGGGAAAGAGCCTATTGTTTCAAAAAACACGCACAGCAACATTCTAAGTAGCTGTGCAAACCACTTTCTGAAAGGATAAAAATCCTCTAAACTACTTCCTTACACGTTTTCAGTATTCCAAAGTTGTATATATAAACTTAGGCATATAAATTTTCACAAAGCTAAGTCCACCAAGACAGAAAAGCCCTCATATTCATTTCCCAAATTAGGGAAGTTCCCAAGTTAGAAAAGAGCAGAGGCATCATGTATGTTTGAAAATGTTTGCTTGTCTCAAGAGCATCTCCAATACACCCAGTGTGCATGCACACAAAGCTTCACTGGAAGGTACAGCATCATAGAAGAGTAGGAGTTGGAATGGACTACTGGAGATCATCTCATTCTAGTAGGTTGTCCTAGAGCAGATCACACTGGAGTGTGTCCAGGTGGGTTTTGAATGTCTCCAGAGTCGGAGACCCCACATCATCTTAGAGCAGCCTGTTCCAGTGCTCTGTTACCCTCACCATTAAAAAGGTTTTCTTTAGGTTCCACCTTACACCCACAGCATCTTGTCCTGTTGCTGGGCACCAACAAGAAAAGCCTGGTCCCATCATCTTGATGCTCACCCTTTAGACACTTCAAAACATTTAGATGTCTCCTTAGCCTTCACCTCTCCAGGCTAAAGCCCGGCTCTCTCAGCCTCTCCTCATAAGGAAGATGCTTCAGCCTCCAATCATCTTAATGTCTCTGCACTGGACTCTCTCCAGTAGCAACATGTTCTTCTAACTACGGAGCCCAGACCTGGACACAGCATTCCAGATGTGACTTAACCAGGGCAGAATAGAGGGGAAGAAAACCTCAACCTACTGGTCATACTCTTCTTAACAGATATTTGTATTAAGCAATAGAAAGCTTTGAATAGTGTCCTTAAGAATCAGTCTCATTCTAGACTATCAGAAACATAAGTGTTTAATGGTACATCTATGAGCTACTTAGAAACAAAGAGATAAATTCCAGAGTAATACAGATGATCAATTGTACATTTAAACAGCATATCTCATAATCACAAAGCCAACACACACACCACACACACACACACACACACACACACACTCACACCCCACTTTCCAGAAGAGAAAGAGGGGGTGGCAGGAATACAGCTCAAAATATACATTTGATGCTTGTGGAAAAGTTCCTTTTCCTGAACCTCAAGCAGGCATCAGCATTTTGTGATGTCTCTGGCATACTTGTAGCTCCCATCAGCTTGGGGGCTCTTCTTTGAGGCTATAGCAGCATCATAGATGATACAACAGAATTCCAGACTCTCTCTCTTTGCTAAAGGCTTAGGAGATCAGTATTTGTGATCTCTCTTTCTTGCTCTTAGTAGAGGCTTCTCTCAGTCTCTCAGTGGCAGAGTATACAGGATCTTTGCCAGCTCGGTGGAGACAAAGCCAACACGGCACTGTTCACCTATTATGGCAAATAGGCTTTTCAGGGTCTTGTCCAAGGGTTTTATACACGCCTTATGTAGATCCTCTCATTCTTCTCCCCTGTGGTCAGGCACCATTGGAGGTACAGGGTTAAGAGCTCACCTCTGTCTGGTATCTTCAAAGGCATTTAGACTGTAGTGCGGCTTTGGAGGAGTTGCCCTTACTTCAGACCACTGCCAAGGACAGGAACAAACCAGTACTGGCTTTTCTGTATCTGAGCTCTCAGCAAAAGAGGTGAAGGCTGCAGGTTCACCCCCACAGAAAGGAGTTTGCAGGTACAGAGAATGGCTTGTCTCTTCAGCCTCTCTATGTTTGAGCTCCCAACACAAAAGAGAACCGTGGCTACCCCCAGAGCAGAGCTGTAGCCAGGCTAAGGTTTCTTTTACATTCCACCATTCGGTGGCAGGTGGTTGAGAGCCACTGCTTGCCCTCAACACCTTTGGGGGGTGGGGGGAGCTCTCTCCTAGAGGAGCTCCCTGTCTCTCAAGACGTGTCACAGCAGAAGAAGGAGAAAGGCGAAGATGGTGAAGAAGATGACGAAGAGAAGGTGAAGAAGCAGGAAGTACCTTCCCTTTATGGACTCTGTTCATCAATCACCTGTAGAGTCCAGAGACTGACGCCGGACGTCTGTTGGGAAAGCTACCTCCACCTTCAAAATAAAATGTTTTTTCAATATAAAAGCACCACAACTGATATTTGAAGATTTGGTAATTTTCAAACCAAAACACCATTTGAAGAAAAACACCTGTTGCAGTTTAATCCAGATTCTCTGTCACAGTTGCCTGCCTCTGGAAAGGCAGCCAGGGAGCATTTTCCTTCACACTGCCCCCACAACAGAATCTGGACACTGGCAGTCTCTCACAGAGAGAAGGTATCATCCATGAGTCAACCCCAGTTCTAAGCATTTTAACCATATGCCTAATACTGGATATTTTCTCACGGACACCTTTTATCTTTTCATCTATTAGCGAATGTAGGCTTTTCAGCATTTGTATTATAGCTCCCAAGGAGGGATGCCAAGTATAATTTTCAGATTGCCATACTGATGAATATCTCAGCTTTAAATAATGAGAAAGTATACTGACTTTAGTCAAGGTTAAAGCAGGTGTATAATGACATGGCCATACTCTTGGCTAAAATCATGTCTTATTCAGTTTTTCACTCACTACCCTACCTTCTGTTGTGTTACCCACCTTTGTTCCTACCTCTGACTATGCTTGTCACTAGTGCAGATGCATATTCATGTATTCTGCCTACATAGGCATGAGTTCTGTCATGTAATGTGGTAACACCTCTCTTCTTCAGCTAGTAGATAATATTTTACTGCTAACAGTCCACTTCTTCTATCCCTCTGGCAAAATCCTGATAAACTTTTCTTATGTATTGTAAAAACTCACATTTACACGTGCAGAAATTAATTCTGCAGTGATGACAGATCATAACAGAAAAACATGTCAAACATTTCAAACATTTTCACTCACAAATAAAATGTAAGATACTGGCAGGATCATAGTAGGATAGTAAGTAGAGACCAGCTGTTTACATTTATAGCAGCAACTCTGTTGTGGAACAACAATAGTTATTTATCACAGAATCACAGAATTATTAAGGCTGGAAAAGACCTCTGAGCTCATCACCACATCAGCTAGACCAAGGCACTAAAGGCCATGTCCATCTGTACTCCGCCAGGAATGGGGACTCCAACACCACCCTGAGCAGTCCATTCCAATGCCTAACAACACATTCAATGAGGAAAGGTTTCCTAACATCCCTCTGGAGCAGCTTCAGGCCCTGCCCTCTCATCCTGGCACTACCTGCCTGGGAGAAGAGCCCGACTCTCACTTGACTACAACCTCCCTTCAGGGACTTGGAGAGAGGGAGAAGGTTCCTGAGTCTCTTCTTCTCTAGGCTAAACAACCCATAGCTCCCTCAGCCTCTCCTCATCAGACTTTCTCTTTAACCCCTTCACCAGCCTCATTGCTCCTCTGGACCCACTCCAACACCTCAATCTCTTCCTTGAACTGAGGCTCCCAGAACTTCTCCAAATACTCAACAGTGCCCAGTACAGAGGGAGAATTACACCCTTAGTCCTGCTGGCCACACTACTGCTGATACAAACCAGGATGACATTGGCCTTTCATGCTACCTGGGCACCCTGCTGCCTCCTGTTCAGGCAACTGTCAACCAGTACTGCCAGGTCCCTCTCTGCCAGGCTGCACTCCAGCCACTCCTCCCCCAGTCTGTAGCTCTGCAGGGGATTATTGTGACCAAAATATAGGCACCTGCACTTGGCCCTAATACACCTTATGCTGCTGGCCTCTGCCCATTGACCTACCCTGTCCAAATCTTTCATGAAGACATGTTTCTCATAGATCATGACTGAAAGTTGAAAGTAAGTTTGTCACTACCTGTATTATCAGAGCAGTGACCTAAAGTACTGGTTAATGCCAGCAGTATTTAAGGACAGCCTCTGACCTCAACTTGTGCCCATCCCTTGGCAAATATGAAAAGCTTTGCCATGATCCCTGAGCTTCAATTGCAGTGAATGGACCATTTCTTGCTCTTGGTATCTCCTGCTAGACATACAGGCAGACTACAAACTCAGAAGTTTGTGTGGGAGTCATGATGCAAATGTATTTACTCCTCTACCTCAGCTCTTTACAAAACTTTCATACTTGTTTGTTCTCACCCACAAAGCATTCCAAAGTGGAAGGACACTGGCACTAGTTGCTGAATCTATATTTCTGGACAGCTAAAGCTCAGATAATAGGACAAGGGGCAACAGGTGTCAGCTGGAACGTAGGAAGTTCCACACAAATATGAGAAGAAACTTCATGGTGAAGGTGCACTGGAAGGAGCTGCCCAGGGGGATTGTGGAGTCTCCTTCTCTGGAGACATTTAAAACCCACCTGGACATGTGTCACTGGATCTCCGTGATCCTGCTCTGGTGGGGAGGACTGGACTAGATGATCTTTCAAGGTCCTTCCAATACCTAACATTGTGTGAATTGCTGGTGTCACAATTAAAGTGTTTTCATTACGTCAGTAGAGGAAGTAAATAATTTTAGGGCCCTTCTGAAAGTAGTTTGAGCTCTTGGCAGAGCTACTGAAGTTGTGAAAACAAAGATATAACAAGATATAAGTAAAAAAGATAGGACAAACTGCAGTAAGTCAGTCCACTGGTGCAGTGCTGCACTCACTGGCACTGGCACCAGAACAAAGACCCCATTCCTCACTTCCCTGAAGGAACAGGCAAGTAGTGGGCTTAACTCTACTTCTGTAGTCCTCTACTTGCACAACTGTCTGTAGATGTGCTATTAATGGTGTGGTCTAGAGCTTCCAGGTAGCAGCAATACAATGTAGGAGAGTATCAACCAGGATTTAGAAACAGGAGTTGGATCTTGGTGTGCCTGACCTGATTAGTTCTGTGTTGAGCAAAGTCCAGATGATAGGAACTAATACAATGTATTGGGAAGACTTTCCTGAAACAGTAAACAACGTACCAAAAGCAGAAGACAAGCTGAAAATAGATCCAAATTTAGCACTAATGAATAAAACACTGGCTATCAGTGCTGAGAGCATAAACTTCCTGTTAAGCTGATCTCAAATTCCAGAATCAGAGAAGTGAAAAAAACTCTTTTATCATACTAAGATATCATGACCCAAAGCATTGTGTTGTATGAGCTTGCTAATACATCAGACATCATTTTAACCTTGATATACAACACACTGTGTGCTAAAATGAGGGATTCTTGAACAAATGAAAGGTGATTCACATTTTGTTTGTTAATTGGCAACGTGAGATTGTTTCTGCTTAGATGAACTTCATGTTCATTACCACTTAATCCCACTAAAGTTTTTACTGAATAAGTAATTATTTTTAACAGCAGTGGCCTCACCTCAGCAAATTAAATCACTTATAAAATGGAATTTTGTACTAAGGCTACAGTAAGATGAAACCAATCAACATTAGATAACCACCCTTCCCTGATACTGAAACATATGAAGCACTCAAGATTGTATTATTAGTATTACATTCTAGTATTATTCACCATACACTAGCAGAGCACCATCAGCAGTTGACTAACCTGAGGCTCTTCCTGTATTTGTACTTTGTTGAACACAAGCAGGCTCTCAGCTTCCTGCGTAATAGTGATAACATATGTCTGACTTTGTTGTGGGCAGCTGTAGTGAAAGGGAAGACAATGACCTTTGACATGTGAAGAGCAGTGTAAAGCTTATCAGGTCCTCTCCAGATATCACTGAAGGAAATGATCTAGAATAGTTGAGCTCACATAGGAAAGATACAGAAAAACCTGTTAGTACTAATCTTGTGTAATGTCATTAAAAACCTACCCCCACAAACCTGAGTCCCAGCTACAGAAGACAATTTGTACAGACTGAAGTAAAAGTGGAAATGAAGAATTACACACCACATATTAAACCTCAGTAGTCCCTCAGTAGTCAGAAGTACCAAGACAATTTCACTTTATGAAGTGCCAAAGCCCATTATTCTTGATGATTATACCTCTGCTCTACTTCTGAAGTAGACCTTTAAAGATTATGTGCTGTATAAAACATTATACACAATTTTTCCCACTATACAGTTCCTTTGGTAGTTCAAAGCCTCCTAGATAAGAAACTAAGATTGGTAAAGAAGATTGTAGGCTGATACACACATACATAGACAAAATCATAAAGAGAAAACATTTCCTTCATGTTCCTCACATCAGGTATCTAAAAGGAAATACCCTCAAATCTGATGTTATCAGGTGAGGCATCACCAATATCAACACTTCAATGTTGGGGTTTCTCTGTTTCACTTATACCAGTGTTAAAATACAGTAGAATATAACAACATTTTGTGTATTGCACTCAGAACTCTAATCCTCTGAAACAACTGTGTACTAACAACAGTTAAGTCATGTAGGAGTCAGGAAAACACACAGATTTACAGAATTATTGAGGCTGAAAAGACCTCTGAGATCATCCAACCCCAGCCTATGACCTGATATCACCACATCAGCTAAACCATGGCACTAAGGGCCATGAATAGTCTTTTCTAAAACATCTCCAGGGATGGGGACTCCACCACTGTCCTGGGCAGTCCATTCCAGCATCTGATTACCCTTTCCATGAGAGCTTCTTTACATCCAACCTAACCTCCCCTGGCACAGCTGCAGGCCCTGCCCTCTTGTCCTATCCATAGCTGCCTGGGAGAAAAGCCTGTCCCCCATCTGTCTACAGCTTCCCTTCAGGTAGTTATAGAGGGAGAAGGTCCTCCCTGAGTCCTCTAAACACCCCCAGCTCCCTCAGCCTCTCCTCAGCAGACTTTCCCTCCGGTCCCTTCCCCAGCCTCACTGCTCTCCTCTAGACCTGCTCCAGCCCCTCAAGCTCTTTCTTGAGGCAAGAGGCCAAAAAAATCACACTGGAGATCATAATGAAGGTGTCAATGTAAGAATGTAGCCAGAAGTAAATATGATTCCCATATAATTTAAAAATTTATTTTAAAATAACATCCAGGCAGGATTGAACAGCAACATTCCTCTGCAGATCTGCCCCAATGCTATACTTTATACCAGGTATCTGTCAGAACCGAAGCTTCATACATCTGGTAGAGAGGAAGAGGGGAAGTAGGTTTTTCCTCATACAGGGTCTTTGTTGTTCTTATATTTATAGCTTCTGAAATACTATGGGAATAATGCAGCTAGTTGATGTCTGCTAGAGATGAGTAACTGTGTGGCTTTACTCAGAAACTACTGCTCAGTTCCAGGAGATCAGAGTGTTCTACTGAACAAATTCAAATCCTGAACTATGAACATTTCTTAATGATTATTAGTAAAGTAGAAAGTAGCTCATTAGGACTCCACTGTGTGTCAAGATAAACTAAGAGAATTCATTATATATTGAACCCTGAACTCCCCCTCCTTAACAGAAGGGATCAGTCTAAACAGAAAGGATGGGGAAGAGAAAGGAAACACTCCTGACAGAAAACTGAGTCACTGAGTAATTTTGCTCAAGATCACTCAGGAAATCTGTAAAAGAAACAGGATGATTGCTCTCCTCAGTTGTGGTCTACCACTAAGCCACAGGGTCATCCTGCTTTCTAAATCTTACAATATTTAGGGGTTTTATCACAAAGATACTATCTCTAATAGGAGACACAACTTTTCAAAGATCTAATCAATTGATTCTCAAAATCTTCAATCCTACGATTCAGCCTTTTCTTTTTTTTAAATTTAAAGAGCTTCTTTGAAATAAAATTTCTTACTACTTCATAGCAGTTAGAGGTTCCTGGGACATTTCTGTTTTCTATTTGGTTGTATTTTATTAAATTATATTATCTTTATATATTATTAAATGAAAATTTGATCATCCACAGAGGTGGGAATTGAAATTTTCTTTCATGTTCCCCTTCGAAATTGTACTGAGAACTGGGCTTCAGCAGGATTACAAATCACCTCTCATATTGGGAAAATAATCCACCATTGCATAGACACTTCATGATAACAGCCTACAGAGATGAAGAAGGATGATGCCACCTATGTGTACCTCTTACGCAATCAAAACTTAGGAATTCAAGGAGCTTTTATGCACTAACATTAAAGATTAAGCTGTCACTGGTTTGAAATACAATAAAATAAATAAAGAGGCCCAGGCTGTCTCAAAAACACTAGAAAAAAATCACTATTACACAGGTTCTTTCTAAAGATCATTAATACAGCTTGGTCCTCACCCATGGATGAGGGTTCTCATACTAGGAATATGCTGTTTGAGCTGTTAGGCATTCTGGCACAGATCTGTATTCTGCTTTGATGGAGGATGTTTACATTTATGCCTAGTGAAACAGTGAAACTTCTTATTTTTAACATCATTCATGAGAGATGACTCCGTAGTGAAGAGAAGGAAAAGGACATACAGATGGTCCAAGAGATTTTATTAAAAAATCCATGATGCCAGATATAAATTATAGCAGGATGACATTACTGTCTGAAGTGAAAAATAGCTACTTCAATCTTCAAGTCAAGTGACACTTGTGACATCTGAGTGGCTACATCATGCAATTATATCAAGTCCCTATGTAGTTACTGCCTTCCACACTACTAGAGGGAAAGTTTGATGAGAAGAGGCTGAGGGAGCTGGAGGGTGTTTAAACTGGAGAACAGGAGACTCAGGGGGCACCTTCTCCATCTTTTTAACTAAATGAAGGGAAGTTGTAGTCAAGTGGGGGTTGGCTTCTTCTCCCACTCAACTAGTCATAGGACACTGATCATTAACACTTTTCCTGAGCCATGTGGCATTGGGCAGGGTGGGGGGCGGCAGGAAATCCATTTTGACACAGCACAAGAGTCATGCCCCAGACTCCTGCTGCCTTCCCATAACCTCAGCCTGAACTTCTCGCGCATCCCTCTGCTGAATTTTCCAGTCCTTAGCATCCATTTGTTAGCACTTCCTAGGAGTGCTTAAGTCACTTCTAAAATAAAAAACAAAGCAACTTCATAGAAGCCTAGGACTTACGCCTTTAAGAAACATGAATAGGAGGTAGGCTACCATTAGCAATTATATTTGCTTATATGCCAGCAAAGACTACACAAATTGCTTCTGTATCATCAAAAGTCTTGTAACTATTTATTGTTTGAAGAGCAGGCTTTTACAGACTATTGTGAGAGTGACACTTTCCCCTGGCGACTGCAACACATAACTGGAGCCTTTCTGGTACAAAAAGCACCCCATAAACTGTAGGTATTTCAAGTGCACTAAAAATGAAGCTAGGAGCAACGTGGGAAGGAAACCACACTAGGTGAAGTTTGCTTTCTGAAAAGATCCTCCCGTGAACAGGCAGAAGAATCACCAGCCAGGCACCTGACAAGATTTACAAGGCCAATGCTGCAACCGACTGGCCACCCTAGCACAGAGCACCTCCAGCATTGGGGCAGTGTACACTCAGCATGTGTGTTGGAGTTACCTGCACAGAGCTCTTTCCTTTTAATACTGGGTGAGAAGAGTAAATGTGGTTTTGTCAAAGCAAAGGTAATGCTGGTGCCAAAACCCATCATGCAAGATTTCTTTCAGACTCAAGAAGAAACCCATTCAGCTTCCACCACTGCCACTGATGCAACGCAAATGGAGTTCCACAGCAGTGCCCATACATGAAGCATCATGCAGAAATCCATTAAATGCTTTCATGCTGCCTCAGCAGTTTTAATCATAGAATCATAAAATCCTTTAGATTGGAAAAGACCTTCAAGATCATCCAGTCCAACTATTAACCTAACTGTCCCAAGGCCACTGCTAAACCCTGCCCTTGAGCTCCAAATGTCCATGAATTTTAGATGGCGATTCAACTTCCTCCCAGACAGCCTGTTACAAGGCCTGAGGATCCTTTCCATGACAGTTTTTTCCTTCTGTACAACCTAAACTTCTCCTGGTACAACTTGAGGCCACTTCCTCTTGCCCTGTCACTAACCCCCTTCTCTCTTCACTCTCCTTTCAGGTACTTGTAGACAGCAAGAAGGTCTATTCTCAGCCTGCTCCTCTTCTTTTTGGAGTCTTTTCTAAGCACCTGTGATTGCGTATAGATAGCTTCCTTTTCCTCCTAAAAATACTGCAAACCGTCTTTTCCATTTTCAAATCCAGCTTGTTTAAAGTTCCACCCAGCTTTACTGTAGCCCCTTCAAGTACTGGAAGGCCACTATAAGATATCCCCAGCATTTCCTCTTCTCCAGGCTGAACAGCCCCAACTCTCTCAGCCTGTCCTCATAGGAGAGGTGCTCCAGCCCTCCGATCATCCTCATGGCCCTCCTCTGGACACGCTCCAACAGTTCAGTATCTTTCCCGTGCTGGGCACGCCAGAACAGGATGCAGTACTCCAGATGTGGCCTCACAAGAGCAGAAGAGAGGGGGAGGATCACCTCCCTTCACCTACTGCTCACATTTCTCTTGATCAGCCCAGGATGTGGTTGGCTTTCTGGGCTGCAAGTGAACATTTCTGGCTCACGTTTTCATTGACCAGCACCCCCAAGTCCTTCTCCTCAAGGCTGCTCTCAATCTGTTCACCACTCAGTCTGTTTTTGTGCCTGGGATTGCCTCGACCCAGGTGCAGGACCTTGCTCTTAGCCTTGTCAAATCTCATGAGGTTGGCATGGGCCC
>VZRI01005648.1:108897-163886 GCA_013397515.1 Upupa epops | reverse complement strand
GATAGTAGCATAATTAGGATATGCCTGAAGTAAAAGTGTAGAAACTGGCTGTAAGCAAAGTACATTGTACGTTCTTTTGTGGGTTTTTTTCTCTTTTATTCCCACCTAATCTCAGTGAACAGTTAAAGAGAGTTGTTACTAACACCAAAACTGGAATTGGGGGAATGCTGAAAAAGCAGTCTGTATATGCTTGTTAGAAGCAGTAGTTACAATATGGAAGAATTTATTATAATTTAAAGTGGAAATAATTCTGTCAACTACTCTGATCTTCTTTTGTGTGATGAAGTAAAATATGATGTGTGTGAGATACAGTGTTTAGGTGATACTTAAGCAGAAAGCACAGATTTAATGGAAATACTATAATAATGAAACTGAGCCAGGTCTCTTATTCCTGCACTGCTGGGGAAGCTGCTTGTTAAGTATGTGTCAGCCAAATTCATTATGTCATAAGTTAAATTTCTTGCATAAGTTAAGTATGAACTAACAAATAACAAGTGCAACTTCAACAGTGAAGTTGATAGATCATAAGACATCCAGTAGTGAGAGGGACTGCCTGATGTCACTTGAAAAGCACAGGTGTTACTCAGTCCTTTGGAAATTTCTATACGAAAGCTCTAAATCTGTAGCGTGTGTAAGAATACTGATGTGTATTATCCAACCTAAAATAATATGTTTATCAAATGCTCATAACTATTGACTCATGGATGTTGAAAGCTGATTTTTAGACTTGATTACATCATTCTTACCTTGTGAATGAATTGTCAGCTAAGATTTTCCCTGAAGCAGAGTGAATGCCTTAAGGCAATTATTCTTGTGTCCTGAGTCAGTGGTTTACTTGATTATCTTAAAGATCTCTTCCAACCAAAATAATTCTGTGACCTGTGTGAGAGCAGGAAGTCTGAGAAATTTAAGGAACACAGATTCTTTCTGGCCTCCCCTCATAAACAAATTTAAAATTATTTGCTATTTTAATGGGCACCTCATGTTAAGTGAGTAATGTCATTCTACGTTTATGGTAATAACTTCAAATTTGGGGTCATTGTAGGCTGCTCAAACAGAAAGTGAGAAGAAATTAAAAAAAGAAGATAAGAAAAAAGAATTGCAAGAATTAAATGAACTCTTCAAGCCTGTGGTTGCTGCACAGAAAATTAGCAAAGGTATGAGTAACTGAATTCTCTTCATTTATGTTCTCTTATTCATATACCTAAGTCAGGTAAAGTAACCCTTTAAAAATATCAGTTCATTCTTTGCTGTACCAAGTAGTTTGCCACTAGCGATTTTACTTTTCTAGTAACCTCAGGTGACTTATCTAAAGATGATTACAGTGTTAAACTACGTTGGTAAGGTAGCTATAGATGCTTTCTGTATCCAGGTTCGTACTGGTTAACAACTGGCTGAACATGAGCCAGCAGCATGCCCAAGCGGCACAAAAAGCCGATGGCATCCTGGCTTGTACCAGGAATATTGTGGCCAGCAGGACTAGGGACATTATTCTCCCCCTGTACTGGGCCCTGGGGAGGCCTCACTTCAAGTAATGGAAGTAGTTTGGGCTCCTCACTCCAAGAAACAGATTGAAGTGCTGGAGCGGGTCTAGAGGAGAGCAGCAAGGCTGGAGAAGAGACTGGACGGAAAGTATGATGAGGAGAGGCTGAAGGAGCTGGGGGTGTTAAGCCTGGAGAAGAGACTCAGGGCACCTTATCCCTCTCTAGAACTACCTGCAGCAAGGTTGTAGTCAGGTGGTGGTTGGGCTCTTCTCCTACGCAAGTAGCAACAGGACAAGAGGGCAGGGTCTGAAGCTGCACTGTGGAAGGGTTAGGTTAGATGTTAGAAAGCCCTTCCTCACAGAAAGGGTGATCAGATCCTGGAGTGGACTGTCCGGATAGGAGGTGGAGTCCCCCATCCTTGGAGGTATTTAAGAACAGAATGGATGTGATCCTTAGTGCCCTGGTCCGACTGATGCAATGGTGTTTAGGTCATCAGCTGGGCTGGATGAGCTCAGAGGTCTTTTCCAGCCTCACTAGTTCTGTGATTCTGTCTGTGTGACTAATTAGATGTTTCTGCATGAGTGGCATGATTTATGCTTTGGATTTTTTGGTCTGCACACAATGGTACCTTAAAGCAGCAGGTCTCCCCAGGGAAACATGATCACCCAGATACTACAAGTAATACTATATGGTAACCATTGTCTTCACAGAAAACTTGTATTGAAATCAGAAAAGTACAAATTTCCCACTTCTGTTGCACTTTACATTTTAACAGTAGTGCTTAGTTTCAGAAGCATGGTCTTACGTTTCATCACTAGCTGAGTTCAAGTAAGTTTAAGTGATGCTTCTAGGAAACTACATTTGGCTGACATTTGGGAGGAAAAATACTAATTATACTTTCAGGATTGAATAAAATGTAATCCATTCTTTGCTTTATTAATCTTCTTGAATTAAATTATACACAATGATTTTTGACTGAAGAATTAAATTTTCATCTATGTCTCTAAAACAAACCTGGTACTTGTTCATTCACTGATGTAGTGATACTTAGCAGCACAAGGACCTGTTTATGTTCTGCAGTGCTCAGCTCCTTCCACATAAACTACTTCTTGACTTCAAATCTTACTAGAAGACTGCTATTTTCCAATTAAAGCTTTGATTTTTCTGTTGAGATTGCCAACAAGATCTTTATTAGCTGAACTTTTTTTAGGAATCTGTGTAGTGTTTACAAACTAAGGTTTGAGTTGGCTGTTGCTGTATGTTCTCCAGCCTCTGATGACTTGCAGTGTAGAATTAATTATCCAGTGAAAACCTAGAGCGTAAATTCAGCACTACATGTAAAGTACTTGTGATTCAGATGTGTCCCATTAATAAGTGTCTAGCTGCTTTCATGTCTGTCTTTTCAACTTTAGTAGTCAAACCATTCCTTCAGTGGGACCAATTTTACTGAAACTGGAATTAAGTTGATTGAGTAGTTTGTACAGTAACAGTTGCTTATTTTGGGGAGCTCTGAGCAGCCACCTCTCTTCAATTATTAAACAGTGAAAGTGGTCTGAATGGGTGCAGGTCAGATTATTATAGCACATTGTTAATGTGTGCAGGAAAGTCTGGCATCCAGAAGATGCTTTTCTCTGTATTAGAGGCAAAAATAGCTTATTCTGTAGGAAAGAAGTTGTGCAGAGTGGTATCATATATGAATGAATGCGTTGCATGATGGGGTCACTGTATTTCTTTTGTCAAGTCCCAGGTTTGGTGCTTAAGGCAGGTGTCATGGAATCCAAAGCAAACATGACACATAGAAGACGTGAAGCATTTATTTATGATGAACTTAAAGTGTTCACTGCTTCAAGTGCTCATTTACTTGTGATAAAAGTTTGGAACTTCCACTTGTAAAAAAAAATGTGTTCATTCTCTACAAATGCTAGGTGTTGTTCTTGTAATCTTTAATAGACAAGTTTGTGCTTAAAAACTGTACTAAAAGAGAAAAAAATATATTTATTCAGGTGCTGACCCCAAATCTGTAGTTTGCGCTTTCTTCAAGCAAGGACAGTGCACTAAAGGAGACAAATGCAAATTCTCCCATGATTTGTCATTGGAAAGGAAGTGTGAAAAGCGAAGTGTCTACATAGATGCAAGAGATGAAGACCTTGAAAAAGGTAAAATACTTCTGGAAAATAATTCTTAGTCGCTGCTAAAGCATTGTACTTCTGAAACTGAATTTTTAAAGAGTCTTGTCTCGGTTATGATCCCAGAGAGCCTGGTCAGTGACCAAATTCACATCTGGAATATCATGTCCAGTTCTGGGCCCCTCAGTTCCAGAAGAGGACAGAACTGCTTGAAAGAGTCCAGCACAGGGCCACAAAAATGGTGAAGGTAGTGGCACATCTCTCAGACAAGGAAAGGCTGAAGTCATTGGGTATCTTTAGCTTGGAAGAAAGGAGGCTGAGAGGTGACTGCGTTAATGTTAATAAATATGGAAAGGGCAGGTCTCAGGAGGAAGGAGCCAGATTCTGCTCAGTAGCATCCAATGACAGGACAAGGGGCAGTGAGTGTAAGCTGGAACATAGAGGTTCCACATAAATATGAGAAGAAACTTCTTCACAGTGAGTGTCACAGAGCATTGGAAGGGGCTGTCCAGGGAGGTTGTGGAATTTCCTTCTCTGGAGATCTTTAAAACCCTCCTGGGATCCTGCTCTGGTATGGGGATTGGACTGGATCTTCTGAAGTCCCTTCCAATCCCTAATTTTCTGGGATTCTGTGAATCCACACTACTGTGTATGAATTACAAACAACAGTGAAACTTGCTTTAAAATCTGTGCTCACAAGTATTCTTTAAACCTCACTTAGAAAAACCACTATGAACTAATGATACTGGACAGTGGATTTTAAATTCTGCTGTTTAACATATTGTCTTATACAGATAACAAGCTGTTTGGTCTTTTTTCTAGTTTTTGTCGTCTTCTACGAAGCAGAAGTGCAAAAGGAAGAAGTGTAGTGAGCCACTTCCAGAACCCATCACTAGTATTTATCTAGCAGGCACTGTTGAGAATTCAGGATGCTTTGTAAATCTTTGACTTCATTTGATTTTGCTTTTACTTAGCAGCGGGTGGAGATTTTATACTTAAAATAATTTTTCCACAACAGATCATGTCTGTCTCTATTTGAATTTTAATCTTTGTTGTTCTAAATTAATATAATAGGATCCCATACATTTACTGCTACTGCTACCCTTGGTAATTTTATTTATTTTGATACAATGGTCTTTCACCTTTAGCACAGATAATTTCATATTGTCTCTTTCAATCCTCAAGTTACAAGAATATTATCCTCAAACCTCTTTTTCATTCATTTTCGTCTTCTTTTCCTTTTGTTGACACTCAGTAGACAGATGACATGACAGATGACTCTTCATGTTTGTCTGTACATTTATCAGGCTTTTGAGGAAAAACTGCATTATAAAAACCTGAATTCATGTTCCATTCTATAAGCTAACTGACATGTAAGCATTGCATATTAGAAGTGTTACTAAGGAGAAAAGCATCTTGATGGCATGGTTTAGTGTTTGGCATTTTTGAGAAACCACCAGTTTTCTTTTCTAGATACAATGGATAATTGGGATGAGAAGAAGCTGGAAGAAGTGGTGAACAAGAAGCATGGTGAGGCGGAAAAGAAAAAACCCAAAACTCAAATAGTATGTCTTTTTTATTTTCATTAAGCTGTAGTAGAAAGAATTAACTGAAGACTGGTATCAGATATGTGCCTCATTATCTAAAGATTTGGAATGTAATATTATAATAACACTTGGAGTTTACAGTTGGACAGTATTTCCAATAATTTGTTTAACAAACTAAAACAAATAGCTCTTACCATAACGTACTGTAAGGCAATTCCTTATGTAAAATACAGAACCCTAGTAGATAGAGTGCTTTCAAAACAGAAATACCAAAGAATGGGTCCTGGGGGGTATGCACCTGCAAGTGATAAGGGAGACAGTGGAAATCATTGCTACGGTACTCATCATCATCTTTAGTAGGTTGTGGGGAACAGGAGAGGTGCTTGGGGACTGGAGGATAGCAAATATCACTCAATTCTTCAAAAAGGACAAGAAGGAGGACCTGGGTAAATACATACCAGTCAGCCTCACCTCTCTCCTCAGAAAGGTGATGGAACAATTTGTCCTTGGTGCTGTCTCTAGGCAGATCAAGGACACGGGGGTCATTAGGGACACTCAGCAGGGCTTCACCAAATGGAAGTCATGCTTGACCAACCTGATAGCCTTTTATGAAGACATAACCAAGTAGACAGATGACGGCAAAGCAGTGGATGTGATCTTGACTTCAGTAAAGTGTTGAACACAGCCTCCCTCAGCATCCTCGCAACCAAACTGAGGAAGTGTGGTCTGGACGATGAGGTAGTGAAGTGGATTGTGAACTGGCTGGAGGGTAGAAGCCAGAGACTAGTGGCCAATGGGCCAGAGTCTAGTTGGAGGACTGGATCTAGTGGAGTCCTACACGGGTTGATACTGGGGCCAGCACTATTCAATATATTCATTATTGATTTGGATGAGGGATTAGAGTGCTGATGACACAAAGCTGGGAGGAGTGGCTGATATACCAGGGGACTGTGCTGCCATTCAGCAGGACCTAGGCAGGCTGGACAGTTGGATGGGGGACTTTTAATGAAATATAACAAGGGCAGTGTAGAGTCTTGCATCTGGACAAGAACAAGCCCGGGTACCAGTATAGCATGGGTAATGATCTACTGATCTGTGGAGACCATCTNTGATGACACAAAGCTGGGAGGAGTGGCTGATATACCAGGGGACTGTGCTGCCATTCAGCAGGACCTAGGCAGGCTGGACAGTTGGATGGGGGAGTTTTAATGAAATATAACAAGGGCAGTGTAGAGTCTTGCATCTGGACAAGAACAAGCCCGGGTACCAGTATAGCATGGGTAATGATCTACTGATCTGTGGAGACCATCTCAGGAGAAAGGGACCTGGGAGTCCTGGTGGAAAGCATGCAGTGAGGCAGCAGTGTGCCCCTGTTGCTAAGAAGGCCAGTGGCATCCTGGGGTGAATTAGAAGCAGGGTGGTTAATAGATTGAGAGAGGTTCTCCTCCCTCTCTACTCTGCCTTGGTAGGACTGTGTCTGGAATATTCTGCCCAGTTCTGGGCCCCTCAGTTCCAGAAGGACACAGAACTGATTGACAGAGTCCAGCACAAAGCCACCTCATTAATGTTTACAAATAGGGAAAGGGTGAGTGTCAGGAGGAAGGAGCCAGGCTCTGACAGATGTCATCCAGTGATAGGATATGGGGCAATGTGTGTCAGCTGGAACATGGGTTCCACTTAAAGATGAGAAGAAACCTCTTCGTGTTGAGGGTGACAGAGCACTGGAAGGGGCTGTCCAGGGAGGTTGTGGATTCTCCTTCTCTGGAGACATTTAAAACCCACCTGGCCATGTCCCTGTGCGTTTTGATCTAGGGGGTCCTACTCTGGTGGAGAGATTGGACTGGATGATCTTTTGCGGTCCCTTCTAATCCCTAACTTGCTGTGATTCTGTGAATCAGTAATATAGCTAACACATCCTGCTAGCTTAGAAGATTCAAGTATTATGATTATCAAGGGCTGTCATCTCTCTCCAGTAATTACAATGTATATGGATTAGCTTATTTACGTACTGGGTGACATATACATGTATGTGGTTGTTTCTCCTGTAGGCTGAAATTTACTGTTTGAGTTTTGAGTTGTACTGTCTTTTCAGATTTGGATTGTATTAACAGGAAAAAAGCTTTTGGACTCCAAGAGCTTTAAATAGTCATTTGCACTTCTTTTATCTGCTTTTTCAGTAGCAATGCATTACACATTTCTTCAGTTTGAGCACAACTGGCTTTTAATTACTGTACTTGTGACATGCAGCAGCTTTACATGTAGTGTCAGTTGCTGGGGATGACAAAAGGATGCAGTGCTAACAACCCTTATTTCATACAGGTGTGCAAATACTTCCTTGATGCCATTGAAAACAACAAATATGGATGGTTTTGGGTCTGCCCAGGTGGAGGAGACAACTGCATGTATCGCCATGCTCTCCCTCCAGGTTTTGTGTTAAAAAAAGACAAAAAGAAGGAAGAAAAGCAAGATGAAATTTCTTTAGAAGATCTAATAGAAAAAGAGGTAAAGTTGTCAGATAGGTATCCTGTGGTGGTATTATCTTTGTACTCTGAAGAAACACTTGTAAATAACTTCTTAAATAATAATTAACAGGAGTAAAATGTTGTTATAGCAGTATGAGATGAAGGATGCGTAGTATTGGATTCAACGGTTAGGATTCATGGGCTAGTTTAGAAACTGTCTAGTAAGTAGATTAGCAACATCTGCTCTAAGTAATTTACTCCTTTTTATGAGTCTTCTATATCTCACTGCTATTTTTTTGTTTATGGATCGTTGGCTACCAATTCTCTGTGCGGGCCTGAGCAGTTACTATTGGATTTTCCTCCTCCACTGTTCATATTCACTTCCATATAAACTCTTCCCACTAACTAGAAAAAAAAAATCATGGGTTGAGTCAAACCTTAACAGTGGAGAGAGTGAAGAAATATTTTCCACTTACCTTCTGGAAAAGATTGATTAAATCTCTACCTTGTTACAGCCTTTTGAAACTTGTTCCAGCCTAATGAGTCTGTTTACTTTCCAGCGTGCTGCTTTAGGACCAAATGTTACCAAAATTACTCTAGAGTGTTTTATCGCATGGAAGAGAAGAAAAAGACAAGAAAAGATTGATAAGGCTGAGCAGGATATGGAGAGAAGGAAAGCAGATTTTAAAGCTGGCAAGGCACTGGTGGTATGTTCTACAGTCCAATTATCAATGTAAGAAGAAAGTAAATATTTGTAATAAGGTAGCTGGTCTGCAATTGCTTCTTTATTTTTGTGTTTTATTTTTTCTTTTATGCTTTAGAAAATCTGTGAAGTGGTAAATTAAGATTTCTTTTTCTGTGAATAGATTAGTGGACGTGAAGTCTTTGAGTTCAGACCAGAGTTGGTTGATGCCGATGATGAAGAAGCAGATGACACCCGTTATATTCAAGGAACAGGAGAAGATGATGAGGTAAAACCCAGTATTCATTATATTTCAAGATATGCTCAAGTTTTGAAAACTCTTAGTATTAGAGTTCTTACAGTGCAGTGAAGATCTGGACAGGATGGGTCAATGGGCAGAGACCAACAGGATTAGGTTTAATAAGGCCAAGGACAGGGGCCTATATTTTGGCCACAATAACCCCCAGCAGAGCTACAGACTGGAGGAGGAGTGGCTGGAGAGCAGCCTGGCAGAGAGGGACCTGGCAGTACTGGTTGACAATTGGCTGAACAGGAGCCAGCAGGGTACCCAGGTGGCACGAAAGGCCAATGGCATCCTGGCTTGTATCAGCAATAGTGTGGCCAGCAGGACTAGGAACATAATTCTCCCCCTGTACTGGGCATTGATGAGACCTCCCCTCGAGTACTGGGGGCAGTTGTAGGCCTCTCACTTCAAGAACAAGATTGAGGTGTTCGAGCTGGTCCAGAGGAGCAACGAGGTTGGGGATGGGACTGGAGGGAAAGTCTGATGAGAAGAGGCTGAGGGAGCTATGGGTTGTTTGGCCTGGAGAAGAGTAGACTCGGGGGGACCTTCTCCCTTTCTACAACTGCCTGAAGGGAGGTTGCAGTATTGGTCAGGCTCTTCTCCGAGGCAGCTAGTGATAGGATGAGAGCGCAGGGCCTGAAGCTGCTCTAGGGGAGGTTTAGGTTGGAAGTTAGGAAGCCCTTCCTCATGTAAAAGGTGGTTAGATACTGGAATGGACTGCCCAGGGCACTGGTGGATTCCCCATCCCTGGAGGTGTTTAAGGACAGACTGGATGTGGCCCTTAGTGCACTGGTCTGGATGATGTGGTAATGTTAGTTCCTGGGCTGGGTGATCTCAGAGGTCTTTTCCAGCCTCGATATTTCCATGATTCTGTGAATAAGGCTGGTTCTCAATGTAATGTAGCCACCGAGTATATCCTGTCAAAAGTTTGGTGTCCACAGAAATATTAAAAACAGAAATGCTGCAAAAAACATCTTTACATAGAAAACCAATTCACGCAGAGCATCTTGGTTTTTCAGATGGAAGACCCTGTGTGCATAAATGATGTGGATTTGAACCTGTATGTCCCAAAGGCTGTAGATGAGACTGGTATTACTTTGGCAAGTCCTGAGAGATTTAGCACATATAGTTCAACAGAAAAAGATGGTAAGTTTATTACTCAAGCACGGTTAATACAGGATTGAATTGTTAGAGGTTTTTGAAAGTTAGATAGAAATGAGTTATTGACAGTATTTACTTTTAATGAGCAGAGGAATGAAATTACTAGCGATAAAACATGAGTTTCTAAATCTTGTAGTAAATGTTATGCTCTTGCTAGTTGCTTAACTTCTAATAGCTTAAAGTCCTGATCTTTAAGACCCTAAACATTCTAAAGTCATGAAGTTTGCCTCAGTTATGAGAACAGAAGTTTGAGGGGTTTTTTAATCTTGATTTAGTATTGATGATCTAAACCTGCAGATTCGCCAGGTACATGCAGTTTAGTCAGTATAATTATACATTTATTTCAAGTAAAGTAACTTCTTCATAGTTTCAGATCTTTAAAAGCCTGTTCAAGAGGATTATGAATTAATGATTAAGAGATTTGACACTGAAATGCATAAGAATTATTTTTATTTTCAGATAATAAATTAAATGAAGCTTCAGGTGGTGATACAAACAGTAGCGAACAAAATTATTTAGAGGACGCCAACAGTGAAGATGAGGAGTTGGAAAATGGAGTAATTGATGCAGTTCCAGTCGATGAAAATCTTTTCACTGGAGAGGACTTGGATGAACTAGAAGAAGAACTAAATACTCTTGATTTAGAAGAATGAAGTTAAAAGGTCAGGCAAGGAATTAAATCTATGTGACAACAGGAAAACCGACTACATTTTGTTTTTCTTATTGAATAAAAATGTAAAAACATAATGATTATGGTTACCCTGCTGTTTCTGATGGGTACATCATATACCAGAAATATTTTCCTTCAATCTCACTTCCAGTTTCCTTCAACCCTACTCCAGTCTTTACTCAGAGTAGTTAAGAATTACCTGACAGCTGAATTTTCAGAAAATGAAATGATAATTTTCAACTAGAAGTAAGAGGTATGACTGCATTGCCAGTATGCAGTATGTGGGCAGTTTGATACCAGGGACAGTATACAAATAAAATTATGCATTCTTCACCAGAACTGCATTGTTGTTAGTGATTGTGCTGGTTTAGAAACTGCCTGAAGTGTTTTTCAGGCAGTGTACTCTGGAGCTGAAGCAGATTATGCTTCCTTAAGTGTATTCACCAGATTAGTTGACCTTGATCAGCTGGATACTGACGATTTTGAAACAATAGCATCAAACAAGACTGTATGGTTTAGAATGTATTTTAAACAGGTATGTTTAAAGTATGCTTAACAGTGCGTTTAAAATGTTTTACACTTCCCCTCCACCTTTTGCCAAAAAAAATGTAAATAAAAGCAATCATCTTTAAAATACCTGTGTTGATTTTTCTCTGTTGCATTGGGATCTCCTATTAATTGTTAATGACTTCATTTTCTAATGCAGTGCTAAACATTTTTCTGTCCACTCCTTATACAAAAGTAATGATGTTGGCTTCAGTGAAATTTGGGGGGTGTTTTCTACACTTCATGAGGGGTCAAATTCAGCAACTGGCTTTTTGCCTTTACTTGTTCTTACCTCCTACCCCTCAGTTTACTGCTGTAATAGTACATATTAGAGATCACTCACTGTCATTTGGATCTCATGCTTTCCCCACTGTCTTGTATTTTTAGCAAAGACTTCAAGCTCTGCAGAGCAGGGATGTTACAGTCAAAAAATGCCTGTCATATCTTTGCTGTTCTACAAATAACACAAAGTGGTGCAGTAGTTGGTTGCCTCAAAGCAGAGCAACACTGTAGGCTGAATAGTCTATCCTGCAGAGGGGGCATTCAGTCTGGCTGAAATGCAGTCAACGTGTCAATTTCAATTCTACTGAATCCCTACCAAAAAGATTTCTCAGTACTGGTGCTTTTCGATGTTTTCTAAAGCTTTTTACTTAAAGGACCATTAGGAATCACAGCACTGTTTGTGAGCTTTCTCAAGCTGCTTTTGGGTAGTAATGCTAGCTTTAATGGTTGTTTCTGACACAAATTGATTTTAAATCTTGAATGCTATTTCTGAAATAGCTGACTTTGATGGGTTTTGCCCTTCTTGGGATCCTTGTGGACTTTGTTTCTGAAGTAGAAAACAAAGTTTGGGAGAAAGAAGCCTGCTTAAATCGACTTCTAAATGTGTTTAAGGAAAAGCTTGAAAGATCTAAATCTGTATGATTTTTTTCCTATGGCTGTAAATAGAGTGTAACAGATGATTGTATTATACCGGCTAGCAATAGGGTACCTGAATATCAAATGCAGGTACAAATGCATACAAATGCAACTCCTATTCGAATGTACAATGCATCAGTTTTTGAAGTTGTATATTTTAAATGGGAATAAAAGTAATTTAATCATTATCAAGGGTGAAAGTGGCTTTCTCCATTTTGTCTTAGAGCCTGTCTTGCTGTATACAACACTGATTTCTGTGATACTGTTGTTTCAGTAGTCAAAGGAGGTTAAATCTTTGGACACAATTGTTACAACATTAATTGTTTACATTTTTCAATGAAGGAATGATAGGGTAACAATAATTTCAGCAAATAAAACACTCTGATGGGCAGAGTGCATGTGTGCACTCTGTGTCTAAAGGGCTCAGGTTTGGTTCATAACTCCTAATCTAGAAGTTAAAACAGTTCCCTTGCATAGTACTTAAATAAAAAAACACAAAAGTGGTAGTGCTTGGAAAGGATCTCCAGGTCATCTAGGCCAATGCCCCTACCAGAGCAGATTCTCTTGGAGCAAATCACATAGGAGCATATCCAGGTGGGTTTTCAGTATCTCCTGAGTCAGACTCCACAATCTCTTGTAGCAGTGCTCTGCTACCCTCAGTATAAGGAAGTTTTTCCTTATGTTCAAATCGAATCTTCTTGTGTTCCAGTTGATGGCTGTTGCCCTTTGTCCTATCATGGCACCACCAAAAAGAGCCTGGTTCTGTTATCCTGATCAGCTTCCCCATTCTGATCAAATGGCCTGTAATAAACTCCCATAACAGTCTCCCAGGTTAGTCTGCCTTGTGATCTTTACCCATAAGCTCTCAAAGCACTCTTCATCCCATCAGTCTAAGGCACTCTCTCACATAAAGACCAGCCCAACACTTAGCAATTGCGCACACATTTTCAGCTCTTCCCGTCTGTTCTCCCTGCTGTTTGCACTCGTGTACAGGCATTTCAGGGAGGACGCTGAGCACACAGTCTCCGCCCTCAAGAAATTACAACCTTTCTTGCTCTCAAAGACATCAGCACTCAGCCCTCAAGTGCTGAGCCACTACAAGCATGCACCTCTCTGGTAAACCTGGTTAATCCCCACACCCATTCAAATCTCATGTAAAGCCCTCTCAATGAACCCTGGTAACTCTTTCCCATGGAATCCTTTTCATCCTGTGAAATAGACTTTTCCTGTGAGTTGCCAGCAGGCCTGATGTGCTTCATCCCTCGTCAGAATGACCCTTCTGCACTCTGCTTCTCAGCTAATGATGCAATAAGGATGCCTCTGGGTGTAATGATTGCACCCTGCTCAATACAAATTCAGGGAAAACAGATAACCACAATAGCCCAGGGTTAACTTGAGCAATAAGCTCCAGTGGCATCTGGTATGTAAATATGACTGAATCAATCAACTTATCCCCATGAAGAGTGGGCAGCCCAAGAGCCCTCTGAAGTCTCCACAAAAGGGAGCTCTTTGAATCTTCTTCAAAAGACGCATTTAACTGGCTTCAGCAAAGACTACCAGTCTCCCACAGCATCCTTCTGGAAAAGCTGGCATCCCATGGCTTGGTACACTCTCCACTGGGTTAAAAACCAGCTAGACTACTGGAAACAGAGAGTGGTTGTGAATGGTGCCCCATCCAGTTGGTGTCCCCCAGGTATCAGTGCTGGCTCAGTTCTATTCAACATCTTTATTGATGACCTGGATGAAGGGATTGAGTCCATCCTCAGTAAATTAGCAGATAACATCAAGTTACAGGGGAATGCTGATCTGTTGGAGGGGAAAGGATGCTGCAGAGAGATCTGGACAGACTGGGTCAATGAGCTAAGGAAAATGTGATGAGGTTTAACAGGGCCAAATGCAGGACCCTACACTTTGGCCACAATAACCCCCTGCAGAGCTACAGACTGGGGGAGGAGTGGCTGGAGAGCAGCCTGGCAGAGGGACCTGGCAGTACTGGTTGTCAACCAAGCTGAACAGGAGCCAGCAGGGTGCCCAGGTGGCTCAGAAGGCCAAGGGCATCCTGGCTTGTATTAACCATAGTGTAGCCAGCAAGACTAGGGATGTAATTCTCGCCCTGTACTGGGCACTGATGAGGCCTCCCCTCAAGTACTGGGGGCAGTTCTGGGGCCCTCACTTCAAGAAGTAGATTAAGGTGCTGGATCGGGTCCAGAGGAGAGCAAAAAGACTGGGGAAGGGACTGGAAGGAAAGTCTGATGAGGAGAGGCTGAGGGAGCTATGGGTTGTTTAGCCTGGAGGAGACTCAGGGGGAACCCTTTCCTTCCCTACAACTACCTGAAGGGAAGTTGCAGTCAGGTATGGGTCAGGGTCTTCTCCCAGGCAACTACTGACAGGATGAGGGGCCTGAAGCTACTCTAGGGGAGGTTTAGGTTGGATGTTAGGAAGCCCTTCCTCATGGAAAGGGTGATCAGACCCTGGAATGGACTGCCCAGTAAGGTGGTGGGGTTGCCATCCCTGGAGGTATTTAAGGACCAGTGCCCTGGTCTGACTGATGTGGTGATGTCAGGTCATAGGCTGGGCTGGATGATCTTAGAAGTCTTTTCCAGCCTCAATAATTCTTGCTGTACATAATACTTGCTATACATAAATAATCGTCAGTTCTCTATAAGCCTGGGGAGGCAGGGAGAAGGGATTTGCTTTGACTGGAAGTATAATCCCAAACCTGGACACTTAATTTTTCTCCCATGTTAAGGCTATAGTATATAATACCATATAGGGAGCTGTGACTATGCTCTCAGCTGTCTAGACTGACAGACTCTGTGTTCTGATTAAGGCCAGACAGCGGTGTTGCCACAGCTTCCGCTTGCAAAGGGTGATTAAACTCAGTAGGAGTCAAGCAGGGTGCTCAGCGCTGAGTCAGCAAAATAACAGGCTGCCTCACCTTCAGTGGGAGACTGCAGATATGCATGAAACATCTGTTGAAAAAGCAATTTATCTTCTTGAAGACAGGAAATGGTTTGAAAGAAGACCACTCTAGGGATGAGCAAACCCCGATTCTCTGTGAAATCTGTTATTTCTCACTTTTTATCTTTTAGCAATTCATTAATGATAAGAAGTAGCACTGCAGAGCCAGGTGATTACAGTGATGTTAGGTCATAGGCTGGACTCGATGATCTTAGAGTTCTTTTCCAGCCTCAATAATTCTGTGATTTTGTAATCAAGTCCAGGTAAGGAACTCTCCTCCTTTTCTTGCTAGAATAATGATTTTTGGGTTGGCTTCCTTAAGAAATCATTATTGTGAACTTGTTAACAATCACAATTTGAACTGTAGCACAGGACTTGACTCAAGCAAAAGCTGTGATGTACTTTACTGCAAACAGGAAAGCTGTGAGCATCAATGAACACAAATGTTTGGGTGGTTCTTCTGTAGACCATGAGATTGCTGAAAAACATACATTTAAAATGTTCTCTTACTTTTAAGTATAGATATGAACTATGTTATTTACTGTTTACCATGGAACAACTGTGACATAGGGTTGCACAAGTTTTGAGGCTATGCATGCACTTCTAGATGGGAGGAAAAAAGTTCAGGTGTGGAGTATTTTACAATGACACAGTCAATTTAACAGATTTTGAAGTAAAATGATCTCTTGTAGAGTGTAAGCCCAAAATTTCACCAGCAGTTCCTGTATCCAGGTCAAAAGTATTGGGAGTAATTTAGAGAAACTCTAACTGATGTTATCTCCACCCTTTAAATTAAATGAGCCCTTTAAGATAGGATCTCCAGCTTCCTGTTGCAGCTATTTTACTAGAATTTATCAATTCTCTTCAAGAGGCTTCAGCAAAATCTCTCTGTGACTTGATGTGTTTTCTGGGTGTTTTTCTTGTATAGCTTTCATATGCTAATTTTAAAAGATTATTCTTTTAGTGTTCCCTTAATAGATAGGGCATTCTCTTGGTAGATACATATGAGGATATTTTTAAACTTCTAGTTAGGGCTTGAAACATCCTTATTTGTTGCTCTACTTTTTATCATGCTTACAGGAGAAAATCCAAGTTGAAAGTTCAGACTTCTAGTGGCAAGTGTGAAACTGATTATGTAGTAACAGGATTTAGTTTTATTAATTAATTCCACTTTATTGGCATTCCAGCAAGTTTTGTCCTGAAACACTGCGAAATCAAGCAGATGTTGTCCACTGCTGTAGGCTGATATGAGCAAGCCTATGAGGGATTTTATAGTAGCCTGCAACTGCTTGAGCTGCCACAACAGTAGTATGTGTGTTTAGCAAAATGGTTTAGTGGTTCAGGGTTGCAGGGAATATAGTTGGACTAGATGATCCCCCAAGTCTTCCATACTGGTAATTGTGATTCTACCCCTGTTGTGGGTGAAGGTGCTGCACAGCTCTGCAGTGGCTGTGGGATTCTACATAATTAATATCCCATTGATTAGAAAATGACAGTTACTATCTTGCTAGTTTAAAAAGCTGGGGTTTATTTTACTTCCATGGATGGCTCCTTAGTGGCTCTTAATTAATTCTCTGTTTGTGTTAGAAGTTTTCCTGAAACTGATTTGTCACCTGGGTTGGAAGGGACCTCCAAAGGCCATCTAGTCCAACCCCACTGCAGTGAGCAGAGACATCCTCACTCATCCCATTGCCCAGAGCCCTGTCCAGCCTCCCCGTGAACAGCTCCAGGGATGGGGTCTCAGCTGCCTTCTAAGATGAAGTATGGATGTGTCTTTTTTCTAGCGCGCCTCAACGGCACTTGAACTCCTCAAGCCTTAACCAAAACGGAGATCACACTCACAAGCCCACCCCCCGCGCCCTAAATGAAATTCAATCGTGCGGGACGGGCAGGGCCCCAGCGTAAAGGCGCGCCAGGGCCAGTAGCGTAGGCGGGGGCCGAGCTCCAGCGGAAAGGAGAGGCGGTCAGGGAGCGGCCCGCAGCCGCGGCCCGGTGCGGAGCGGGACCCGCCTCCAGCACCACATGACACCGCCGGTGTTTCCTGCCAGCCCAGTCTCCAAACGAAAAGGGAATTGAGCACAGAGTGGGAGGAAGTGACCGCGCTCCCCGCCCCACCGCGGGAAACTCGCGTTCTCCCCGTCACTATTCACGCCGAGCTGGGCGCGCCCCGCGTACGCTTTGCTGAGCCATGGCGGATCTGTGGCTGCTGGTGCTGTTGGCCTTGGGCAGTCGCGCCTTCAACCTGGACGTGGAGCGCCCGGCCGTTTACTCGGGCCCCCAAGGCAGCTACTTCGGCTTCGCCGTGGACTTCTTCGCTCCCGACCCATCCTCGTAAGTGTTACCGCCCCGTCCTGCCCTGCGGGGCCGCTCCCGCGGGCGACTGCCTGGACTGCCGGTCGCCAGCGAGAGGCTCCCTCTTCGGCCTTGCCAGGCTCCGCTTGTGTCGCTTGGGCAGTGAGGCTGGGCCCGAGGGCGGGGTCGTCCCGGCGGGGTGATGGAGCCTGGCCGGCCCACAGCGGGTGAGGGTTGGTAGGGCCTGGGAGAAACCCCCTGTATCAGCATTCGGGCTGTTAGCACCTTGGTCACAGGATGGCTGAGGGAGAGATGGAGCCCGGGCTGCTCTCGGAGGAGAAGAGAAACCAAAGAGCGGTCTGTTCGGCCAGGTTGCGCTGTAATTTCGCAAAGCCGAGCTATGCTTGTAGCGCCCGAGCAAGTGACTCCTGTGACCGCGAGTCACCGGCTTAGCAGCCTGTCCGAGCCCGCAGACTTCTCCGACGGAGTGACTCTGGCTGCTGAGACTCCTTAACAGTGGAGCAACACTTCAGTTGGGTGCTGTCGGTGGTGTCTTTAACACGAAATAAACTAGATTTTCTGAATAGCCTTATCAGTCTGCGATTTATGCGAGTAACAGTGGTGTCAGTGTATAGCGTAGAGACATGGGATTTCACTTCACTGCGCCTCACATCTGAAGTTTTGACCCATAAAATTGCTTTTTTTTGCCACCTCTTTGCAGAAGTACTGACTTTGAGTTGTGTCTGTGCGGGTCACAAAGCTGCTGAGGAGTGACATTTACATGTAAACACCCTCCACATCTGTTTCCTGAGTGTCATCTGATTCATGCTAAACAAAATTTGGGCAATATACAGGAGCTGGTGTATTTCAGACTTGTGAATCGTTGTGTCAGTAACTTCAAGGTTGTGATGTGACCCTGGTGATTCGTTCTGTGTTTCTCAAGCTTGGACTACATTAAGACACAGCTCTTGCTCCTTTATTCACTCCCTTTTCCATCTTAAGAAAGGTGGTAAAATTGTAGTTTTACCTCATATTGAGGGGATTTTCTCTCCCTTTATCTTTAGTTCATAAAGCTATTGAGCAAGTCTTTTTGCAGTATATCAGCTATCCTTGTTTGCATTTCTTTACCACCCACAAATATTAAAAGTCATCCTGTCTTAACTTGAATGTGTTGCAACACCTTTCTGTGCTATCTTAATCCTGTAAGACCTAGTACTAGAAGGAAAAGGGGTTCTATTTACATTCCTCCCTTTATTTTTAAGTCAGCATGTGTGGCTGCAAAGCTAAGAGGAGGCTGGTTAAATGCATCTAGTAAACTCTGTTTTCTGATCGGTGTGTCCCAACTCTCATTAAAACCCCTGTTTGGAACTTTGCCATGACTTTTACAGTAACTGTTTACCTGAAAGTAAAACAAAAGATCAGCTTTACAAAGTGAACTTTGCACAGCAGTATTTTTCAGGTAGCATGGAAGACTTCATATTTTTAATGGCATTTTCTTCTCAGTTTCTGGGGGTGACTAGTAGTCTGTACAGGCTAAGCTAAACCCTAGACTGTACTTTAAACTCATAATTGAAACAAGGTAGCTATGCAGCTGTGAGTCTATAATGATGTTAGATTCTGAGTTGCTGCCTATGGAGATTGATATTTTTCCTTGTGAAACTGCCAGAAATAGCCTGTCTTACCATACATGAGTATCTTTACTGGCCCATGACAACGCACTGGCAATTGATTATTCCTGTTATACACATGCAGAAGTTGAACTGCTGAGGGTGTCACACAATCATTGAGGCTGCGAAAGATTTCTAAGCTCATCCAGCCCAGCCTGTGACCTAGCATCACCGCATCAGCCATACCATGGCACCAAGTGTCACAGCCAGTCTGTCCTTAAATAAGTCTAGGGATGAGGACTCCACCACTGCCCTGGGCAGTCCATTCCAGGGTCTGATCACCCTTTCAACAAGGAAGGGCTTCCTGACATCCAACCTAACTCTGCCCTGGCCCTGGTGCAGCTTCAGACCCTGCCCTCTTGTCCTGGCACTAGTTGTCTGAGAGAAGAGCCCAGTCCTCACTTGCCTACAACCTCCCCTTAGGTAGTTATCTACAACACTACATTTGAAGAGCAGATGCCTTTGTGCAATTATTGGGGACCTGCTACCTATAGGTACAGGCCATGAGGTACAGACCATGTACCAGGAGAGCTGCACTCACTTGGCCTACTTTAATAGTTTGTTTATATTAACATCACTTAAAGCACTCCCTGTAAGGGAGGAAGATATTTAGCATTGATCAATCTTTACTGGGCTTGTGTGTTGGTATGCTCTGTCTTGTGGTGGGGCAGTTGGATGATTCAAGATGTAACTGGAGTATTCCCATGGAAGTAATGGCTTTATTCTCTGTTCCCCCTTCCATAAAACATGTGGACTAGAGATTTGTTTGCATTTATATAGTTCATATGTTATAAATAAAACCTATGACAATGTGCTTGTTTGGTTTGTGACGATAAAAAGACACTCTTTATGCTTTGGGAAGATAGGTTAAGCTTAACCTCTATTATACCCAGGAAGATTTGAAGTTGATTTAAAGCATTTAAAATTCTTGTTCTTGGAATCTAGAAAGGCTATGAATAGCAATCAAGGAAAAAAAAATAACAGGCAGCTAGCCTGGGTTTTCTGTCAGGGTCCACAGCAGGAAGTTTTTAAGGTTCTGAAAATTTACTTGGACTGAAAACTAGTAGCGTATATAGGGTTTGATATGAATTGAGCTTTCATGATTTGCTACATGTTTATACCTGATAAGCTTATACTTCTGAACATGTAAATATTATCACAGAATTTTAGGAATTGGAAGGGATCTCAAAAGATCATCCAATCCACTCCCCCCCCACCACAGCAGAATCCCTTAGATTAGATTGCACAGGAACGTGGCCAGGTAGGTTTTAAATGTCTCCAGAGAAGGAAACTATATAACCTGCCAGGGCAGCCCATTCCAGTGCTCTATCACCTTCACTGTGAAGAAGTTTCTTCTCATCTTTATGTGGAACCTATGTTCCAGCCTCCACTCATTGCCCCTTTTCTTATCATGGGATGACACTGAGCAGAGCTTGGCTCTTTCCTCCTGATACCTGCCCTTTCCATATTTATAAACATTAATGAGGTCACCCCTCAGCCTCCATTTTTCCAAGCTAAAGAAACCAAACTCCTTCAGCCTTTCCTGGTTTTTTTTCTTGCCTAGATACAAGACTCTGCAACTGCCCTTGTTGTATTTCATTAAATGTCTCCCTGCCCAACTCTCTAGCCTGTCTGGGTCCAGCTGAATGGCAGCACAGCCCTCAGATGTGTCAGCCACTCCTCCCAGCTTTATGCCATCAGCATACTTGCTGACAGTGCCCTCTAATCCCTCATCGAAGCTGTTGATGAATACTTTAAATGTACTGGCCCTAGTACCGACTCTTGGGGGAGTCTGCTAAATCCAGGCCTCCAACTAGACTCTGCCCCATTGACCATTACTCTCTGGTTTCTATCCTGCAGCTCACCATCCATCTCAGTCCCAAAGAGGGGTCTGGAAGATGACTGTGAAAACCCACAGCATTTGATAAATCTGGATCTGTTTACATACAGACATTCTCTCCAGCCAGTCTTGCAGCTTGGTAGAGGATAAGTTTTGCTCTTGCAAGCCGTATTATCTCTTAAACAGTCTAAGTGGAAACAACCAAGTGAATTCTGATGAAAGAGAGAAAGCATTTAGTTTTAAGTCTTTTATACATCTTCACCTTAAAGTTGTCTTTCTCAGGCAAGCACTGATGAGTTTAGTATGTCTCGGCGGTGATGTTTGTTGCTGGAAGATGTCGATAACCGTGTTTGAAGATGCTAAGAACCTGGTTTAGCCTGGCTTTCTATTTGATCTGTGTCCTAAACTTCTGAGTGTGGCCGCCTGCACAGGCAATAAGCCGGTAGTTCCCACTCAGAGCACAGTTAATATATTCATCCAAGCGGAGGTTTATAAAAGCGTAACATGTTAATAAGAGAATAAGTGCTGTGTCATGAATTTCAGCAAGGGTTTGTTAATGTACAAAACCATGATTGACAGTCATTTTAAAAAAGCATTTGCTAATCTTCATTTACTCAGTATTGGTAGTGTCAACAGACAGTACATTCCAAACTCAGATGCATTAGTGCCTTGTTTATGCATTGATGCCATTTTTGACTGACTTCCTCAAAGTACTTTTATGGACAAATTTAACCAGGAATTATGCTAGCCAGTGACTCGCTGTAAATTACAGAAGTCCGTGAGTTCCTGTTCTACTGCACACGTATATTTGGAAGCACATGAAAAAAAAGATGGTTATCTCATTTTAAATATAATTTGAAGTAGGACATAGTCATTGCTTTGTCTTATACTTTCCCGTTGTTTCTGCATGCTTTTGCTTGCAGAAAAGAGGGACCCAGTAATGAACTTCTTAAAGTTGAAGTCCTTTTAGTAAGGTTTAAACTTGAATAGGCATGGCTTTTGCATTATTGGCTTGACAGACGTCATAAAGTAGGTAGCAACCCTTTTGTTTGAATTCTTCTTTTTCCTGCAGGACATTTCTTCTGGTGGGAGCTCCAAAAGCAAACACTACCCAGGACAACATTGTAGAAGGTGGCCAGGTGCTCAAATGTAACTGGAATTCAGACAGAAGCTGCCAGCCAATTATATTTGACTCCACAGGTAACATGCAGTTCACTTTGAGAGGTGATGGGGTGTCACTGCACTAATTCTAGTCTGAGAGAACAAAAAACATGCAGGGTTTCTTGATGGTGGATGTAAATGCAGTCTAGCCAAGTCTTTTGTTGGTTTGGGTTTTTTTCCCTGTCTTCTAGAATTCCTTTGTCCTTGGTATGTGCAGAAGGCCAGAGGGAGCTTTTGTTTTAGTTTATTTATATCTCTCAGCTGTACTTCCCAGCGATGTTAAAACATTTAGCAACCTAAAACCAGGCAGACATGGTGTTTCAGGAGATAGGTTAGTTGTTCTGGGTTGTAGAGTTGACAGTTTGACTTGATGATCTTGAGGATCTTTTTCACCCTTGATGATTCTGTGATTCTATAAACCTAATTCCCAATAAACCCCCTGGAATTTATTGCCTATTAATAACACAGCACATGAGGAAAGATAACATTTAATATCAGCAAAGATGGTATGGGCTGAAATACTCAGGAGTCTAGTCTGAAACTGGAGTATAAGCTTCAAACTGGGAAATCTCCCTCCCCCCCCATTATATGTAGTTTCGTAATATTTATGGCATTCATTTGTGGAAGCACTCGGGGTGCCTTGGGTCAAAGGCATTACTTACCATTTCTGAAAGCATACCAGAGCTGAGCAGCAACAGTGCTGACATTAACCATTTCACTCTGTCTTAATGCTCAAGTACAAAAGCTATGGCAGGTTCTATGAAAAAGCACTGTGTAGGCTTTTCTGCTTGAGCCATTCAGTGCTGAATCCTGTTTTTCATAGTGTGTTTCAGGCTAGGAGATAAACCTTTCATTGCATGGGAGAGGATTAGCACAACCCATTTGGCAAGGCAGAGAAAACACCTGTGCTTGTTAAGGTCTAGTCTAAGTCATGCTTGTTCTGATTGGGCTATCTAAAGTCTATTTAATTTATTGTAAATAGTTTAGGATAGAGTGGAGAAGCTCTTCTTTCAATGCCGTTGTCAAGGTAAATATCATTGGTTGGATGTCAGGAAGCCCTCCTTCATGGAAAGGATGATTAGACACTGGAATGGACTACCCAGGGCATTGGTGGAGTCTCCATCCCTGGAGGTGTTTAAGAACAGACTGAATGTAGCACATGGTACCCTGGTCTAGCTGATGTGGTGATGTTAGGTCATGGGCTGGGCTAGATGAGGTCTTTTCCAGCCTCAATAATTCTGTGATTCTGCTACATTAATTAACATGTGTTGTAGGCCACAAGCTCTGATGTTTTGCCTGAATCAGTGCAGGACAGCAAAAATTTGGTTTAATTTTTTTTCTTTGGGTTCATTGTTATTACAATACAAATGTGTAGTTTGTTTGTTTTCAATGAAAGAATCTAAATAATGCAATTATATGAGATAATTTAGATAATTTATTCATTAGAAAATCTAATTAATAATCACCTCTACTATAATAACCAAACAATGTCTGTTAGGGTAAAAATGAGACATGTTAATAGATTGTAGATGCATCTTCTGATGGGAATTGTAGTGCATTTGTCTGTTTATAGTGTGAACGGTTGCAAATAGATTTTTCAGTATGTCAGGCAAAGTAAATATATAGAGGCCACACTGCCTTGCTCTATGCCTGTGCTTAATATATATGCTGCCGGGTAAAGGAACATCTTATATTCCTTTAAGTAGTGGGCATGTTCATCTTTGTCAATTTAACAGTAACAATGTCAGGTCATAATGGCTTTTGGGCCCATTTTAACTCCTTCCACCTTTGTAGCAATGAATTGGGAAGTTAAGGCATTTTGATAGTTAATCTCTGGGTGAAAAGAGCTTTGTATTTCAGTATAACAAAATAATGCATGCACTGAGACAAAATAAAGTCTCTTTGTGCATAATCTAGCACTTGATTCCCTGTGTTACTATGGCAATGCCTTACTACCAACACAAATCCCCATTCCTGCCTGACCCTACCTCATAAGAGAGCAGGGAAGACCAGAAGATTTTACCACTGATTCATGGTGCTAACACAAAGGTGATTTTTGCAGATGGCTAAATACAGCCTCTGCAAGAATTAAGGTTCATCCATCACTGCTTCAATATGCGTCAGCAAGTACTTCAACACTACTTGTGCAATATCATTTGTAGTTGCTTAGAGCAGTAATACAAGGCAGAGTTTTTGTTTCCCCTCCAAAATTATTTGACTATATAGTTAATGGAAAAGGCGGCGCAGATTCTCTCTACAACTAGGAGGCTATAGGGAAATGGGGGTTGGTCTGTTCTCCCTAATGACCACTGGTAGGAGAGGGGAAATGTCTTTAAGCTTAGCCAAAGGAGGTTCAGGTTGGATGTCACGTGGAATTTCTTCCCTGAAAGGGTTGTCAGGCACTGGAACAGCCTGCCCGGGGAGGGGTTTGAGACACCATCCATGGAGGTAATTAGGAGAAGGGTGGATATTGTGTTGGAGGGACAGGGCTTAGTGGTGCTTTGAAAAGGTTGGACTGAATGATCTTGAAGGTCTTTTCCAGCTGAAACTGTTCTATGATTCTATAACATAGCTGGCAGATCCTGGACCAGGCCACGCCTCTGCATTGTGCATGCAGTTTCTAAGAGGAAGAAGGAGGCCCTGTTTCTGTGCTGCAAACATAGCAAGGGAATGGAGGAAGGAGTCTAAACGTGAAGTTCTGTTTGTCCACTTAGACAAGCAGACAACCATGATTGTGTCTCAAATACGAGAGCAGGATTTTACAGAGGACAAACTTCCAGCAATAAAGGGTTTTGTTGGTTTTTTCCTCTCTTAGTTATTATTTTCTCTTATTACACATTAATACTTCAGTTTCTCTCAAGATTTGAGAGTCCATCTCTTCAGAAGCCACACTGAGCTCAGCTGCACATTAGTAGCTGCACAGCAGTGACTGCACAAAATTGGGTTTTATTTTCCAACACTAATGGCTGAAGTATTGTATTGGCACAAAGGTGTGGCCATTTACAAATGCAACAACTATTACAGATTCAAACAATCACAGAATTACTGAGGCTGGAAAAGACCTCCAAAGATCATCAAGCCCAGCCCATGACCTAACATGCATCAGCCAGACCAGGGCAATGAGTGCCACATCCATTCTGTCCTTAAACACCCCCAGGGAATGGGCAGTCCATTTCTGTGTCTGATCACCCTTTCCATGAGAAAGAGCTTCCTAACTTCATCCAATCTAACCCTCCCCTGGCACAGCTTCAGGCCCTGCCTTCTCTCCTGGCACTAGTTGCCTAGGAGAAGAGCCCAACTCCCACCTGACTACAACCTCCCTTCAGGAAGCTGTAGAGAGGGAGAAGGACCCCACTGACTCTACTCTTCTCCAGGCTAAACAACCCCAGCTCCCTCAGCCTCTCCTCATCAGACTTTCCTTCCAGTCCCTTCCCCAGCTTCCTTGTTCCTCTGGACTCACTCCAGCTCCTCAATCTCTTTCTTGAAGCAAGGGGCCCAGAACTGCCCCCAGTACTCGAGGGGAGGCATCACCAGTGCCCAGTGCAAGGGGAGAATTATGTCCCTAGTCCTGCTGGCCACACTATTGCTGATACAAGCCAGAATGCCATTGGTCTTTTGTACCACCTGGGCACCCTGCTGGCTTGTGTTCAGCTGGTTGTCAGCCAGTACTGCCAGGTCCCTCTCTGCCAGGCCACTCTCCAGCCACTCATCCCCCAGTCTGTAGCTCTGCTGGGGGGTATTTTGGCCAAAATGTAGGCCTCTGCACTTGGCCCTGTTAAACCTTGTGCTGTTGGTCTCTGCCCATTGACCCAGTCTGTCCAGATCTCTCTGCAAAATTACATAGCCTCACAGAAGAGGTACTAGGTGCCTTATGTTTCCTAATGTTTGGAATCGTTCAAGCCCTTACCTTATTCCAGCATTGCTTGCTACTGTCATTTACCCTCACCACCAACTGTGACGGAAAGTGATAATACACTAAACTGACAGTTCCTGGCAGTGCTGATTTTACTGCTTTTTTTGCTTCCTTCCTGTGTTTGAAAAGTCAGCTTTTTCAGGAAGGGAACTGGGTGATGGGAGTCCTTCATGGAAGTTGCACAGCTCTTTCGCTGAAGATGCATGTGTTATTCTCCCTTTCGTGACATCCCCACCAGCCTGTATCTACAAAACCAATGTGTTTACAAAGGGGAAGGGATATCTCCAAGGATTATCCTGTGACTCCTAATACATATATATCTGCTGTGTAAGTGCAGAACTATTTTGACCTTATTCCTTTTTGTTCTGTTAATTTGGAAATTCAATATTTGTATTCATATGTATCATCTTGCTATAACCACTAGAGCATTACCAACAATTTCAATGGAGTTGTTAGGTAAAGTAGTGGGGGTTTTTTTCCCCTCTGCATCACTTAACATGCAGACTCTTTCTTCAGGGCAAGCAGCAGGGGAAAATGTGCGTTATTAGGATAATACGTCCTTAAAAATTGTTACTGCATAAACAGTATCAGTAAATACTTTCCTTTATTAAAAAGTGTTTTACATTTCACATTTTAATTACCAAACCCCACAATTTATAGGTCAAAGGGAATAGATATTCGTCTTTATTGATCAATTCATTGAGGTTGGAAGAGACCTAGAAGGTCATCATCAACCCACTGTCACCAGGCCACTAAACAATGTTCCCTAATGCCACATCTATGCATTTGTTTAATCTGCTGGCTGCTTAGGAGCTTTGTCCAGGAAAAACATTTCTTGTGAGTAAACCGGGAAAAGAATGCACCAAATGAAGAGTAAATATTCTGTTTCTGATCAATTTTGAAACAAATTGAGACAAATTTTGAGTCCAAACCCATGTATTTAAAGACACGTGTCCTTCCACAGCCTTCATGGAGTAGCACAGCAAAGCTTACACAGAAAGCATCAAACATTACTAGAAGTGTTTCCCTAATTTTACTCAGGAAAAAGATTCTTGAGAAGTTAATGGTTTTTTTTCTGTGAGGTATTTTTATTTTGTATAGTTGTCTGGGTTTTTTGTGTGTAAAATTAAAGCCTTTTTTTTTCTGTGCAAGAGAAGGATCAAAACCTCACTGAGCAAGACAACAAAACCAGTGAGCAGAGAGGTAGTCTAATGAGGTTTTTGGGAAAATGGGAAGTAATCTTCATGTTTTTATTTATGCATTTTACAGTTTGTCATACACTGATATTTGGCTAATTGCCTGACACCTAAATAAACATAGCATTACTTGGCAGTGGAATTACAGGGAGCAGGATCTCTCTGAGTTTTTGTACTGACAAACAGAAAGTTCTTCAGAGGCTGGTGTAACCAGCTTGAGTTAATCAGGTTGTACACATGTGAGCAACATGCAGCAAAGTAATGTAAACTAAATGAGTTTCCTATGTTCTTGTTTTTTAAATGGAAACAGGCTTGTTACTTACTCATATTACTTACTTTTTATCTTTGGAGTCCTAGCTCTTCGTCAGTCAAGAATAGTGGGAAATGGCTTGGCAGAAGTAGCATTTCTTTGTGTTCCCAGGGCTTTTCAGAATGGTTTTTGAGAGGATAAAACTTGTCTTGCAAAAACCTACTAGTTTTTTAAAGAAGACTTTGACAAACGTACCTGCTGCATTACAGGGTGCTTGCCAGCATAGCTCTCTACCATCAGCAACAGTGAGTACTGAGACTGTTTCTAGAACTTCTGCATTTAGATTTATCTGATGAAATGCAGACAACTCTGTGAACTGTTGCATAAACCAACTTCTGTGCTAAGGAATGGCAAATTTCTTGAGCAGATTTCAGTTTTAGCAGAGAAAGATCTCTTTCCCCAGACAGTGTTACTGTTGTGCTGTTCTGAGACACATGGTTTAACAGACTGATGCACTGCTAGGTTGTTTCCTCAGTTGGTAAGAGCATTCGTTCTCTAGTAAAGTTCAACATTTTATTTTGGGGAAATCTACAGAAGCTGTTGAAAGCTAAAATGTAAGAGCATCTAAAATATTTTCAGTTGTGTGCTGTGTTTTTATTGCTTTGGCAAAAATAATTCAGCATAGCCTCTGGCTGCATAAAGTTTTAGCACTTTGACAGTTGTACTGCCCCTTCTTTTCCCCTTCCACATGCCATAAATATTTTTGGATTAAATTCTTTGAAGACTGATTATTTTTCATCCGTGTTAGGAGAAAGAAGCTTTTGAAAAGGGAAATGCTTATAAAAAACTCTCCTGATTGGCCTTGTGTTCCACGTTGGGTTTTTTTTCTATGCCCCTGGTGAGTGATTCTAGACAATAGGAGTCTTTATTTGAAAGACTAAACCACCAGTTTAGCATGGCTGTATCTATCTGTGACCTATTTAGTTTCAAATGGTTATTTTAACTACCTTGCTGTTAAAAAATACTTGAGCAGCAAATGGAAGGCCAGGGAAAATATGAGCTGTCCCACTGCTGAATGTTGGATGTAGGTGCCCTGGTCACAGAAGATTCAGAAAAGGCAGAGTTACTAAGTGCCTTTGCTTCTGTCTTCTGGTAAGGACAGCCTTCAGGAGTCACAAACCTTGTAGGTATGTGAGAAGGTCTGGAGAAACATAGACTTTGTCTTGGTTGATGAGGACCAAGGTAGAGATCTTTTAGGCAGACTGGACGTTCACAAGTCCATGGGCCCTGCTGGGGCCAAGGATGCTGGCAGAAGTAATTTCTGGGCCACCCTATTATCTCTGAAAGGTCATGGAGAGAAGAAGGAGGTGCCTGAGGACTAGAAAAAAAGACAGTGTAACTCCAGTCTTCAAAAAGGCAAGAAAGAAGACTCTGATGACTACAAATACTACCTCACTCAGGGATGGAACGGCTCATTTTGGAGGCCTTCTCTAATCATGTGAAAGAAAAGGTTTTCAGAAGTAGTCAACATGGGTAACCAAGGGGAAATCATGCTTGACTAATCTGTTAGTGTTCTATGATGGTATGGCTGACTGGATAGATGACAGCAGTGCAGTAGATGTTGTCTTCATTGACTAAAGCAGGGCATTTGGTGCTGTTTCCCATAACCTCCTTACAGGTATGCGTAGGAAGTGTGGGTGAGGTGAGTGTACAGTGAGGTGAGTATTGGCTGAATGATCTTACATTTATCAGAGGGTTGTGATTGGAGGAGGCTAGCTGGAGGCCTCTTTCAGGGTTCAGTACCACCTGTATCAAAAAGGAACCAGCAGTCCTGGTGGACAGCAGGTTGAATGTGAGCCAGAAATGTGCCCTTAGGGCCAAGGCCAATGGTATCCTGGCGTGCATTAAAAGGAGTGTGACCAGCTGGTTGAGCAAGGTTTTCTCCCCCTCTTCTCCATTCTTTTGAGGCGACATCTAGAGTAATGTCCAGTTCTATGTTGAAGTATGAAGTTCCCAGTTGAAGTATGAGGAATTGCTGGAGAGAGTACAGCAAAGGGTTACTAGGGGTTGGGGGATGACTAGGGGTTTGGAACATTTCTCTTAAGACGAAAGGCTGAGGGACATAAGTCTGCTTAGCTTGTTGGAGACTGAGTGGAATTTATCAATGTCAGGGGACAAGGCCAGGCTTTTTTCAGTGGTACCCAGCTACAGAACAAGGGTCAAAGAGCACAAACTTGAATACAGGGGTTTCCATCTAAAGATGAGGAGGAACATCTTTGCTTTATGGATGGCAGATGACTAGAACAGGCTGTTCAGAGAGGTGGTACAACCTTCTCTGCAGGCATTCAAAACCTGCCTGGATGCCATCCTGTGCATCCTGCTTTAGGTGATCCTGCTCTGACAGGAGGGTTGAACTGGATGAACTCCAGAAGCCCTTTCCAACCTCTGCCATTCTCTGATTCTTGTGCAGCTTCATGCTGTAGTGTTGCACGGGGTGAGGTATGTTGATGTTGGGAAGTTATGACTGGAATGGGTGTCATGACTATGTATTTGCCTTTTGGAGATTTTTATAATCTCTGCGAACAAGTTAGTTGTGACTTCATCCTTTCCACTTATGGGATAAGAAGACAGTTAAGGAAGTGTCCTAGTTTGAGCAAGGACACCAGTGAAATGAATTCTGTGACAGGTTGGTATTTTGTGAAAATAGCATGCTTTAACAAAATATTGCTTGATTTGTACCAGACCAGTTTATTGGTATTAGGGTGCGGTCTGTATGGGGATTTTAACTCCAAAGGCTATTGATTCAGTCAACAATAAAGCAGTAAATTTTATAAAGACCATTCACAGAATCACAGAATGGCCTGGGTTGGAAGGGGCCTCTAAGGGTCATCTAGTCCAAACCCCCTGCAGTGAACAGGGACAGCCTCAACTAGATTAGGCTGCCCAGAGCCTTGTCCAGCCTCCCCTTGAATATCTCCAGAGATGAAGCCTCAGCTACCTCCCTGGGCAACCTGTTCCGGTGTTAAACCCCTCTCCTGCTAAAGGACTTCTTCCTAACCTCCAATTTAAATCTGCCCTGCTCTAATGTGAAACTATTGGCCCTCACCCTTTCACTACAAACCTTCATAAACAGTCCTCTCTAGCATTCTTGATTAATTTGTTATAAAATGGATTGATTTTTATGTTGTTAAACCTATTGCTACCTCAGTTTCATTGAAGTTTGGTTGTTATCTCGTGCTGCTAGAACCGAAGGCTGCGCATTGGGCACTGGGTCCCATTCTGAACAAAAAAAAAGGATGTCAGAATGTATAAAACCTCCTCTGCACGTAGTTATAGCTTGACAGCAGAAAAATGCTCATGCTTTTGTGATTGAGTAGACTCCTGCGTGAATACTCTTGGCTCTGTGTGTGAGGCTGAATCTCAACTGTATGATTAGTTGGAAAAAAAGTGTCTGACACATGTTAAGCAGTGGGAAAAGATGCTTGTGTTCCACTACCACCCATGGAAAGACACAGGATTCATACCTCAGAAGAGGAAGGGGTAATAGTGAGAAGCACTGTGTTCCCATTTGTCTGAGTCCAGCTGCCACAGAGCATGGGGAATTTCAAGTAAAAGATAAGCTTGTACTCACTCTATCTCATTAATGAGCAAGGTGGGCTGGGCTGGATGATCTCAGAGGCCTTTTCTATCCGCAGTAATTCTGTGATTCTGTTTTAGTTCATTTTTCTCATTTCCTTGCAAGTTATAATTTACTCAATTGCAGTAATTATCTAGTAACGCCACTGTTTGTGTCACTGATAACATTTATATTAGAAAAAGATAGTGCCAACTATCCAGAGCTGGTAGTCAAAAGAAATCCAACACTAAAAGAACCATTGACATTTGTATTGTACTTGGAAGATGGCTTAGACAACTGTTTTTTCTGTTGCTGCCATCCCTACTCAGAGATACCTGCCTGTTTTCCATTTATAAAAGTCAATCCTACGTTAAGGCAGTAAGGTGACAGTTTTCCGTTGTCCTAGCGGCAAGAGCGCACCTATGTAATAGATTTTTAAAGGAACTCTCATCCTGCCCTGCGAACCCCACCTGGAGGGTATTTGGTAAGACAAAGTACTATTGAAGTCACATGTTGGCCCTTCTTCCCTGATTAGAGTTATGTAAAATCACGGTGTGATGTCTGCTACAATGAAAAGGAGCAAAGGAAAAAGCACAGCATAAGGGGCCTTCAGAGATACAAAGTAAAACTCTGTGGTCTAATGACATAATTCTGTAATCCTTTCTAGCCAAAGTAATGCTGGGTGTGTTCCTAGAATAAAGCAATTTTGTGTGTCTGATGCTGCCAGAAAGGATACAATTCCCAGTCATATGTTTGTCTTCTCACCAGCAGGGTAGCACTACTTAACTCCTCACATGGTTAGCTGTCTCGGTCCCTGATTCAGACGAGTATTTACTTAGAAAGGTTCATTCTTAGATGAGGGATTAGAGTGCATTGTCAGCAAGTTTTCTGATGACAGGAAGCTGGGAGTTGTGGCTGACACACCAGAGGGCTATGTTGCCATGCTGCAGGACCTGGACATGCTGGGATGTTGGGCAGGGAGGAATTTAATGAAATATAACAAGGGCAGAGCAGGGTCCTGCATCTGGGAAAGAACAGTCCAGTGACCAGTATAGCTGGGGGCTGACCTGTTGGAGAGCAGCATAGGAGAAAGTGACCTGAGGGTGCTGGTGGACAGCAGGATGACCATGAGCCAGCAATGTGCCCTTGTGGCCAAGAAGGCCAGTGGCACTCTGGGATAGATTAGAAGCAGGGTGGTTAGTAGATGGAAAGTTGTTCTCCTCCTGCTTCTCCTCCGTCTGCTCTGGTGAGACCATATCTGGAATATTGTGTCCAGTTCTGGGCCCCTCAGTTCCAGAAGGACACTGAACTGCTTGAGAGAGTTCACTGCAGAGTCACAAAGATGTTAAAGGGAGTGGAGTATCTCCCTTATGAGGAAAAGCTGAATTTGGAAAAAAGGAGAACTGAGGGGTGACCTCATTAACGTTGATAAATATAGAAAGAGTGGGTGTCAGGAGGAAGGAGCCAGGCTCTGCTCAGTGTCATCCAATGATAGGACAAGGGGCAAGGGGTGTAAGCTGGAACACAGGAGGTTCCACATAAATATGAGAAGAAAAACTTCTTAACATTGCGGGTGACAGAGCACTGGAATGGGCTGCCCGGAGGTCTTGTGGAGTCTCTTTCTCTGGAGACATTTCAAACCCACCTGGACACAGTTTTGCATGACTTGATCCAGGGGGTCCTGCTCTGGTAGGACTGGACTAGTTGATATTTCAAGGTTCCTTCTAATTCCTAACATTCTGTAATTCTTAAGTTGTTGTTATTGTGACTCCTGTAACCAGAAGGTAGTAGTGCTGAGACACAGATTGGCATCAGGCATGTATAGACAGAAAGCAGTTGGAACTAGAGAAAAGTTCAGTGCAGAGCCACTAAAATGATCTGGGGGCTGGAGCATCTGCCTTACAGGGTGAGGTGGAAAGCTGGGGCTCTTTAGCCTGGAGAGGAGGAGACTCAGGGGGACATGTCATGAATGCTTGTATCTAAACGGTGAGTGTCAGGAGGATGGGACTAGACTACTCAGTGGTGCCAGGTCATAGGACAAGGGGTAGAGGGCACAAAGTGGAACACAGGAGGTTCAGTCTAAACATAAGGAAAAATTTTTTTTGGTGAAGGTGGCAGAGCACTGGAACAGGCTACCCTGGGAGGTTGTGGTATTTCTTTTTCTGGAGGCATTCAAAACTGCCTTGAACGTGTTCCTATATGGACTCCTAGGTGATCTGGCTCTAGCAGGGTGGTTGGACTAGATGGTCTTCAGAGGTCCTTGACAACTCCTAACTTCCAGTGATTCTGTGATGAGGCTGTAGTCCTTGGGTGAATTTTAATGATTTAAAGGCAAGCAAGGGAAAAGACAATAAAATGCGAAATTTAGAGGCGTGTTAAATGCAGTTTCCAATTTGGAAAACATCTTAATCTGTTTTGGCTTTCTGTAGAATGAAGAGACATGTCTCCAAACTCCATTTTGAGAGAAGGAAGGAGATTTTTTAAATTGCCTTTGCTGATACTAGAAAAAACACAGTAGTTGCTTGTGATGCTGTGTGCTTGGCATTGATTTCTGCATAGCTCTAGTGTAAGAGTGTGAAAGTAGTGTGGCTGCTTGCTTATTTTGGTTGACTGTGCAGATCAGAGACACTTTTGTTGTTGTTTTCCTGGGATTTTTTCTAGTAGAAGTAACACAGTCTCTAGAGACAAAACATTCTTTATAAGGTGTAAGACAAACAATGAATTTTTGATACAAGTGCTCACAGGTCTCTGATTCATAGTGGGCTGGGTTCGGGGATTCCCCCAGCAGTCTGTGCAAGTGATGGATGGCTGTTGACCTCACTGACTCCTTTAGCTAAAGGATTTAGGTGACTTATGGAAAACATAAGTTTCCCAGAGCCTTAAAGCAGTTTTCTCATCAGGCTGGCAATGTTTCCATTGTTCCAATTCAAGTAATCTAAGAAACGCAGAATATTTCTAATGTAAAGACTTTTGGTATTCCCATTTGTAAAATACCACTCATGAAGTTGCTTCTACCATGCTTCATCACTGACTAGCCAACGTACAGACAGCAGTGCAAATTATCCCTTATTTAACTTACTCTTCTGTATTGGCAAACACTACCCTCTTTGTTAGTAAACACCCTTTCACTTTACAGCTTGCAAGCATGCTAGTTGCTGTGCTTTTGACACATGGTTGGTGTGGTGTTCTTCAGAATAGATGTGGTAGAATAGTAAAAGGATTTCTGTGTCCTCACTCTAGATAAAGGCAAGACTCACCTAATCTAATGAGGCTAATGTTTCTTCTAGGAGCCTTAGTCCTAACTTTGCTTTGGCACTAATTCTCAGTGTTGTAATCTGACTTGAACGTGAAATATTGTAAGGACCAATTCAGACCTTAATTTTAAACCCAGGACACCTACTGTATAGATTCCTGTGAAATTATGGTGCTTTTCTTTCTTCTTCATAGGCAACAGAGATTTTGCTCCTGATGATCCGCTGGAATTTAAGTCTCATCAGTGGTTTGGAGCCTCTGTGAGATCCAAAAATGATAAAATTCTGGTAGGTTTTTAATCCATTCAAATACCCCAGTACTGGGATGTTCTAGTGGAATAAAAGATGTGAATACATCTGGGTAACTCTGCATTTAAACAAAATCCCACTTGTCTTTTTCAGAAGTTGTGGGCTAGTCTTTTCTTAACTCTTTGTAAGCAAAGACTGTAGCATTTTTGCCTGGTTTTGAGGGAAGCAGTGTAATTAGTTTGCTGAAGTTAAAATGTATTATAAATTCTTCCGTGTCTTGGTTTTAAGATAATATTTCAAAAATTGTGAGAAATTAGCTATTTCTAAAAATGTAAAATACAAACTGGTGGTACTTCTGCTCAGCACCCCTATAATAACACATTGTACATCTGCCAGAAGTTTTTAAAAGGGAATCCAACCATGTTACTGTATAACCCAACCCAACTTGAAGAGGAGTTTTATCTCACTGCCGTGAGTTCTTCCTCAGGCTTGTGCCCCATTGTACCACTGGAGGACTGAAACAAAACAAGAGAGAGAGCCTGTTGGAACTTGTTACCTACTTGCTGGATCTAAGTCTGTGGAATATGCACCCTGCAGGTCAAGTAAGTGCAGACCACTTCTTTGCTTTTCTGTTTGGAATTTCCCTTGTGTTATATTTTGTGTTCATCAGAAGCAGATGTTTTACAAGTCTTTCCCCTTCTATGGGGAAATTGTCTCATAGCAACTGGAAAACAACCTAACCTAGATCAGACATCTAGATTCTCATCCAGATAATGTTCAGGATGCAGACCCTGCTTCCCTTACTGTAAACCAGAGGAAAATCTTAATATCATTACAAATAAGGACTTGAGTTTTTGTTGTAATTATGATCAGTGTTGAACATTGTGAGTCATATTTTCCAAATACTTTGCATCCATATGATGTAGCTGAACTGGTAGATTAGTCATTTGACAATTTTTTTTAAGACATAGAAATCTAGAAATGGAATGTTCAGGCTAGGATTTGATTTTATTTTATTAGCTGAATATCATTGCTGAACAGCAGGAATGAAGTCCAGTGTGGTCCAACATAAAGAAGTTAAATAAGCATATGTTAAACTAAATCATGCTGGTTACATAGACACACTTCCACATAAGGGGATTTCAGTGCATCTGTTCTGGAGCTGTGTAACTGTAAGATGAAATCAGCAATAGTAATTCTTAGTGGCAATAGCAATTCAGTTAGCAATAGTAATTCGGCCTCAGTATGTAGAGATATTTTCAGCCAGCTGTGCTTTTTTTCAATTTGCTTTAAGTCAATACTTGAAACAGGCTAATGTTATCTACCTTTTAGATCTTTATTCCATACCAAAAGAAACTTATTCCGTAATAAATAAGGTGCAGACACCTTATTTCTTGAATAAACATTGCGAGTATTTTTCCCAGAACTTTTAAAGATTAAGTACAAAGGATTATGGACTTGCTGTTTATACTTAGTGTTAGGCTAGCCCTGAAGTTGTTAACAGCATTTGTGTGTGAGTTGTCCACAAAGAGAAAATGCTGATTTAGGAGATTAAGAACATTTCCAGCATTCAAGTTCGTGAGTGCGAGGTTGCTTGGGAAGCTACATTGGAAAGTATCCATAGGAATCCTCTGATCTAGTACTTGTAATATTAATTTTTCTCTTTTTTTATCCATTTTTTTATCTTTTTTTTTTGTAGCCACTATTGATGCAGATGGACAGGGATTTTGTCAAGGTGGATTTAGTATTGACTTTACAAAGGTATGTAGTTTTTTTTTCTCGTTCCTACAAGTCAACAGACAAGATGCAAGTTAATTACCACCCTGATACAGACCATATGAAAGCACAGCTATTGGGATGCTAAATGTGAAATACCACTTCTGAGAGGGAAATCTCAACCAGCAACATCTTTGTAAATAAATGCAAATAATTTCAAACTGATCTAGTATTATAAACCTGCTTCTTCCTGTATCTTCACAGCAGCACACCAGTACATTTCCACCTCTTGCAGCAATTATCCTTTCCAGCCCCATACCATAAACCTCTGCTGCAGCTTGTCCTCAAGTGAAATAAACTGTACTAGACAGATTGTTTTAGACACTTTGAAGGTTCAAACATAACTAGTGTTACTTCCTGAGGAAGAGTAACTTTACTACTTAAAGGAACTGATAAACAATATTCTTGTGAATTATGTTTTGTTTTTCTCATCAGCTAGCAGAAGTAGAATTTTTTGACATCTTTATTATATTTCTTTTACTTTATGGTGTTTTTTTTTAAATTCACATTTACATTTAAAACTCACAAGTTTAAAGCTGTGCACAAGTCTGAGAACTAACTATACATACATATTTTTAAAATTGTACAGTTAAATTGTTTAACATAACCCCGGTCAGGTCCTACTTAACATCTTATGATTGGTCATATCCCCTCACTCTTAGCTTGAGAACAGTCTTTGCCTGAGGACGTGCTGGTTTTACTCCAGAAGAAACTGGAAAGTGCAGTTTAGTGCTAAGAGTTATTTTGCATGCATCCATCAGACTACTGTGCAGAGTCTGGCCCCAGTGAAAGCCAACCTTGGTCTCTAGCTGAGAGGGCAAGTATGGCTTTTAAGGTCTTTTCAAATCTCTCCCCTATGTTTTTCTGAGTGGGGAACATGGGAGTTTTTAAGATTAAAAGCTGATTTTTAAGATTAAAAGGCTTAATTATGCACGAAAGTCTATTGTCCAATTTAGTAGTTGTGGTGCCAGTTCTTGGTACTGGGATAGGTAGTTTTCTAAGCTAGTTTGTTTGCTAGATTGCAGTTATACCAACAAATGTGGAGTGGTGGAATTACATCACAGCTTAGCTGAGTTGAACTGTTCTAAAGGTAGGTTACAAAAAGTGGCAGGGGCAGAGGATGAAACTAGTTTTGCATGCTGACCTAAAAGCATGTTAGGATTGCCTTGTAGCAGTCCGGAAGTTTCCTCCTATTTGTATTTCTGATGTCTTAATAAGTCTACTACAGTAAAAGCAGAATGCTGACATTCCACTGTAAATGGGTGAAGTAAGTAAATGGGTGAAGTAAGAAGTGAGTGACTGAAGATGTTGTTAACTATCTTAGCATTTTACAAGATGCATTTTTGATTAAACATTCTTTTATAACATGAAATGTATAGAGGTCAGTGAAGCTACAGTGATATGCATTTTTGGTATACTAACTATAGGGCATGCTTTCTTTGCTTAAGATGGGATTAATGTGGGTTTTTTACTTTTTTTTTCTCCTTCCTCATCTCCAAGGGAGACAGAGTGCTTCTTGGAGGACCTGGAAGCTTTTACTGGCAAGGTGAGATACATCATTTTAAGTCACAGAGAAGCTGATCTCTTCGATTTTTTTTTTTTTTTTTGACACTTTTCTTTATCCTCTTAGCTATTTGTATCCTTTCTCCTCCAGTTACTGTCAAAGTCTCTACTGGTAAGAAAATTAACAAACAATTTGTTTTCATCCTTCAAAATACTTTTTCGATAATCAAGGTAACAACATATTAAAGCTGAAGTAATAATTGTCTTTTATCATTTGAGTAACTATGATAATTTTAAAGGCATTTTTCCAGGAATACAGGATTTTTTTCCACCAGCAGCAGTGTTTTTCAGGATATTTTGCTTGTTGTTTCAAAATCTATATCTTTTGTAATTTCTGACACACATATTAAGCAGTAGGACAAGAGAAAAAGGAGTCAAGTTGAGCCAGAGGAGGTTCAGATTGGATCTTAGGAAAAACTTCTTCCCACAAAGAGTGAGGAGGCCTTGGAACAGGCTGCCCAGGGAGGGGGTATAGAGGCACTGTCCCTGGAGGGGTTCAACAAACAGGCAGGCAGGGTGTTTCAGGTTTAGTGATTTGGGATTGTAGGCCAGACAGTTAGCCCTGGTGATCTTGAAGGTCTTTTACAACCTACATGACTTGATGATTCATGTATTTTCAACACGGGTTGTACCCTCCAAAGAAAACTATCATTATTTGCCTTTGATGGCAAAGATGTTGTTTATACTGATTTGTTTGTGCCATGCTGCATTTTTGACCTCTGACTGTGTTGTTTACCTAGTACATTACCTGTATATTTTGCTAATGTGGGCTTCAGTCAGTATTTGCTTGCAGGATCATTCTCAGAGGTCTTTTCTAGCCTCAATATTTAAGTGGTTCTGTGATAGTGCTCTGTTTGAAAGATGGAGCTGCTACAATAAGGATGTAGCTGACAAATGCAGCTAGATATTTGTTAAATGTAAATACTAATGTTTGTAAAAGATTTTCCTGTTTCATGCCAGCTATGTGTAGATATAGCAACACAGGAAGCATTTTTCCAGTCCTGTGTCTTAAATTCTGAACAAAATGGAATTACTGAAATTAAACTGCAAATGCAGTATAGTATAGACTGTGGTTTCATATTCATTTTATTGTGGCATCACATCCACCTAAACAACTTTGATCCCTTTCCCTTGTGATGTCAGGTCATTGGCTGGACTTGATGATGTGAGAGGTCTTTTCCAGCCTCCATAATCCTATGATTCTGTGAACTACTACTTAAAAATATCTCAGCTCTGAATAGAATAGTATACTTTTCAAAATTATTTTCATCATCTCATATTTTTATTCCCTGTTCTGGGATGCTGGAAGAATGGTTTATCCTATACTTCTTACACGTGTGAATAAGTGTGTGAAGTGAATGCTCTTCTAAAATACAAATATATCTATAATGAGGCCACCATCTAGTGGCTCTGAAAGGGAAGCCAGGAAACTCGACAATACGTTAGGCTGGTCTGATTAGCTTCTTGTCTGCTCTATTAAACTCCCATGTTAATTGACAGCCGGCTCAACATGAGCCAGGAGTGTGTCCAGCAGGACAAGAAGACAAATTGGCATCCTGTCCTGCATCAGAAAAAGTGTGGCTGGCAGGACCAAGAAGTGATCCTGCCTCTGTACTCAGCCCTGGTGAGACCACACATCGAGTACTGGGCAGTTTTGGGCAGCATAGTAGGAAGGACATGGAGGTGCTGGAAATGGGGCAGAGAAGGACAACTGGGCTGCTTAGGGGTCTGGAGAACAGGTCTGATGTGGAGAGGGTGAGGGTCTGTTCAGCCTTGAGAAGAGAAGGCTGAGGGGAGACCTCACTGTTCTCCCACAACTACCTGAGGGGAGGTTGTAGTGAGATAGGGTTTGGCCTTTTCTCTGTAGGGACTAGCAGTAGGAGAAGAGGAAATGGGGTCAGATTGTGCCATGGGAGGTTCAGGTTGGATCTTAAGAAAAATATCTCCCCAGGAAGAGTGGGGAGGCCTTGGAACAGGCTGCCCAAGGAGATGGTGGAGGCACCAACCCTGGGGGGGGTTAAAAAAAACAGGCAGCATGGTGTTTCAGAAAATGGTTTGGTGGGCTGGAGGTTGTAGTGCAGATGGTCTTGAAGATTTTCTCCAACCTTGATGATTCTATGATTCTGTTTTGGCAAGGAGCAATGACTAGGATCTAGAACAGTAAGCAGTCCTACTGCTTACTAAGCAGTCCTACTGAAGTCTTGACTTTGATGTAGGAGAGGCTTCTACTTTCAGTAAGAGCTCTGTGTGGTTTTGATGAAAGAGGTGCCTAACTCTTTTCTGAACAGGACCCAAATTTGCACTTGTATAATTTCTAGTGTTGCTGCTGTTGTCTGTTTTCTGGTCAGTGTTGTGGAAGAGTTGTTGCCTTAGAAGAACACATTCTGCAGATGAGTTCTGTTACTTACTGATTGAATGCACACACATTTTATTTGTGGTTTTAAGCTGTTTTCTTTTTGTTTTCTTCTCAGGCCAACTTATTTCTGATCATGTGACAGAGATTGTGGCTAAATATGACTCCAAAGTCTACAGTACAAAGTATGATGACCAGTTAGCAACCAGACCTGCAAGTGCTGCTTTTGATGACAGCTACTTGGGTGTGTAGTTCTGAAAGGAAGAAGACCTATTTGTACTTGGAACACTCCCTGCCCCTATCATGTTTCAGTTTAAATCATCTACTAATTCACTGTTTGACAGATTAAACAAAATAAACAATGCGTGAAAATCCAGTAATTTATATATGACAGAATCTCAGTTATCTTCCAGTAGCAAAGCCTTTGACACAGTCTCCCACAGCATCCTCCTGGAAAAGCTGACAGCCCGTGGCTTGGATAGGTGCACCCTCCACTGGGTTGAAAAGTAGTTGGATGATTGAGCACAGAAAGTGGTTGTGAATGGTGCCCAGTGAGCAGTGGTGTCCCCCAGGGATCAGTGTTGGGCCAAATTCTATTCAACATCTGTATTGATGACCTGGATAAGGGGATCAAGTCTACCCTTAGTAAAGTCACAGATGACACCAAGTTGGTGGAGGAGTGTTGATCTTCTGGAGGGGTGGATGATGCTGCAGACATATCTGGACAGCCTGGGTAAAGCGGCAGAGGCCGGTGGGATGAGGTTCAACAAGGCAGAGTGCAGGGTCCTGCATTTTGGCCACAATTAACCTACTGCACAGCTACTGACTGCAGGAGGAGTGTCTGGAGAGCAGCCTGGCAGAGGGGGATCTGGTAGTACTAGTTGACAACCAGGCTGAACACAAGCCAGCAGTGTGCCCAGATGGCACAAAAGACCAGTGGCATTCTGGCTTGTATCAGGAATAGTGTGGCCAGCAGGACTAGAGGCATAATTCTCCCCTTGTACTGGGCACTGATGAGGCCTCCTCTTGACTACTGGGGGCAGTTCTGGGCCCCTTGCCAGAAAAGAGATTGAGGGGCTGGAGTTGGTCCAGAGGAGCCAGAAGACTGGGGTAGGGACTGGAGGGAAAGTCTGATGAGGAGGGGCTGATGGAGCTGAGGTTGTTTAGCCTGGAGAAGAGTAGACTCAGGAGGGACCTTCTTCCTCTCTCTGTAACTACCTGAAGAAAAGTTGTAGACAGGTAGGGATCAGGCTCTTCTCCCAGACAGCTAGTAATAGGACAAGAGGGGATGGCCATCCATCAGGGAGGACCTGAAGCTGCACCATAGGAGGTTAGGTTGGATATTAGGAAGCCCTTCCTCAAGGAGAGCGTTTGATTACAGAATGGACTGCCCAGAGAGGTGGAGTCCCCATCCCTGGGGGTGTTTAAGCATAGACCTGCTGTGCCCATTAGTGCTGTGGTCTGGCTGATGCGATGTCAAGCCATAGGCTGGGTTTGGTGATCTTAGAGGGCTTTTCCAGCCTTGATAATTCTGTAATTCAGAAAGCACCCAATGAGAATATCAGTGGAAATATTTCCAGGAATTTTTCTGTTCTGTGATTCAGGCTTAATATGGGAATGACTGACTTATGTGGTAAGCAGCTGTTTCACAGTTTTGGTTTGATAGCTTATGTAGAATTATGTTTGGGACAAAAATAATGAAATAAGTCCCCAAGCAAGACAAGTTGAAAATCATCATGTAGCTTCATGTATACTAGAAATTAGGAAAAGGTTTTCTCCAAAAGAATAGTGAGGCCCTGGAATAGGCTGCACAGGGTGGGAGTTGAGTCACCATCCCTGGTGGTGTTTAGATGGTCATTTAGATGTGGCTTTGGGGGATCTGGTTTAGGGGTGAATTTGGTAGAATAGGTTTCATGGTTGGACTTCATGATCCCAAGGTTCTTTTCCAACCAGAATGATTCCATAATATTTGTCCAACTGAGCTGAGAAAGGATAGAGAAGTACAGTTCCCAGGATGCTTTAAAATTTTCATCTGGTCTCAAATGTGTGTATTGTAATGAATTAGTGTGCCCATATAGCTGTCCATAGTCTGATCTACGTTGAGGCAGTATTTGTTCCACTGTTTTTTAAGGTGAAATGGGAGGACTGTGCATAGAAACCTATGAAGACTGTAAAAAGAAGTGAAAGTTTTATTAAGGTTTTTAAAGTTATTTTCTAATTTTGTCTGTTGATCAGGTTATTCGGTGGCTGTTGGAGACTTCAATGGTGATGGTGTTGAAGGTAAGACCCTTGCCTTGTTAAAAAGATGTTAATAGGCTGGGCAGGTGTTTCAAAGAAGTGATAAAGGACAGTATCGTGCACAGCAAAATACGTAAAGCACTGGCAATGAGCTTCTCTGTTCAAGCAAAGTCATTGTGTTTTGGGACCTGAATGTAATCTAGGTGCCTTGCTTTGTATTTCAGACTTTGTATCAGGAGTTCCAAGAGCAGCAAGAACGCTGGGAATGGTAAGAAGTTTGAAACATTAAGCTTTGCAATCAATAAGAAGATTAATATTGTTGATGTGCTGTAATGTGTACTTCTTCACATGCAGGTGTCTATCTACAATGGGAAAAACATGTCTTCCATGCACAACTTCACTGGAGAGCAGGTGTGTAGCTTTATTTAGTTGTGGTGGGAGTCTGGAAGGCTTCACGTGCTGATGGTATTTAGGGTGCTAGAACTGAAAGTATTCTTTGTTATTAATTTATGTGCCTAAGAAAGAAGTTATAAAGCCTGTAGGAGTCCCAAAAATGCATATTCTGGGAGTACGTGTTCTGTAGCACTAAGTAAAAAAATCTTAGTTAAATGAAGGAAGTACAGGCTATTTTGAGGTTTGGATTGGAGGACTGGATCATGAAAAGGTGAAAGCGGAAGATAACCCATCAGTTATCTGTTACTAGTTATCTATCTGATGTAGTACAAGACAGGAAAATATAAGGATGAGGGAGAAAAACAAAGCTGGTATGTATTATTTCCTTAGCATCTTTACTACACAGCTTCCTATAAACTTTTTGTGCTTTTATATCACTGCAACTCACAAGTTTTGTTTTCCAGATGGCTGCTTATTTTGGGTATTCAGTGGCTGCGACAGATATCAATGGGGACAAGTAAGTGCTCTCTTCTCCCCACTGCCCCCCAAGTTGTTTCTGGAAAGAGAAAAAGAAAAGCTTTTGGTAACTAGTATTTTCTACGATGCAGATTGCAGAGTTGCTTTTGTGTTCATTTACATAAATGCACATGCTTTAAAGGCAGTGAAGTTTAGTACATTTGTGCTTACTTGGTTTATAATAAACATACTCCTTCAGTTGCTGTTTAAATATAGCTAACTCTATATTGACTTCAGCGCTGAGTTAGGTAGGTCCTACTAATAGCTACTTAAGATAATGAATATGAAACCTCCTACTGTTGCTGAAGAACCTTGTCCTTCTTTGGTCCAGTTATACAGATTTGTTTATTGGAGCCCCACTTTTTATGGATCGAGGTTCTGATGGGAAACTTCAAGAGGTCGGTCAAATTTCCATCTGCCTTCAGCGAGCCTCTGGAGGGTTTCAGATCACAAAGCTGAATGGTTTTGAGATATTTGCAAGATTCAGCAGTTCCATTGCACCTCTGGGGGATCTAGATCAGGATGGCTTCAATGGTAGGACATGTTTAATTGACTAGTGTTTCCATTTGTAGATGAAATGTATACAGCACACAATGTCAAGCATACTAACCATCACTAAATGTTGGACGCGGAGGCTCCTTTTGTTTCAGTGTTTTTATGCTGCTACCAAGAACACTAGCAGGAGTTATGTTGTATGTACCAAGCATTTAAATTTCTGCATTGATTATTTGAGCTGCTACACTGATCAGTTTACTACTTTTTTAACCATAGTAGAGACTTCGACAGAGTATCTGACTCTCCACTGTGACTTGTTAGGACATCTTTAGTATGATTTTTCTATTTCTATTACATAAAGCCAACTTTTCTCTCCAGAAACACAATCATAACTGAAAAGCTTTTGTTTCAGTGAGCTGGTAAAGAATGTTCTGATAAAAACATTTTCCTGAGAAAAGCCTAGATTTTTCTTATTTCAGACTGAGAGTGGTGAAAATGTCATATAACATCTACAGCAGACTGCACCAAGAGCTGAGTGTATTCAGCACGTATCTGTATAGGAGGCTGAGTCTGATAGACTTGAACCTGCAGACTCTCAGATCTGTTGCTGGTGCTTCTTTTTACTTTAAGTTAGGAATGGAGACCAATGATACAAGCAAAGATCTCATGATTTTGAGATGGAGACATCCAGGAATCCTAAGGACAAGACTGTTTTGCAAGTGATTCCTAAAGAGTGGTAGGATTGAGAGTTCCACAAAAAATACTCTGATTTAGGTTACAGCTTATAGCAAAAAAACCAACCACTCCATGAGATTACTCAACAAATGCTTTAATTCCAGTTTATTTCAATCTGAAATGGGCTATAGGTGAGAAACTCACAGAAAAAACTATTTTTTTTATTACTTTGCCCTTATTTGGCCTACTGTTTTAGTATCTTTTTTTACAGAATCACTGAGTGTTAGGGATTGGAAGGGAAAGATCATCCAGACCAGTCCCCTCCACCACAGCAGCATCCCCTAGATCAAATTGTACAGGAGCATGGCCAGAGAGGTTTTAAATGTCTCCAGAGAAGGAGACTGTACAGCCTCTCTGGGCAGCCCCTTCCAGCACCCTAATCGTGAAGAAGTTTCTTCTCATATTTATGTGGAATCTGTATTCCAGCTGATACCCTTGCCCCTTATGCTATCATTGAATGACACCTGGCAGAAAGCCTGGCTCCTTTCTCCTGACACCCACCCTTTCCCTATTTGTCAACATTAATGAGGTCACCCCTCACTTTCCATTTTTCCAAGCTAAAGAGACCCATCTCCCTCAGCCTTTCCTCATCAGCGAGATGCTCCACTCCCTTCATCGTCTTTGTGGCTCTTTCAAGCAGTTCTGTGTCCTTCTGGAACTGAGGAGCCCAGAACCGGACACAGTATTCCAGATGTGGTCTCACCAGGGCAGAGGAGAGGGGGAGGAGAACCTCTCTTGTTCTACGAACACATAGGCCTTCCTGCTCTGTTTCATTTTGGGAGAGTTAATTAAAATGCTTCTATTGCAGCAAGATTGGAATTTCTGCTGTTTTCATAGAATTTGTAAAGATACATGGAGTCAAAGATGGCCAACATTTCAGTCCTTTTCATGAAAACTTTCTCAAACTTAAGGAAAGAGGAGGGAATAACAATGACTGTATAGTGTTTCATGTTTGGTCTCTGAAGTGACTGTAGAAATCACAGAATTATTAAGGCTGCCCAGGGTGGGTGTTGATTCACCATCTCTAGATGTGTTTCAAAGTCATGGAGATCTGGAGCTCATCGACAGAGTGTAGCAGTGGGCTTGATGCAGTTGGGTTAATGGTTGGACTTGAGGATCTTGAAGATCTTTTCCAAACTGAATGATTCTGTGAAGGAAGCTCAAATGGTTTGTGTCTGGAGATGTTGATGATTGTTTGGTTTTTTGATACGCAGATATTGCTGTTGCTGCACCATACGGTGGAGAGGAGAAGAGAGGACTTGTCTATATCTACAATGGAAGAGCGAATGGTTTGAATGCCGTCCCATCTCAAATTCTTGAAGGGCAGTGGGCCGCTCGCACTATGCCACCCAGTTTTGGGTATGCTCTGAAAGGAGCTGCCGATGTGGACCAAAACGGATATCCAGGTCCTTTCCTCTAAAAGTCATTTTAGAATAACCAAATAGTAGCCCTGCCTCTGAATAACAGTGTCTTTTTAGAAATAAATTGTAATGTGTAATATTCCTCCTTCTTCCTAGACTTGATTGTTGGAGCCTTTGGTGTTGACACAGCTGTTTTGTATAGGTAAGCACCCCTCTATGCTTTCACTTCAGTACAAGCAGAATGCTAGCTCAACAGTCTGAGTTACAAATGAAAGTAGGGTCAGTGAAGGATGAAATTCGGCTGTTCCACCTTCAAAGTGCTAAGTAAATCTGCAGCCTGCTATCTATTATTTGTCTCAAGCTATATATAAGAGAAAAGTAAGTAAGCTGTCCTCAAAACTTTGAGTGACAGTTGAGTCTAGATTCTGACACATACATAATGGTGCTAGCTATTACATCGCAATCCAAAGTCTCATCCAAAGCTGCTCATTGGGAAAAATACTGTATTTGTCTGTGCTAGAAATAGACAGGTTTTCTGCTTAACACAGCTGCCCATGTTCTGATTGATTACTGGTAATGAAAGAGCACAGAGAAGCTTCCTGCTTTTCCCTGATCTGCTCCATGATTGTTATTCTTGCAGTTTCACTAAATAATGTTGAAGTGTTGATGTGTGTGTTTCACAATGTGATGGGGAGGCTGTTGTTTATTCTGATGTTGAATGCTGTTCAAGAGGATATTTTCTTTGCAGGGCTAGACCAGTTATTAGAGTAAATGCTGCCCTGGAAGTTAATCCAACAATTCTAAACCCAGAAAACAAAGCCTGTTCACTGTCAGACACAAAAGTTTCTTGGTAAGCAGGGTATCTCGTATTTTCCTTTGAGGGGAGGGATTTTTTTTTTTATTTTATTTTCACAAGGTTTAAATTTCAAAAGCATTCAGGACGTCTAGTCAGCTAACTGAAAAGAAGGGGCAGTCAACCACTTGATTTTTTTTAAAGAATAGACAGTACAAAATAAGAGCTCTCTGGCAAAACTGGGAGGACTGATTCCTAAAGAGATACCAAATGTTGTCTGTGTTGAATAAATCCTTCCCAGGCTTACACATCTTCTGCAGTGGTTTTGCCCATTAATTTTCTAGGCGGGCCTTATGGAAAACATTTAGGAAATTATCTGCTCTGCAAACTGGTTCTGTTTCTTGTTACTGGGTTATTATCCAAACCCAATTTTCATTTCTACTACTAACTTCTTTTGTAAATCAGTATGCCAGCTCTTTCTAGCTTTAAAAATAAATGAGCCACATTTGATTTCAGGAATAACACTCTGGCTCATGTTAGACATTGTTGTCTACTTATTAATAGGTTATCGTTTCTCTCCCGCTGGTAGAAAATAGTCTTAGGGAGTGAGACAGAGTCTCAAAAGAGAAAACTGAGACAAAGCAGTAAAGAATAGCATAAGGAAATGAGAGAAAAACTGTGTAAACCACTATTTTCATTTCCTCCTAAACAGCTTCAAAGTAAAGTTCTGCTTAAAAGCGGACGGCAAAGGAAAACTTCCTAATTCACTCAGTAAGTTCTGCTAGTTGAAACCTTTAAAGTCTTTTTGTATTTACAGGCATGAGCATTGACCATTGCTTTTTTCATTGGCTACCCTTTGCAGCATGGATTCAGTAACCATATACATCTGTATGACTGCATTCAGCAGGTTTTTAGCTAAAATTGTATTGAGGTTGGTGGGATTTGAGCAAGCTTGGGACTTTAAGCATGGTAACTTCTTCATAGAACTAGTCTTGGAAAGTCCTTTCTGTTTTACAGAACTGAGATAAATTCTCATTGAGGGGAGTTTTAGAAAAATAAGAGTTGCTATGCCTGAAAAATGTAGACAATCAACAAGGGACTGCTCATACTCCTGTTGAAATTGTGACCTGATTGTTATAACTGATTTTTATATCAGAATGTATGAATCAGTTATTTCAAACAGATTTTTAAGCTGTCTCTTAAGAGATTTTGTAGTCTGGCTGATCCATAGACCTTTTCTGTATGGCATGTCTAGAAGTGGCATGATCTGGATGCATGTTACATATTTTAAACTTCATTATTTACATAAAAATACTTGAGGGAATTAGATTAGCAATACAGTTAAATAATGCAAGTGTTATAAGCTTACTTCAAAATATTTTGGGGGTAAAAATTCTAACTTCAGTTCTTACAATTATAAATGATGAATGTATCAGTGTTCTTTTATGTGTTTCCAGCCAAATTTAGGGCAATAACTGCGGTAATTACTACTTTGAGGACTAATCTGGTAACAGTTGAAAGAACTTGAAGCTTTAAAATTTCCGACTAGTGGGTTTTCATTTGAGCTGAAATCAACATTCAGCTTCATTTCTGATGGGAATCTGCAATTGTTTTACTTGAGTGAAATGTCCCTATCCTAAACTCTTTGCATCGGACAGATTTCCAAGTGGAGCTGCTGTTGGATAAACTGAAGCAGAAAGGAGCTGTAAGGAGAGCTCTCTTTCTCCATAGTAAACAGTCTAGCCACTCTAAGAACATGACTATTACAAAGGGTGGCAAAATGAATTGTGAAGAGCTTGATGCCTTTTTGAGGGTAAGTAATTGTTTATACTTTAGGCAAATTATTTTTGGTGTGTTGTCTATAACAAGTTCCCCTCATTGGCTCCCTCACCAGCTGCGTCAGGAACTTATCCGACACACACCCCCATAAATGGGATGTAGATATCCCAGATGTCAGTGTTAGTAAAACTAACACCTTTCCACCTGACATTCTCATAAAGAAAGTAATGACATGTGACCTATTAGAAATGCCTCACATTGGATCCCAAACCAGTTGAAAGCTATGATCAGTAGGTTCCTACCTGTAGAAGATGGCTTCAGAGGCCATCTTCTACAATGAGCCATTCTAGATTGAATTGTTTTCATTACTCTCTGAAATTTAGAATAATGAAGCAGGGTTTACACTGAGATAAGCTGTGGCTAGCATAAAGTAAGAGATGGTTTAGCAGTACTCTGAGAGGCAGGATCAACACCTGGTAAAATTATTTGAAATGAATAATATGAAAGGCAGGAACTTCCATGTGCAAAGTAACAATTTGATCAGGAAAAAAGAAAAATCTAAAGGATTTTAGAAGCATTCTGATTTTTTTCTGACAAGAGAGGGAAATTGTATAGCCCTTTAGGCTTCTCACTGTTACAGTTTGATGAACTGATATTTCTGTAATCCAGTTTTCCATTTGTAAAACACATTATTAATGCATTGTCCATCTTCAGAGTTTACACTGCAGGTTTTTGGACAAGAAGTGTTCTAGTTTGAACAGAATCCAGAAGTGTGAATGTTGTTTTGGCTTCCTCTTTACTACTACAAAATGAACAAGAAATACTGCTTTTGGGATGACTGTTGCCTATAGAGATGCTTGAAGGATATTTTATTGTTGTTGATTTCATTCATATGATGTAATTGCAATTTCAATCTTTGTTTTCCTCAGGATGAATCTGAATTTAGAGACAAATTAACTCCCATTACTATTTTTATGGAATATCGTTTGGATTACAGAACAGCTGCAGATGCAACAGGATTGCATCCTATCCTCAACCAGTTCACTCCTGCTAATATGAGCAAACAGGTATAGTTATTAAACAGCCTGGGATGAGAGAACCCAGAATGTATTTTCAGCTTTCAGCAGTCAGCCAGTACCTACGTTCATCTCAGAATTTGTGAAGAATTAAGACACAATAATACCTATCTAGGTTTTAGTCTTTGAATTACCCAAATCTTGATGGTTATTGTAGATTTGTCTTCTCTCTTTTCTCCCTTTCTGTGTCAAATTCCTGTTTTGACAAGTTATTTCATAGTGCTGGACTTGCTTTTTGCTCATAGTCGTTAATTGTTTACTGGAGAAAAATAGAGTAACATTGAAGGTATTAATTTTGAAGGATTCAGATAGTAAATCCATTGCTCATTCTGTGCTGCCCTTCATATTTGATGTTTATCCCTATCGTTTACTTCAGGTAATAAATATAGTATCTCTACTTCTGCCCTTAATTTATACACTTGTTTGTAAAGAGGATAGCAGAGGTGCAGCTTAAGATGAACAGAGAGATAAAGTGTGAAAAGAGGCTTCAGATACCTGGACATCAGTCCTAGAATGGCCATGTGACAGGCAGGATGAGGCAGTGGTGCAACAGTATTATTGTGTAAGTGTGTCTTAGAATACGTTATTACAACAGCATGCATTTGATTTTTGCATAGGCACACATTCTGCTGGATTGCGGTGAGGATAATATCTGTAAACCACAGCTGGAGGTTTCAGTAGAAAGGTAAATATAAGGGGAAGTAATTTCTCTACTTGAATTCTAAACTTTAAGAGCTGCTAATACTTTTGTTAAAAGGATATATTGAAATAAATAAGTCTCCTCAATGTACACAATCTAAACTCATGTTTGTTTTAAGGAAACCCATGTTCTGCTTTTTGTATAGTACTTACTGTAGGGAGAACACACTCTACCACCACGCTGCTACAAGTACAGAGTATTTATTTATATATTTACTAAGGTGGGCAAGCACAGCAAGCATAAACCAGTGTGGCCTGCAACTGTACCACTGTCTGTTAATTTAATACTAGACAGACACATGAAGATGTCAGCAAGGATGGTTTTATCCAGCAAGAGGCTGAATAGGACTCTATTGATACATGACAAAATGGTTGATGTTGGTAATGTCTTTTGCTGTACTCTTTGAGGTTTAATAAGTTTGAAATCATAATTCATTCATGAGTCTGGGTTTTTTGTGGTTTGTATGCCTGAAAGTCATTCTTAATGTACGTTCTCTGTTCATAAATGTCGAGTGTTGTTCGTGTACATTATATATAGTACAGTTCACAGGAGAGTCGTTAGTGCAAATGCTTCATAAACATTTTACATCAGTGCAGGTACACTTAGCTTTCCCTGTAGTTAGTGTAATGGAAATACCTGGTTTGGAAAGATGCTCTTTTTGCACCTGGAACAAATGTATCCCAGAGGTCTCGGCTGTGTTCTGTAGCTGAGCCTTCAGCAAGTTTTGGTATGAGTATATGCTTGTCTCTGCTAAGCGCAGGCAGGTCATTCAAAATGTACTGTAGACTCAACGAGTTCCATACACTTTAAAACCTGAATGCAGAGCTCATATTTGTGCCTATGTTTTGTAGTGATCAAAAGCAGATCTACATTGGTGATGACAATCCCTTGACACTCATTGTCAATGCTGAGAATCAAGGGGAAGGAGCCTACGAAGCAGAACTCTTTGTCATCGTTCCGCCCCAAGCAGATTTCATTGGTGTTGTTCGTAACAATGAGGTAGAATTTCAACTATGCTTCTTCTTTGAGTAGTTGTATTTTAGGTGTTGCTGTGGAAGTCTGTGGGAAAGGGTCTGTCAGTGCTAGATTTTATGTTTCAATCCTAAAGCAAAGCACCAAAAAAATAACATTCCCCTGAGCCCCAAGGCTGTATAAAACACCTGACTGTCTGATTCCAGTGTAAAAACCTACTGCTAACAACAAAGGAGAATCATTTGTGTGAGAGAGCTTGACACAGAGTGTATCTGCTATAACTCTTTGTTTCAACAGCACCCTTCTTAATTTATTTACATTTAGATTTGGCATGTACTAGGTAAACTGCTAGGCACCCATAAGCCACAAAGTCATGTCACCTAAGATTGTAGAAGGTCTTGGGTGTCAGTTAGCTGTCCTTGAGTACATAGAATATTAGAATTTATTTCCTTACTTGCCCATGTATGTCTGCAGCCTCTTTCTTTGAAGACATGGTTTGACCCCCTATAACTATATATGAGTAATATTCTTTCAGGTTTTCTTCATCTTTGTTTTTATTTGGTAGAATCTACAATCGATCAATGTGAAACATCTGCAAAGTTTCAGAATGTTAATGTGAAAACTGTTTTTCCCCCTATATCAAAGATTCCAGCTTTGATACTGCATCCTTCCTTCATGCTGGACCATGCTTTGGTTTGGTTCATGAGTTTGCCTCAGCCTGCTCTAGAGCTTTGTGATGTGACTTTATTCAAAATCTGATAACTCTTCTAAGACCTTTCTTTTGAATGAGCTAGTAAGCATTTGTGTTCCTTTGCTTTCCAAACTTTTTTTTCTAAAGGAGTTTCCTGGATCGCCAAACTTTCTTCATGCTGGTTTTCAAGAATCATGAGGAGAAGTAGTTTAGGTCACAAAAATCATCAGTGCTACCCAATGGAATATTTTTCTTCTTATACCTGTGAAAAGAATGTCTGTTTTGTACCCAAAATATTTGCCTCCATGGAGACTTGCATAATCATGCTGAATTTCACTTTAGTGCTTGACTGTGTTAGGACTCAGAAGTTACGTTACAAATAATGCAGCATGGCTAGAACTCTTCTCCAGACTTTCATCCAGGTGTCTAGATGTTAAGAATGACATTGGACTAGATGATCTGGGTTTGGACTAGGTGATCTTGACAGCTTTCTTACCACCCCCACCATTCTGTGATTCCTTATTAGTTCTCTCTGGTTTATTACAGGCCTTAGCAAGACTGTCCTGTGCATTTAAAACAGAGAATCAAACACGCATGGTAGTTTGTGACCTTGGAAATCCCATGAAAGCAGGAACTAAGGTAGTATTTGTTCCAGCAGGTGTCTGGTTGCTTCCACATGAGTGCAGCTGGCATTTTCCATATGGTGTTTGGGTAGGATGTTTATTCATAGCTGATGTTTACTTGCCCACATGTTTGGTTAGTTCAGTGGTAACTGGTTTCACCTTTTCAGATAAACTAAAGGCTAAAAGGAATGTTCTTGAGTTTTATCATGAAAGAAATGTTCATGAGTTCTACGATGCAACTCAAAAGGAATAGTTCATTAAAAAATGGAATTAATTGAACTCTGGTCTTTCATGATTCTGTGTCTAGATTGTCTGATACATTTTTTTACATTTTTCTGATACATTTTTTTTATATAATAAAAAGCTAGCTCATAGCATGCTTTTGGAAACCTAATAGTTCTCCTCTCTTCCTGGTTTTGTGAGAGTATTTTTGCTTGAGATTACTGTCTAGATGAGACCTCTGTGCTTCCACCAAATGTAGCTAAAACCATACAGTTCAACCCTGTTAGTTCAACTTGGCAGATGTTAACTGATGTGGCATAGTAAGTTTTATTTCCTGAGGAAATGAAGTGAAAATTAGTAAACACGGGTATTTTTCTTCTGAGAGACATATTGGATAGATGAATGAATGTTGTTTCCAAAGTCTTTGCATAAAGCTGAACTATACAGATGTTGAAGCATGGACTTAAAGCTTGGGAACTGAATTTAGGATCAATGGAGGTAGGCTCAGCCATTTGTAAAAATGGCTAAAGCAAGGGAGATTAATATGATGTAAACTTTCCATTTCTATTTTGTGGCAGTGGTGCTAAGCTGAAATCTACAGAGAGCATGATACATTTCTAGTCCTGATGAACTGGACTACTTTAATTTCGCAGTTCTCTGTGTGTGTTCTCTTCCCACGAACCTTCAGTAATTTTATTGAAGTATGATAGTATTAAGAATTTTTTATCACGTGTTTTCTTGTGCTTCCAGCTAACAATGTTAATTTTCTTCTAAAGCTGTTAGCTGGCCTACGTTTCAGTGTGCACCAGCAGTCTGAAATGGATACCTCTGTGAAGTTTGACTTGGAAATCCGAAGGTACACTAATCTATGAATAGGTACTTCAGAAGTATATAGACTTCAACTAAGCAGCTATTTTCACTCTGGAGTAATTCTCATATCTTACCTTGTAGCTTAAAAAATAAATACATCATTTTAGTGAATTATATTGTCTAAAATACAGGGGAAATGTAAGAAAACACACTTGTCTGTTTGAATGCAGCTTTTTTTAGATCACAGCTTTTAGATAGGCCATGGCACGAGTGAAATACTGATCATGAGAAACAAAAGTATTTAAAGAGTTTCAAGAAAAACTGTACCTGAGTACCATGGTGATCTCCTGGTGCTTGGAGGGTGATCTCCTGACCCTTGATTCTTGTGCAGTGCCACAGAATGACTGATATGAGTCCCCAGGTACCTTCAGTAATTGTGGGCTGAAGGTTGGACTTGATGATCTTAGAGGTCCTTTCCAATGATTCTGTGTCTTTGGGTTTCAAGCCCTGTCTTAAAAGTGTTGTTCAAACTCTCAGGTCTTTCCAATGTAAAGCCAGAATTGAAAATGTATTGTATTTTGAAGATGAGGTATAGGTTTTCCAGCAAAAAGAATGCATATAATGATCTAAGCAGAAGAAATATGCAATCAACTGTTTTGTTTTGTGGTAGACCAGTGTAAGAGATTAAAAAGGAAGTGAAACCAAACATTAGTGTTGCTGTTGTTACAAGACAAGCTCGCTGCTTTTGTATTGATATGATAGGTAGGTAGGAACTTACGCCTATTAGAGATACTTGAGATTTGGATATGTGACCAGTAAGAGTCTCTCTATCCGATACGGTTTTATGCTGCTTAACAGAGGTTTGCCATATTGGTCAAAGACCTTGGCAGCATAAAGTATCTGTGACCTCACATTGATGTCTCTTCAATTTTATTTTTCTCTTTTCATAGCGAGGGGTTTTATCAAGATTCTCTCTTGAAGAGGTTTTAAAGATCACATTAGTTGTCTTAAACTCACAAAGATTTTTGAAGTTGACACTATTCCTAGCAGAACTCTAGTCTCTAATAGAATCAGGTATTTACAGGTTGGAAACAAAACACATCTGTGGTTATAATGCTCTGGTGAGAGAATGCAGGGATGCAACTAGGAAAGCCAAGGCCTCCTTGGAATTAAACCTTGCAAGAAAGGTCAAGGGTAACAGAAAGGGCTTCTTCAAATACATTGCAGGTAAAACTAAACCTAGGGGCAATGTGGGGACCCCTGCTGAATGATATGGATGCCCTGAGGACAGAGGATACAGAGAAAGCACACATACTGAACACTTTCTTTGCCTCCGTCTATACTTTTGGGAGCTGTCCTGGTATCAATGCCCAGATGGCTGAGGCTCCAGAGGAAGTTGAGGCAAAAGAGGAGCCTGCCTTGGTTGACAAGGACTGGGTTAGGGATGTGTGGAGCAAACTTAATGTACATAAATCCATGGCCCTGATGGGATGCACCTGCGCATGCTAAGGCAGAAGGTGGAAGTCATTGCTAAGCCACTCTCCATCATCTTTTCTAAGTCATGGGGATCAGGAGAGGTGTCTAGAGACTGGAGGTT
>VZRI01005648.1:2656-108444 GCA_013397515.1 Upupa epops | reverse complement strand
AGGTTGGGTACTGACCTGTTGGGCAGCAGTGTAGGAGAAAGGGACGTGGGGGTCCTAGTGGACAGTAGGATGACTATGAGCCAGCAATGTTCTCTTGTGGCCAAGAGGGCCAGCAGCATCCTGGGGGGGGATCAGAAGGGGGGTGGTTAGCAGATCAAGGGATGTTCTTCTCCCCCTGTACTCTGTACTGGTGAGACTATATCTGGAATATTGTGTCCAGTTCTGGACCCTTCAGTTCAAGAACACAGAGCTGCTGGAGAGTGTCCAGTGTAGAGCAACAAAGATGATGAAGGAAGTAGAACACTTCCCTTACTGAGGAACTGCGTCTCTTTAGCTTGGAGAAGAGGAGGCTGAGGGGTGACCTCAGTGTCTATAAATATGTGAGGGGTGGGTGTCAGGAGGATGGAGCCAGGTTCTTCTCAAGGTCATCTGGTGATAGGACAAGGGACAATGGTTGCAAGCTGGAACATAGGAGGTTCCATATAAATATCAGAAGGAACTTCTTCCCAGTGACGGTAATGCAGCATTGGAACAGGCTGCCCAGGGAGCTTGTGGAGTGTCTTTCTCTGGAGACATTCCAGACCCTCCTGGATCTGTTCCTGTGCAACTTGTTCTCGGTGGTCCTGCTGTGGCAGGGGAATTGGACTAGATGATCTTTCGAGGTCCCATCCAATCCCTGATGATTCTATGATTCTATGATATAGCAGCAAAGAGGAGGATTTAAGAAGGTGTTTCTAAAGTATATTGATTAGGAAGACAGAAATCAGATGTATCTGAGAATACCAGCTGTTCCCAGCTCTACTTTGAGGGGAATATGAGTGTCTCTGTTTCTTTTTCTCTGTTTTACAAAGAGAATCCAAGAAATGTTAGGTATGAATGATCCCACATGCTTTAGTATCTGTCAGCTCTTGGTGTATCTGAAGCATGGGTGTGAAATGTGGACTTGATTCACTTACTGGTTCGAACACTGAAGGAAACAGGCAAGAGCAGCCATAGAACACTTTTCTGCCCTTGGACTAGTTTGAGGCCAACAAGTTCTTCTAAGTGAAAGAGATGTCTTAAAGTGGAATGTAAGGCTCTGCTGGTGTTACCTCACAGTGCTGGCATCTGAATTTTCTTAAATTTGCAGTAGCTAAGTAACAGCCAGCATTAGCTTTTTGTCCTTCAGTAAGAAGTCCTTATTGTCTTCTCCCTGTTGAGGTATCTCCAAACTGCTGAGAGTGGGACTGTCATGCATTTACATGTATTTAGGTGGGAACTTGCTGGGGTCTGCTCCTTAGCTTTCAGTACTTGTGCTTTCCTGTGGTAGCTCAAGAGTCATGTTAATATGTTGCTTACAATTCTTGTGAGGTTTAGGTGTGTTTTTTAAATACTTAGTTTATTTCATTTAAGAAATTAAGGTCTGTTGTCTCTGCAGTTCCAACCTGTATAACAATCGAAGTCCAGTAGCATCCTATCAGGCAGACCTTGCTATTTTAGCAGCTGTTGAAATTCGAGGGTAAGCATTGATACTATTTTAATAAATTATTTTCTCAAATGATCTTTGCATGTTTGGTTTTTTGTATTCAATGAGCTTTCTTTCAGGTCTGCACAAAGTTTTTAGCAAGCTTTAGGGGAATTTTGAATCATAAACCAAAAAAAAAAACCAGTTCTTTTTAGCTCCCTTTGAACTTTCAGATCTTAAATAATTCTAAATAATGACAAAATTAATTTTGAAAAGAATTGTTGTACCTCCATTACTATAAAATGATTTTTAGAAGAAAAAATTGCCCCTTAGTTTTGCAGTTTCACACATTTCTCCAGATTACTTTTCTGTTCTGCAGAGTGCCTGGGTTTTCATATGAAAACCCCTTGAAACCTTTACTAAGTCCAAAGTTGAACATCTTATTTAAGATAAGTTTGCAATGCCCTCACTTTCTCTTCATTAATCTGGTAATCACTCCATTACTTCTGCTTACCAGAAATCTGTTCTTCACACCTAAAGGCTGTGCAGTCCTCTTGCTTAGCCACTCAGATGTTTGAGTAATAATTTTTATTGTGATCTTATTTTGTTTAATAGCTGAGAGAGGAGAAATGCGCAACTGAAAAGCTTCATTGCTAGCTTCTCTGTTTTCAGTACATGCTGAATTACTCTTGTGACTCTACATCATTAGTACTTGTCATTATGAAAGTGTTTTACACTTTGTATTTTTTGGATGATATACGCATATCTTAATTACATTAATGGTTCATTACTTGTAGGATGAATCTAAAGTTCAGGACAGGAAGATGTGTTTTAAAGAAAAGGTTCATCTTGTAATGTACAGAAGAAAACTAGACATTTAATATACAAGACACTCAACCTCTGTTGTTTCTGGTTTTAAATACTGAGTTTGAACAATTGGATATTGTATTGTAAGCATGTTCATCTTTTTGAGATGTTCTAGAGAACTGCATTTGTCATTTCTTTATAATAACAACTTGTTTGCTCCGCCATTTAGTGTGTCGTCTCCTGATCACATATTCCTTCCCATTGCAAATTGGCAGCTGAAAGAGACTCCAGAAACAGAAGATGACATTGGACCTCTAGTTCAGCATATCTATGAGGTACACAGTTACTACTTATTTCAATTACACAGCTCTGTGATAAAGAAAAATTAATCTTTTGATATAGGTTTTCTCTGGAGAAAATTACTTTTTGTTTTCATCCTGCATGGAAACAAGTGTTTTATATTTGTAATGCTTTATCAGTAATTGCTATCTGCAAGAAAGGTTGGAGTGCCTACAATTAGTGTAAGAGCAGCAGCCAAACAGAAGAGGCTCATTTTAAAATTATTACTTGTATTTTATTTTCTAACCCTTTGAAATCTAGATAAAATATTTGAAGTTACTTGAACTCTGAAAACTACTCATGCCTGCAAATTATTCAGTATGCTCATGTTGGTTCTTTTTCAAGGAAAAAAAATGTCCCCAAGGTAAAAAAACTTGATGCTGTATAGCTTTCCTCAAGTTTAATTTTTATCAAATTACAGAAGGAATTTTAAATGTTGTCTGTTTTGGGTCATTACCATTTTGAAGTTGTTGATGCTATCACCGTCGATGGTTGGGGTAGCAGCATTATCATTTATGGCTCAAATATAGAATAAGAAGTCCATGTATACTAACAAAGATTGCAGCTAACAGCTGTTAACAGCTAAATATGAGCCAACAGTGTGCTGAGGAGGCCAAGAAAGCCAGTGGCATCCTAGCTTGTATCAGAAATTGTGTGGCCAGCAGGAGTAAGGAAGTGATTGTCTCTCTGAGCTCTGAACTGGTAAACTCACACCTCTAGTGCAGTTTTGGACACATCAATACAAAAAGGACATTTAGGTGCTTGAGCGGGTCCAGAGAAGGGCACAAGGTTGGAAAAGGGTCTGGAGATCAAATGTTATGAGGAGTGACTGAGGGAGCTGTGGCTGGTTAATCTGGAAAAAAGAAGCTGAGGGAAGAAGACTATTGTTGTTTGCAACTGCCTGAAAGGTAGTGAGTTCGTTTCTTCTCACAAGGAATAAGAGGAAATGGCCTGAAGTTGTGCCAGGAGAGATCTGGGTTAGACATCAGGAAAAACCTCTTTATTGAAAGGGTCATCAAACAGGAAGAGGCTGCCCAGGGAGGGGGTTAAATTGTCATCCCTAGATGTGTTTAATAGTCATGGACCTTAGGGACATGGTTTAGTGATGGGCTTGGGGACAGCTGGGTTGGACTTAATGTTCTTAAAGGTCTTTTTCCAACTGAAATTATTCTGTGATTCTGTTCTGACTTAATTTTCATCATCAGCTGAGAAACAGTGGTCCAAGTGCATTCAGCAAGGTGATGATGACTCTGCAGTGGCCTTACAAATATAAGAACAACACACTGTTGTATATTGTTCAGTATGACATTGATGGTCCCATGAACTGCACTTCTGATATGGAAATCAATCCATTGAAAATTAAGGTAAGCAGGACTTTCCTTTTGGATGGAGTGGAATGAAATCTGCTTGGTTTGGAAACAGTCAAAATACCCAGATCTCTGAGAATGGCTAACACTGAATAAAGTTTTTATCGGCTGCTGAGGAACAAGACTGCAGTGTTTGATAGCATGTGTCAGTGTATATAGCGGGAGAAATAAAAGATAGAGAATCGATTATCAGCTTGATGATAAATCTGTCTTGGTTTTGCTGTGGATTTTTTTCCTGTAGACTGTATAAGATTTAGGACCAAAGCAATGGAATGTGATCATGAACAAAAACATTCCAGGTGCATGTGGTCTTTTTATGTAAACTCTCTGGGTTTTATTTCTTGGAAGAGAATGTCAATACTTTTTCTATTACTGTCTTATTTATCTAGACCCTCATTCCAATGCCACAGTCAATAGGGGCATAAAAATGTGCTACTACTGCCAGCAAAACATGCTGTTTTCAGAACACTGAGCTGAAGGAACTCCTTTTGCCTAGGATGGACTACACAAAGAAACACCAGATAAAAACCAACAAGCTTGACTGAGAGTAAAACCATGAATTCCAAGACAATTTGGAGCAAGTAGTAAAAATAGATAGATTAGTTCTAGACAAACATATGCATAAAAAAACTAAGGGAAAGTCTTCAGTCTGTATAACAGCAAAGAACGTGCGTGCCTCTTTGGTAATCATAAGATTAGTGAATATATAAAGACACCTTTCCTGTGCTTTTCCTCTACCAGCTCTTTTGAATTTTTTTCCATATAAATTGGTTATGTAGGGGACAAGTAGCATGTTTCTGCCTAGTCCCATATGTAAATTAGCAATTTTACATTGGGAATTTCTAAGGGAGTAATGGAATAATTTATTAAACCTACTGCGTTTTCAAGCCACTCGTGAAAGAGTTTTACTCTATACATATGTACACATGTATAAGGTATATCGGTCTTATACTGTTTATTCAGAGTTCAAAATGGAAATGTTGAGGAACAATGTGTAGTAGAAGATTACAAAATGGAATTATTTATTGCAGTATTTTTTATATATTTCAAAAGTTGAAGAATAATTAAAATACTCAAGGCTCTGTATTAGTTCTTAGCAGAAATTTGCATCAGTGATCTAGAAAAGGCAGGAGTAACACTTTAATAACAATTCTGTATAAAGCCAGGCTCTGAAAAACAGCTAAAAATAGAGAGAAATCTCATCACTTTTCATGTTTTCTTGATCTTAACCAGTATCAGCACAAATATCTAAATGTAAGAGGTATTATTTGGGTTTCCTAGGTTTCTGCTAAAGATGACAACAAGAATGAAACACGGAGCAGGGAAGATCTTCATGATCATCGTGTAGGTCGAAGGGATACAACTGCCCTTGAAGGAGATGTGCATACTTTGGTAAGCTCTCAGCATTGATGTTAACAGTATTTTAATTTAAAAAAACAGAGGGATGGAAATGAAAGTTTCCTAAGACTTAAGAATAATTTCATAAAATCCATGTTCTGTGTTTAAATAGCTAACAGACAAAAGAGGCTCCAGAGCTGGTTTTTGTTTTATGTGAGGGGTTTTTTTTTTTGCTTTGCATGGTGTATTAGTTTTCCTCAAGGGTAGTTATCTAGTGAGGCATGTGCCCAGAGTTTTCTGCTGTTACAGAATTGTAGAATCATAGAATTGTAGGAGCCCATCGGTAAACCCTGTCCCTGAGCTCCATACCTACACAACTTTCAAACGCATCTAGGGATGACAACTTAACTGCCTCCCTTGGTAGCCTGTTCAAAGGCTTGATGACCAATTCAGTAGGGTTTTCCTAATATCTTACCTAAGATTCCCCTGGCACAATTTGAGGCCATTTGCTCCTGTCCTGTTACTTATGGAAAAAGGCCAATTCCCACATCTCTAAAGCCTCATATAGGCTCTTCTGCCCAGCTTCCTTTTCTTCAGATTAAATATCTCCAGCTCCCTCAGCAGTCACATAGAGGATCTGCCCTTTTTACAGAAGATTGCCAGTAATCTGTAATCTCAAGCAAATACATTGCTGTATCGCTGTCTTTATAGTTGCACTCACAGACATGAACCTATCTGTCCTTTGACCAAGGCAGGACAGGCAAGCAGCTGAGAAAAATGCTTGGGGGCATGTAGGCTGGTAGGGAGGGATTTGATGGTATGGGTGGACAAGCAGACTGAGTAGGAGCCAGCAGTGTGGCTCACACGGCCAGTGGTATCCTGTCTTGTATAGGAATTGTGTGGCTAGCGGGACTAGAGATGTAATTCTCCCCCTGTCCTGGGCACTGATGAGATCTCACCTCAAGTTATGAGGGCAGTTCTGGGCCCCTCACTTCAAGAAAGAGGTTGAAGGGCTGGAGCGGGTCCAGAATGAACAACAAGGCTGGGGAAGGGACTGGAGGGAAAGTATGATGAGGCTGAGGGATCTGGGGGTGTTTATCCTGGAGAAGAGGAGATTCAGGGGAGACCTTATCACTCTCTACAACTACCTGCAGTGAAGTTATAGAGGTCGGGCTCTTCCCACAGGCAACTTGTGATAGGACAAGAAGCTGCCAGGGGAGATGTGGGTTGGATGTTAGAAAGCAGTTCCTCAGGGAAAGGGTGATCAGACCCTGGAATGGACTGCCCAGGGAAGTGGTAGAGTCCCCATCCCTGGAGGTGTTTAAAGACAGACTGGACATGGCACTTAGTGCCCTGGTCTAGCTGTTGTGGTGATGTCAGGTCATGGGCTGGGCTGGATGAGATCAGAGGTCTCTTCCAGCATCAGTGATTCTGTAATATAACTAATGTGGTACAACCCCAAATCGTGAAGTGTTTATGCTTTGGAGAAAACAAAAAAAAGAAGACTGAGTAAAGTAAGTGGAAATAGGAATTAATATTTTATGGTGAGAAAATGTGCTTGATGTTTTTTAGATACAGGCCAGAAATATTTTTCATTGAGTGTTGGTTGATATATTTGTGTAGTCGTGGTATTTTGCCAGGAAAAGAGGACAATGATGTGTATGATTAAAGCAATTCCATTAACATTCTTTCAAATATTTTTATGTTTGTAATATTCTTGTCTGTACATGCAGGGCTGTGGAAATGCTGATTGTTTAAAGATCGTGTGTCAAGTTGGCTTGCTGGAAAGGGGAAAGAGTGCAATATTGTATTTAAAATCACGTCTTTGGACCCAAACGTTCATGAGTGTGAGTAAATACTCAGTTCCTGCTTATGAAACATAAATTTATAATTGATTTTTGTATCTACCTTCATTACTAATTTTGCTTTTTTCTAACACAGATTGAAAATCAGAATCACTCATATTCTCTCAAATCATCTGCATCTTTCCATGTTATAGAGTTCCCCTACAAGAACCTTTCCTTTGAAGACATCCACAATTTTACAGTAGTAAGTTTTCTACATCCAGCTTGACTTCCCAGATGTTCTTCCTTGGGAATCAGTACAAAAGCAGTGATTGTTCAGGGGTTTTGTGTGTCTTAGAATTCAAGTTAGCAATATTTGTAGCTTTAAAGATACAACTGAAAAAGAAAAACAATTATGAACAGTCCTGATGTTCTTGTTGATGCCAGATGCTTTACCTGAGAGTTGTCTGATACTATAGAAGCATTAAAAGCCCAAGTGTTTCCTGATTTCTACAGTTTTACTGAGAATCACCACGAATTACAAAATACATACTGCTATGGTATCACTGATTGAAAAACTGAATTAAAAACCCAGTGGCTTTTATTTAATTTAAAAAACCTATTACATTTGGGTCAGTGAAACCTATTAATCTACAGCTGTTTACTCAAACTGGAGGAAAAAGTAATTTATGCTGGATTAAGATCATATTAAACCCTATAGGATAAAAATACTCAAGGCTTAAACTGCATGAATGAACCTGGCATGCCATTGCAGTGCAAAATGTGACTTCACTGAGCCAAGCTACAGACTGGGAGATGAATGGCTGGAGAACAGGCTGGCAGAGAGGGACCTGGCAGTACTGGTTGACAACTGGCTGAGCAGGAGCCAGCAGTGCGCCCCAGTTGCATGAAAGGCCAATGGCATCCTGGCTTGTATCAACAGTAGTGTGGCCAGCAGGACTAGTGTTGTAATTCTCCCCCTGTACTGTGCACTGGTGAGATTCCCTTCTAGTACTGGGAGCAGTTCTGGGCCCCTCAATTCAGGAAAGAGATTGAGGTGCTGGAGTGGGTCCAGAGGAGAGCAAGGATCTGGGGAAGGGACTGGAGGGAAAGTCTGCTGAGGAGAGGCTGATGGAGCTGGGGTTGTTTAGCCTCCAGGAGACTTAGGAGGGACCTACTCCCTCTCTAACTACCTGAAGGGAAGTTTTGTAGACAGATGGGGGTTGGGCTCTTTTCCCAGGCAACTTGTGATAGGACAGGAGGACAGGGCCTGAAACTGCTCCAGGGGAGGATTTGGTTGGATGTTAGGAAGCCCTTCCTCGTGGAAAGAGGGTGCTCAGACGCTAGAACGGACTGCCCAGGTAACTGGTGGAGTCCCAATCCCTGGAAACATTTAAGAAAAGACTTAGTGCCCTGGTTTAGGTTGTGGTCTGGTCAGGTCATGGGCTGGGCTTGATGATCTTGGAGATCTTTTTCAGCTTCAATGATTCTGTGATTTGTTGGGTTTTTTTATTAGGTTACTACAAATATTACATGGGGAATTCAACCACAGCCTATGCCTGTGCCGGTGTGGGTTATCATTTTGGCTGTCCTGGCAGGATTATTGCTCTTGGCTGTTCTAGTGTTTGTTATGTACAGGGTAAGTACTGTATTTGGGTGGTTTTGTATTGTTTTCTTTCTGGTGGTAGTGGTGTAATACTTCAGATGGTACTGGCAGGTTGCAGAAGTACCTTGGTGGAAATCAGTTAAGTTTCTGGAGAATAGGAAGAACCACTTAGCTTTGTCAAGAAGTTGGATAAAAAACGATTTCATTGTTTAGATGATTTGCTTTGGAGGTCAAAAAAGCAAGCAGGGGGAGGAAAAGAATCAAATAATCAAGCTGTGATCAAGAAGGAAGGAGAAAGGAGGATGTGTATGTTTTGAAAAATCACAGTGTGGTTTCTTTATTCTCTGAATTACAGATGGGCTTTTTCAAACGGGTGAGACCACCTCAGGAAGAACAAGAAAGAGAACAACTGCAGCCACATGAAAATGGGGAAGGAACATCAGAAGCTTAAGCAGAGTTTTATCTGTAAGACATTCTGTCATGCCTATTCCTTGGTTACAAATATTGGTTTCCCCCTTAAGCAAAAAAGCCTAAGGACTGCGAAGCTGCTCATCTCAGAAGGTATCGACACATACAAAATAAGAGCAATGTATTTAAATCCTCCTTTTTGTATTCATTGTTTTCAGGCATGTGACTAACACATCTGCACTGATTTGTGTGTGAAAAAATTAGAGTAGTACTATGGGTCTGCAATGGGATGTAGGAGATACCATCTTCTTTTTTTGATTAGTGGACTGACTTGACATGAATTGCTGCAGGCAGATTCGTTGTTGGCTCATGGAGCCAACAGTTCCATAGATACTTGCAGGATTACACATGTAGTTTCAGTTGATGTTTGTGGAGTACACTACACTTCATTTCCTGGCTCTTGAAAGCTAGTTGCATGAAAAATGAACATAGCTTGTGTTACACATCTGAATAATATTCTTCAGCCCATGAACTCTTCTGATTATTTTCCTCTTGCTCAAACCATACAGAATATATTATTCAGTGAAATAATTCATATTTGATAGCTATTCTTCATGCCTGTTCCACTTTTTCCTCAGTCATGTGTCTTGTGGTTTTCCTCTAGGCTTTCCAACTATTGTTTCTCAATTCCTAGCTCTCTTAATTTAGCGAGACCTTATAGAAATGGAAATGAGCACTCAAAAGCTGAGTGTGATGTAGTTTCTGGGGGACCTATTGAAGGTTCAGGGCAAGATCCAAAGACTGCTGTGTATTTCCACATAGCAGGACCAATGTGTTCCACAGAATTCTTGGTAGCTTGCTTCCATTCAGGTACTGTTAGGGACTATGGCTGCCAGCAGACATGTCTGATGGAAAATCCCATGCCAGTCAAATCTGCACACAGTTCTAAGTTATTACTCAGGATGCTTTTTAGTTTCTGGCTAAACAGTCGAGGGAAAAGATTGTGACAGGTTATGTGATGCACTGTGTCTGTCCGAGTGCAGGATGGGGTAATAAAAGGACTGCTTAACCTGTCAGCCAAATGTGTCTAGATTACATCATTACTTTAGCTGCACTGGCACCTGACTTGCCGCCTGCCCTGAGAGAAAGAACAGTAAGCTTGTCAAATGAAGCAAACTATAGCTGCCTATGGGAAAGAGAAGTTGATTTTGCTTATTTCATTTCATTCATTCACTGTTGCATTCATTGTACGTTTCATTTCACAATACATTTCACTGTGTTAAAATACATTTCATTACCATAAAATACACTAAATATTGTGTTTCATGATTGTTTTTAAAGCATACCAGGAATTCAGTGGTTTAAAGGCATGCATTTATGTCTGTCTTAGCTTATTTCCCTTAGCACTGGTCTGGGAAAATGACGCTTCTTACACTTAACAGAGAACACAAGAACATTATATATGTATTTCAGTATACATGCAACTGCAGATGAGGTGGTTTGGCTTGCAACCATGTGTAGCTGTGTTACACAAACCCTAGAGTGGACATACTTTACTATTACTAAGGTGCCTTGTATGAGGTGTATTTATTCTCTATTCCAAAAAGGGAATAAATTATATAATAATAAAATCCCTGTATGCAGCCACATACAGAAAACTTGTACTGTAATTATACTGGTGAGATTTCTATGTAGACAAACTCTTAAAAGGACAAAATCCCATTCGTTTTTTTTTTTTTTCAAAGCTGCATCCCTTCCATAAATACAGCAATGCCCAGTAAGCCCAGCAACTCTCATTTCTGCATGCTTTCTGAGACCTAAAATCCATAAATGGCTTTTGTTGTTAAGTCTATTCTTAATCACTGAACCGTGATGGTATTTGAGTCATTAACAGTGACAGCACAAAGTCTGTGGGGGCCAGTATGTATAGCTGATACAGACTTGCGTATTTATCCATTTCTGTGGGTTTTTGTAAGTTGTTTACATAGAATGAGTTTATGTGAGAGGTTATAGAGTATAATTCTGTTTTCAGTGAATTTCCAAGGTCTTCAGTGTGACCAATGATTTATTTTTTACTCTAAGTCTACTATTGTCATTAGTAAGATTCTAGTCAAGAGTCAGGAGTCAGGATTTGACCATCCTGGCCTCAAAAAGTGACTTTAACAAACCACAGTTCAGTTACTCACACAGGCTTCTAGTTCACACGCTTCGTCATCTCATTTCTCAGTATGTAAGGAGATGGGTTTTACACAGTCCTAATCTGAGTAGGTTAAGAGGCTTAAGAGTCTGTCAGACAGATTATAGCTCTAATTCTTACATGTGTAAGAATTACTACATGCTTTCATTACACATACACAGTATTGACTTGAAATTTATTAGACTACTTGCATGTTTAGGCATAGTAAGGAGATGAAAATAAGATTTAAAAACAGCATGAACAAAGTCTCCTCAGCTCATGTAAAAGGGAATTGTTCATGTCAGCACATCCGCATCTTGGTTTTACTGTGGCAACTGGATACTCTCATTTTGTTGATTTTTTTTTTTTTTCCAGGATAAGAAGGTACATTTTATTGGTACTAACTACTGTAGCTATGGAAAATGTCTTCCATTTAGTGAAAATAGATAAAGTAAACCTTATTTATGTTTTATTTTTTGCATTCTACTGGAGAATACAATAAAATAGTTGCTTCTCCCATGTCTTTTAATTTCCAGTTTGATAAAAAGACTGGTTGCTTAGTGAATGTAGCTGCTAACATTGTAATTCAGTTTAAAGTTGCATTTACGTTTCAGTAAGATTCTGAACAGGATGTTTTTTGAATGGAGGGTGCGGGAAACATTTGGTATCACATCCTAGTTTCAGCAATAAGATTACAGACTTCTATATGTAGTTGTGTCAGTATAAATTTCATACTGACTTACAAGCATCGATGTATTCTTATAGCAAACACTGTAGAATGATGTTAAAACTTTTAAAGAAACTTTAAAACCCAGTATTTTGGAATGAAATTTTATGCCCTCAAGTGAAAATCTGTGTGAGTAAGATGCATACTGCATGCATTACAAACATGCAAGTGCAGACAGACAGTCCTTTTTTGAGCATAATGTTTCAGAAGCATATTTATGAATGTAAAATCAACAGCTTTGTAATTTTTTAGGCAAACTTTTTAAATGAGCTCTGTCTTTTATAATGAACTACAGAATTCTGTATGTACTCCAGTTTGCAATTACTGTAGCATCTCATGATCAGTATTAAAAAGTGATTTATATTATTAAATGCATATTACATGTTTATTTCACAGTATTAATTGTAGAATCATAAAATTGTTTAAGTTAGGCTGGAAGGGACTTCAGAGATCATCCAGTTCCAGCCCCACTGCCATGGGCAGGGATACCTCTCACCAGATCAGGTTGCCCAGAGCCCTGTCCAACCTGGCCTTGAACACTTCCAAGGATGGAGCAGATACAGTCTCTCTAGGCAACCTGTTCCAGTGCCTCAGCACCCTCACATGGAGGAATTTCTTCTTAAGATCTCATCTAAATCTCCCCTCTTTTAGTTTGAACCCTTGCCCCTATCATTAGGTGTCACAGAATGTTAGGGATTGAAAAGGACCTTGAAAGATCTAGTCCAATGACTCCACCAGAACAGGATCACCTAGATAGTATTATTGGTTAGCTAACAGGAGGAGCTGGAAGACATCGTATAACAGGATAAGGATGACACAGTCACTATCACTGAAACATTGTGGGATCACTGAATTATTGAGGCTGGAAAAGATCTCTGAGCTCATCCAGCCCAGTCCATGACCTAAATATCATTGCGTCAGCCAGACCAGGGCACTAAGGACCACAACCAGTCCAGGGATGGGAACTCCACCACTGTCCTAGGCAGTCCATTCCAGGGTCTGATCATCCTTTCCATGAGGGTCTCCTAACATCCAACCTAAACATCCCCTCTTTCATGATTGGAATGATGCAGTGGATGGCTACAAACTCTTCAAAAAGGATACACAAGGAAGAACAGGTGATGGGATGTCCCTCTGTGTCCCTGATCTGCCCCTACCATGGGTGGTTCTTCCTTTTCCCAGCCCTTATCCTCTGTGACTTGGGTGGCGTGGTTTGAGTTCTCGCCAGTGAAAACTGAGGCAGAAAAGTCACTGAGCACCTCTATGTTCTCTGTATCTGAAACCAGATCACCTATTCTGGAAAGGGTTCAGATTTTCCCTAGGTTTTCTTTTTTCACAGATAGCTGTTACTAACTCTTGAGTTATTAGGTGTTGCAGACTGGCTTAAGGAGAAGGGACATGGGTCCCTAGAAATGTAGCACAACCTAGGCTTTGATAGTAATCATGAAGAAATAGTTATGAAACAGGCAGTTAAGTATAAGGAGGTAAACAGTTAAGTTGTAGGTTTTAGATCCTTGACATAAATCAGGCTGTCAGCAGGGGTCGTGGCCCTACCTGGGTACCTGCCAGCAGCATTGGCACCTGAGCGGAAGCAAAACCTGGACGTGAGAGGGAGTTAACCCTCGCTGAAACCACAACCAGGAGGGGTATGAGAAGATGACCTCTGAGGCCGTGGCCAGTGATATGAGGACAAGTCTTTACATTGTGATCAATAGGTGACCTCTGAGGCTGTGGCCAATGATGTGAGGACACCTGTACACTGTAGCCAGTAAAATAAGGACAGGTGTCAAAGGTCTGCTATAAAAGCCACTGCAGTACGCCAATAAAGTTGAATTTGCTTTATCGCTCACATTGAGTTGACCTGCATGTTCCGCCATGGGAATTTCCCCCACAATTAGGAGCTGGTTAAATATTCATGGAGTCCGCTGTGGAAAATACGAGTGTAGAGACTCTAGTAATAGGTTTGATTCTGTAGTACTTCTGTTTCAAACTTAGGATGTTTTGTATTTTGGTCTAATGTTTTCCCAGTGTCTTGAGTGTTTATCTGGAAAAAGGAATAGCACAGGAAAGCTGAAGTTTCATGCAATGGTCTTCTCCAGATATGCAGCATTAAGGTTAACCACTTGATCTTTTGTACTGCAAACTAAAATACATATTTAATCACAGAATGTGAGCGATTGGAAGGGACCTCTGAAGATCATCCAGTCCAATCCCCCCACCAGAGCTGGATCCCCTAGATCCAGTTGCACAAGAACATGGCCAGGTGGGTTTTTTTAAACGTCTCCAGAGAAGGAGACTCCACAATCCCCTTGGGCAGCCCCTTCCAGTGCTCTGACACCCTCAACATGAAAAAGTTTCTTCTTGTATTTATGTGGAACCTCCTATGTTCCAGCTGACACCTGTTGCCCCTTGTCCTGTCGTTGGATGTAGCATGTGAATCTTCAAGAAGCCTTTTCAGACTTAGGCAGCCCTTTCTGGTCCATGAAGGAACCAGATCAAATTGAAAATCTTAATAGATTTTCATTACATTAGAAAAAAATAGATTTTTTTTGCTTTTATTTTGGTTTTGCTAGGGATTAAATCAGTAGACTGTCCTTGGCACAAGCAGAAGATTAACACACTAAAGGCAGTGTTGCAGTTTGAGGGTTTCTTTGTCCCATATAAATACTTGGGAATATTATCAGTAACTATGAATTTCTTACGAGAGTCTTAGTATGCTTAAGGAGAGCAATACACATTTGAAATCACTTCAGCCAATTATAAATCTTGCCAAAAAAGTGGGGCTGAGATTGTGGCAGAGTAGTTTTGTATTGAAGCAAATACATTGAGGTTAGTGGAGCTGCTAAGCTGTCCTCTTTTCAGCTCATTCTTTCTTCTCCACCCTGGATTAGGCTGTATTTTTCTATATGTATAATTTCAAAATTGGATAAACATTTAAGTGTTGATTCTGACATTCAGAATTTGGGAATAAAAAAACAACAATCTTTTAATTAACTAGAATTCTGTTGTGTTTTGTTTTTTATATAATTTGAAACCTTTTAAATTTGAAAATGTATTTAATTTACTTGAAAATATTGAATGAGTTATTTTGATATTAAATTTTACCATTTAAGAGGTTTAATACGTAAGATTGCAATCCACAGTTACCTACTAAAACCAAAAAGGTCGTGTATATGCAACTTCTGAATGCTGAGCTAGAGCAGCACATACTAAACTTTAACTGATTTTTAATAAGAAGCAATAAAGAGGATCTAGTCACAAATTGCAATGATTTTCAACAAAAATGTTTGTATACCAAAAATAATTATTTCTGCTTTGATAGCTGCTATTTCTCTTGTCCTTTGGCTAGGAAAATTCCCTGGAGAGGTGGCGTTTCTTTTCCTCTTACATTATTAGACTGATTTTATGCCAATACTGCGTTCTTTCCAATGGATAATTGTACTCGTTTTTGTGAGTGAGGTGGCAGTAAATAGTTTGCCTTAGAGTGAAGGCACACAAGTTTCTTTTATGTTGCTACAACACTTAGAAATAAATGTCAGTGCTTGTGAGTGCTTTCTGAAAAAACTGAACTACTGATTGTTAGTGGAGAATTTGTTAACCTAAAGAAAATATAAAAGGACACAGAAAAGATGAAAAATATTTTTTTTGTTGGAATTAACACCTTCCAGTGACATCACAGTAGCAGGATCTAGTGTGCATGAAAACAATCACAGCAGCCAAGAGGTTCCTTCCATTAGTTACCAGTGCCATGATTATTACATCTGTTTAGCGGTTTCAAATCCACACATGTTCTGCTGCATGGAATTAATCTGAGTAGAATCTGTCAGTTTAATGTGGGGCTAAAAAGTGGCTGACCCCCCACAGTTCCTCCTCCTCCTCTCTTTGTTATTTCCACCTTCTTCTCTGCTTCTCTCCATCTTGGACTGTCCAGAGACACATCACAGTCACAGAATCACAGAACTATTGAGGTTGGAGAAGACTTCTGAGATCATCCAGCCCCATCCATAACCTGACATCACATCATCCAGACCAGGACACCAAGTGCCACAGCCAGTCTATTGTTAAACACCTCCAGGAATGGGGATTCCACCACTGACCTGGGCAGTCCATTTCAGTGTCTGATCGCCCTTCCTGTCTAACTGTTTTCTGACACAGCTTCAAGCCCTGCTCTCTCATCCTGTCACTAGTTGCCTGGGAGAAGAGCCTGACCCTCACCTGATTACAATCAGCTGTAGAGATGGAAGAAGTCCCCCCTGAGTCTCCTCCAGGCTAAACACCCTGAACTCCCTCAGCCTCTCCTCATCAGACTTTCCTCTCTAGTCACTTCCCCTGCCTCGTTGCTCCTCTGGACCCACTCCAGCACCTCAATCTCTTTCCTGAAGTGAGGGGCCTAGAACTGCCCTCAGTACTCAAGGGGAGGCCTCATCAGTGCAGTACAGGGGGAGAATTTTGGTCCTAGTCCTGCTGGCCACACTACTGCTGATACAAGCCAGGATGCCATTGGCCTTTGATGCCACCTGGGCACACTGCTGGCTTCCGTTAGCTACTACTGCCACGTCTCTTTGCCAGGCTGCTCTCCAGCCACTCATCCCCCAGTCTGTTGGTCTGAAGGGGGTTATTGTGGCCAAACTGTAGGCCCCTGGCCTTGTTAAACCTCATGCTGTCCCACTGGCCCATTGAGAGAATGGTATTGCTGCTGGGGGTGTTACTGCTTCTCAAGTTGAAGAAAATCTGTGGTGAGTGGGAAGATTCGCCTGGATCGGGAGAGACTGTGAGAATTCTGAACCTTGAAGATTGTGAGGATCAAGACTGATGTCAATTGATAGCCAGAATTTCACAGAGAAGCAGGAACTGTCTACAAAGGGACACTTTGGACGTTTCTATCTCACTCTGGTGTAGGAGCAGTGTGACAAAACTGCATGTGTCTGTGTCTAAGTCTTATCTGGGGGTTTTGTCTGATATCCTGTGGGGGAGTGAATTAAAATGTCTTGAGGCCTTTCTTCTGCAAAATGAGTCAGTTGTTTCACTGCCTGCAAATTAATCAGTGGGTTTGTTAAACCCTCCCTTTCTGTCTGATGCTTTAGATAAAAGCTTTTGGTTAAAATACTGTTGGGAGCTCTGACCCACGATGTTAATGATGACCCAGGTGAGACACACTGGGATCCAGATAAGGACCTGCTCACCACACCACTATAAGGCTACACTGCATCACAGAGAAACGAGGACTGTTTCATGACAGTAAGAGAGTGGCTGTTCAAATTCCCATCTTACGCTGTTGATAGGAAGCTAAGTGATAGGATGTACAACGGGCCAACAAGCACTGAACAGATGCTAAACAAAACAAAAATCCCCGTCTAAACAAAACGAGGGGATCTCTCCTCCCTGTGAGCTGTTGCAGGGGAGTTACACAAAAACTAAATAATTACTAGTCTCAAGGATGTTGACTCCATCCCTGTAACCGCAGGCCGGACCCGAGAGAGAGAATGAGCTTTAGCCCAACAGGGGACAGATGCCGGCGGCAAGAACCACTGTCTCAACGGCGCCGCAGAGACGTCCGCCGATCAAGTCCCGCCCCCCCGCTCAAGCCCCGCCCCCATGGGCGGAGGGCACGCAGGCAGCGGCTGTGGCACGCGCGTGCGTGGGGCGGGCACTGGGTGCCGCAGTGCCGCCGCTGTGGCTGCAGCCGCCGCTTGTGGCCCTGCCGCTGGTGTGCTCGCCCGCAATATGCCTCCGCTGCCCTCGGGCTGCTCGCCATGCCGAGGACCTGCGGGCACCTCTCCTCCCTGTTCTTGGTGTTGGCGGCCGCGGTGTTGCTGCTGATGGGGCGGCCGCCTTCCGTCAACGCCGTGGCCACCAGCCCTCAACAGCAGCGAGCGGCGCTGCCACGGGGACCCCCGTTCACCGCAGCAGACTCAGGTACCGACTTCCGACCCCTCCCGCAGCCGCGCAGGTTTCCCGTCTTCCCCGCGGAGCTGTCTCCCCTCGGCGTCCCCCCCACCTCAGCCTTCTTGCCTCGAGGTGGAGGGTCCGGCGTTTACGCGAGGAGCTCCCTGCCGGGTGAAGCGGGGTGTTGTGCGAGGGGCGGACGGCATTCCCGACTAAAAAAGCCAGGTAGCAGAGCCGTGAGGGCTGCTACGGTGTGTGTGTAGCCATCTTTAGTGTCACAGATCCGAGTGCAGCCGCGATGGGGTGTCACTGACTGGCCCAGAACAACCCAGTGGCCGCTACTCTTGGCCGAGCTGGATGGAGACGATCCCTCAGGTGCCAGACGAGGGGCCGCTAGGGAAGCATGGCTCGGTGGATGCCTGGCACTAGAGCAGTATGTGTGTGTGTGTGTATGCGAAATACATCGACTTATATAAATGCAAAAATCATACATAAACAGCTGATATATTCCTTAAGCCTATCAAATGGCTGATGGGGCAGGTGAGCTCATTAGGTTTTGCATCTCCTCTACAGAATGAGGAAACACGTTGCTTATCCAACGGCTAAGAGAATGAGATGAATGTGTTTATTGCAGTTTGAAGCCTTGGTATTATGATCAAATGTGTGAGGTTGCCACTGCAGAGCTGGAGCAAGGTGTTTATAACGTCATGGCCTGAAGCTGTGCCAAGGGAGGTTTAGGTTGGATGTTGGGAAGCCTTTCCTCACTGGGTTGGACTGCCCAGGGCAGTCACTATCTCCTGGAGGTGTTTAAGGACAGATTGGATGTGGCACTTAGTGCCCTGGTCTAGTTGGTGTGGTGATGTTAGGTCATGGGCTGGGCTGGATGATTTTGGAGGTCTTTCCCAGCCTCAATAATTCTGTGATGTAGTTTCAAACCATACGCATGTGTTTTTAAGGTCTTACTGGCCTCAGTAAGGGTAAACCCGGTGTTTTTCCTGACATGCTGCCTTTCACCGAAGAATTTCAAAATGGTTTCAAACATGAATTATTGAAGACCTTTCAGCACCAAGGCTCCATTAGGGAGCACTATAGCAGACATTTCATTTTGAGCGTCCATCCATCTATTTCCAGTTAACAGGTACTAAATGTTGTTAGGTTCAGAAATGTTTAAAAATTTGTTTCAGCAAAATATTACAAAGCCCCCAAAATGTTTGTGTTAATCATGAAATACAAGCAAAGATCTTGTGGCTTCTTAAAGATGTAGAACAAGAAGCTAGTTTTGAAGAATATGAACCCAAAGTGCCTCAGTTTGCTCTTTAGATTCTTTCTTGGGTGGGGTTGGGTTTTTTCGTTTGCTGTTTGCTTCTAATCATTACAACTATAGGACTTTAAGGATAGTATTTGATGATTAACTTAGTTTTTGTTTGCCCTTTTGAACTGACATTTTGCATTATATTGTTTATTTTTATACTACATTATAGTATATATCTTGTTATTGTATTGTAGTGTATAGATATTATTTACATTGTATTTTGTTATAATTCTTCTAGAGTAATGCAGCACTAATCATCAGCAAACCCCACTTCAAAGGCATCAGGAGCATTTCTCACTTGTGTAGTGAACATTGTGCTAATCAAAAATTGAATGGGGGAATGAAACAAGGACAGCTTTTATAATTTGATGCTTTTTTTGGATTTCTGCTGTTGACATTTTTTAAAAGCTCTTATATATCACCTTCAGCAGTGCTGCTGCTTCGCTGCATGCCTAGTTGTGATTGTTCTCTTTTAATTGCTTATTACGCTTGATAGGTTTTGAGGTATGTAGAGGCCTGAAAGTATCTTATGTTTTCATAAGCAGCTTTCATTATCGATGAGAATTAAAGTAGTATAATTTGGACTGTTTATATTTGGTTTATAGAGTGTCAAAGTTTTTATTTCACTTGTTGCCTGGCTTTCTAAATAATCTTGATTATTTTTTTCTTTCACAAATCAATGCTAGTCGTAATTAAATTTCTAAAAAGACAAGCTAATCCCCAGATCCACAACGAGCATTAAAGGATGGAGCATCTTTATGATGAGGAAAGGCTGAAGGTGTTGGGTCACTTTAGCTTGGAAAAAGGAGGTGTGACCTCATGAGTGTTGATAAATATGGAAAGGGTGGGTGTCAGGAGGAAAGAGCCAGGCTCTGCTCTGTGGCATCCGATGATAGGAGAGGGGGCAGTGAGTGTAAGCTGGGACACAGGAGGTTCCACATAAAGATAAGAAGAAATTTCTTCGCTATGAAGGTGACAGCACTGGAATGGGCTGCCCAGGGAGGTTGTGAGTCTCCTTCTCTGGAGACATTGAAAAGTCGCCTGGCCATGTTCCTGTGTGACTTGATCTAGGGGATCCTACTCTGGCAGGAGGATTGGATTAGATGATCTTTTGAGGTCCCTTCCAATCTCTGATATTCTGTAACTCCAGATTCATACTTGTCAGAAACTCATGTCTTTTCCCATTAAGTAGCTTTTCAGTGGTTAACAGCCAGAAGCCAGGCGGGGTGCGTGGCTGTGGCCTTTCCAGCAGGAGTCTTATAATACCAATCCTGCTCTGAACAGGCCACTCCTGCAGCAGCTGCGCGTCCGCTGCTGGGAGCTGCTAGAACTGCCTTCTGTCAGGAGGAATCTGAATTCACATTTATTCTGTGTATTTGTGACCCCAGTATTGTTAGTGTAAACAAACCATATCCCACTAAATAGGGAAGCTGCACAGCTAAGGCTGGAGTTTGCACCTTTTTCTTCTTTGACTTTTCTATATCAGCGCCCTTGTTCTGCTGCAACTCGTTAGACAGGATTAACAGACTTCTGCCAATTATTCTGCTGTCTGAGGTATAAAGTTGATGTAGCTATGTAGAAATGTTTGGGATGCAGACTCTACTGTTGACTTGTAAATGTAGCAGTCAGAAGGTACTAGCACGTCGTGACTGTGTAGGTTTTCCTGTTCATCCCTTCTTTCTTCTCCATTAAAGCAAAGTAAGTGGCTTAGCTTGCTGTGCTGGTATAAATCTTAGTAGTGCAACAAAATACCAGGAGGATCATTAGCACACTGAGATCTGATAAAGCATCTGCAGCTGGAGACAGAAATGAGACACAAATACTGCACAGCTAATTTCATGGAATGCATCCATGTGTTCCATGATTTAGATCACTCAGTTGCTGTTGTTGGGGTTTGTACGGTGGGTGGTTGGACTTGATGATCTTGAAGAGTTTTTCCAAACTTGATGATGATTCACAAAATGTTATGGGTTAGAATGGACCTTGAAAGGTCATTCTGTCCAACCACCCTGCCAGGGCAGGGTCACCTAGATTCAGTCACACAGGAACATGGCCAGGTAGGTTTTGTGTCTTTGGAGAAGGAAACTCTATAACATCCCTGGACAGTGCCTTTCAGGGCTCTGTCACCCTCCCTGTGAAGTTTTTTTTTCTCATCTTTATGTGGAACCTCCTGTGTTCCAGCTGACACCCCTTTCCCCTTGTCCTATCATTGGATGACACTGAGTAGAGCCTGGCTCCTTCCTCCTGACACCTGCCCCTTCTATATTTATCAATATAAATGAGGTCACCTCTCAGTCTCCTTTTTTTCCAAGCTAAAGAGACCCAGCTCTGTCAGCCTTTCATCATCAGGGAGATGTTCCATTCCCTTCATCATCTTTGTGGCTCTGTGCTGGACTCTCTCAAGCAGTTCAGTGTCCTTCTGGAACTGAGGGACCCAGAACTGGACACAATATTCCAGATGTGGTCTCACCACGGCAGAGTAGAGGGGGAGGAGAACAACTTTCAACCTACTAACCACCCCCCTTCTGACACTGAAAACTTGGTTTTATTGAATTTACATATTGTAATGTATTCTACATCATGTTCCATACAGCAGAAAACCTGATTCCAAGAAACATGTATTGATAGTAGCTTGCTTTATAAAGAATCGGGAGACACAAGGGCAGGAATGTGTTTTAGCGTTCACAGAAATGGAACCAGCTGTAGCATGGTGAGAAGTGGCAGGAAGCTGAAGTAATCCGTGATGGTAGGAAGCTGTCTATTGCACGGTGGTAGTATTTTGGTTTGGTTTTATTGTGTCTTGTTTGGTTTGTCTTACTTGTTCTGTTGAAGTTTCATTGCTGGTTGTTGATCTATGCCCGATGTCATCAAAGGCCAGTCGGTATAGAATGAATTGCTGTTGACCTGAAAAAGAGGCAGTTTGAGGTTCTGCAACACAACTGCTGTGTCACTGGGAGTAAATAGCTTGCTTTCTCTATGAACTCACTCAATAGTTGAAGCCTTTGAAGATCTGTGAGGAAAGCTTGTTCAAAATAAAGACAATTCTTGGCACATCAAACTCAGAAAAATAGTACCAGTTGCTATGTTGTCTTGCAGGCTGGATGTTGTAATAGAATTGCAGGCTCACAGAATTATTGAGGCTGCAAAAGACCTCTGAGCTCATCTAGCCTAGCCTATGACTTGACATCACGACATCAGCCAGACCATTTGTTGTCCTCCAGAGCATCTATGCAGCTATGCATGTTGGGGCCATCCTGCGTAGAACAGAGGCTAAAATATCACCTGCTTTTGGGAAGCAGAGAACAATGCTTATTATTTGCCCTTTGCTTCTTTTATTTCTGCTTTATTAAACTGTTGTTTTCTTGGCCCACTAGCCTCTTGATATTTTTCTCCTTTCCATTTAAGAAGGGAGGAGTGATAGAGCAGCTTTGCTAGGCATCTGGCCCCTAGCCAGGGCCAAAACCAGCATACTAAGAACTAAACATCAACAGGTACAGTCCATTGTGTGTGGACAACACTCCAAAAGCACCAGGCCCATCAGGTGCAGCCTCTCGAGCAGAACACAAAACCAATATGTGGGAGCAGCAGCTCTGGAACGTAAGTTGCTGTATTTTATCCTATGGATTTAATAAGCAGTTGTCAGCTGCCTGTAGATGATGTGAAGAAAATATTCTTTTCCAATCTCAGTGGGATGATGATTCTGCTTGCCTTCTGACTAAGCATACTATTCATTCTAATAAACACAACAGGTCTGTAATTTACAGCAGTGACCATGGTACGACCCTTACGTGAGAGCCGTTCTGTGTGATCTGCTGGGCTGTCAGGGCTAGGGATTGATGTTCTGTCCTGTCTGTGCATGCATAATTCCCCTGGGGCTTACCAGGTGCTGCCCTGCATCCTTTCAGATTCCCCTGCTGTCCTGATTCTTTGCACCTCCATGTCTTGTTCTCTTTCCTGGGGCTGTGATTATGATTAAACATGTACACTTGAAGAAGAGAGTCTCCACTGAAGTCACACTTCAGGGCACAATTGTTAACCCTTTACAGTGTGGAAATGAGATGGTTGAAAGAAATGGGTTACAGGGTTAAATCCCCCTGCTGGGCTTTCCATGTGAGTCTTCTCCCTTCTGCATTGCCTTGATATTGACAGGTACCTCAGACAGCGCAGTGTTGTCAGTGGAGAGGCAAGAGGAGGCCTATCATGGAGCTTATGTGGAAATAATTCATGGCTTTTTGTAGGTTAGAGAGCCAAAACAGCCTTGGCACTGTACCTTCTGATTTTCTTTGTTCTGTTTTGAAGAATTGGATGGCTTTGGTATTGAGTCTTTTCTTAACTGCTGGTAGCTATAGCAGGTTAATCTGCAAATGTTGGCTGAATAGCTGTGGGAGTGGGTTGCTTTTGTGTTGAACGTGGTGCAGGGGTTGTAGGCATGAATGCAAGGCAGATATTGAGCTGTGCACTTTAGGAGGTCACGAAGCAGCAAAATAGAGACTCTCAGAAACATTTCAGCATGTCCCCTGCATACAGTAACGCTGAAATGTATTATTGACGTCTATCTCAAAAGACTGTAAGGTCTGTAGAGCATCATTCGATTAATGAGTGCTTTAGCCTGTACAGCTGAGTGTTTGCTTGAGTGCTTTTACTAAACACAGTGTAGATAAATTGGAGCACATACCCATTATCGTGCCTGGTTTTTTGGAGGGAAGAGTTGAATTTAGACAATTTTTCTATTTTCCAGATGTTCATTAATAGTTCTAATGCCTCTTCTGGGTGACATACTTTTGTTTCTTCAGGTCCTTACCAGTCTTTTACCTGTATTCAATGAATGAGCTTTCCTGCTGGATTGCATACATATCTTTCAGGTCTCATGATTAACATTATTCTAGTTGCAGATCTGAGCAACTCTTTCAGAGATCAATTAATTTTCCTGTCAGAATCATAAACGTTACTGTTTTTGACTGCAAGTGTTACCAAGTAAAGCCAAGCAAGATATATTTTATCTTTTCATCCTGGTTCCTTAATGAGGAATATGTAGAGTATATATTAGTGTGTGAACCTCAAGTTATCACAGGATACTGTACTCCTGAAACACATGGCCTGACTTGCTAAGTGTGTTACATTTAGCAGCTGAAGTAAAGCATGATAAAGTAAAAGTGGTTGGCTTTTGTTCTTTGTAGATTTTTCTTTAAGTGTTTTCTGTGATTTGAAAGGAGTTGAGCATCTGGAATCTTGGAGGTATTTCAATTGAAGGGGATAATGAGAGCACTCTAGTCCAGTCTGCTTAAAACAAGGTTGATGCTAAATTCAGACCTGGGAGCCCTTTCCTGTCAGGTCATGAAAACATCCAAGAATGGAGAACCTCTCTGGATGACTTATTCCAAGGATTGTTTTTCCTCAAAGAATAAAAAAAAATTCCTTGGGTCCAGTCAGATCATTCCCTGCAATTTGTGACCATTGCCTTCTGTTATCCTGGCATGCATCTCGACAGACAACTTGGCTCTGTCTCCTTGGTAAACTCATGGGTGTTGGAAAGCTGCTATTTTGTTCCCCCAAAGCCTTTTCTTTTCGCATGGTTGAACAAAGTTGTTTTCTTTTTGTGAATCCAGAACCAAATGTGGTTTCCCAGTGCAGCCTAGCGAGTGCTAAGTGAAAGGTGTTATTTTATTGTTTTGCTCTGTTATGCTTCTGCTAATGGAGTGTGCTGTGCTGTTAGCTTTTGTTGTACCCAGGGTGCTCTCCTGACACATATACCTTACGGCTCACCAAGACTCAGAATCACAGAATTATTGAGGCTGGAAAAGACCTCTGAGCTCATCTAGCCCAGCCCAGGACCTAATATTACCACAAAAAGCTAGACCAGGGTACTAAGTGTCACATCCAGTCTGTCCTTAAACACCTCCAGGGACAGGGAGTCCACCACCACCCTGGGCAGTCCATTCCAGTGCCTGATTAGCTTTTCTATGAGGAAGGTGGTCTTAACATCCAAACTAACTCCCCTGACACAGCTTCAGGCCCTGCCCTCTCATCCTGTTGCTGGTTGCCTGGAAGCCTAGCCTCCACCTGACTTGACTACAACTTCTCTTCAGGTAGCTGTAGAGAGCAATAAAGGCTCCCCTGAGTGGCCTCTTTTGCAGGCTAAACACCCCCAGCTGTCATTAGACTTTCCCTCCAGTACTTTCCCCAGCATCATTGCTCCCCTGGACCTGTTCCAGCACCTCAGTGTCTTTCTGGAAGTGAGAGGCCCAGAACTGCCCACAGTACTTTAGCGGAGGCCTCATCAGTGACCAGTACAGGGGGAGAGTAATGTCCCTAGTCCTGCTGCTCCTTGATGTTTTGAGCAGAGCTACTTCCTTCATGGTCAATCTCTTGAAGGTTCTGCTGGAAAGGGTCAGATGCATAATTTTTTATTTGTCTGTTGAATTTCATTAGGTACTGGTTGGGCTTTATCTCTGGCTAGGGGGCATACTGACTGCATCCTTAGCTCAGTACCATCTGCAGATGTTCAGGGTAATATTTTGTCCCTTCCTGAAATCGCTGACTTTGTCTCGTACATGATTTTGGGTTGTGTCAGGTGTTCATGTTGCTCTTGAAGCTTCTCCATTTCCTTTTGGGTGGAGTAGTTCAGTCTGGAGAAGAGGAGGCTGAGAGAGACCTCATTGCTCGCTACAGCTATCAGAAGGGAAGCTGAAGTGAGATGGGTGTTGGTCTTTTCTCCCTGGCATGGAAAACTGGCATGAAACAATATGCTTAAGTAACACAGCTTGAAAGGGGACAAGTGTAGAACTGCTAGGTGCATGTGTATGGGGAGGAGGGACTGCTGGAACAGCAGGGCCTGCAGAACTAAGCTTGGCAAGGACTGAATTAGAAGAGAATGACCTAGGACATAAGGAAGTCACAATCAAGCTTGTTAAGGTAAAAGCTGCATGAGAACTGATTTAGACCAAATCCCTATCAGCAAACAACAAAGGTTGAAAGTCCAAGGTGAAGAAGAGAGTCTTTTTTAACAGAAGACCATCCTTAAGACTACTGAAGACCTCAACTGTGTACGCATTGAAGGTATATACCTGTGATAATTAGTTCTTGGAAAAGTGCTGACTATGTAAAGCAATGACATCAGTTCATCATGAATGTGGATCCATCACTGTAATAGAATCCTGAACTTGTGATCAATGTGCATAACTTTGGTGGAGATATCCCCTGTGTGTCTGCACTGATAAAGAATGCTGCTTAATAACTTCTCTCACTGCATCATCCCTAGTGCCTAGCCAAGAGTACCAGAAGAAATGGGGTCAGGTCGTGCCAGAGGAGGTTCAGATTGGATCTTAAGAGAGACATCTTCCCAGAAAGAGTGGATGGAGAGACCTTGGAATGGGATGCTCAGGGAGGGGCTAGAGTCACTGTCCCTGGAGGGGTTCAACAGGGTGTGGTTTGGGGTTGTAGGGTGAGCAGTTGGACTTGATGGTCTTGATTTATTATCGCTCTTAAGTTATTTATTAAGAGGTAGCAAATCCAGTTGGCAATTTGTCTGTGCTAATATAGCTAAACTAGGAAACACATCAGTGATGTTAAGATGCTTAAAGCTGTAGGCTGTTTTGTTGGAATCAGTAAGTTCTTCCCCATCCAACTATTTTAGTCACCATTGGACAAAAACACCTCTCATCAAGTCACTGTAGAGAAAGATTTTCCTCTGTTCTGAAACCTTTAATTAAGGGGCTGAACAGAAGGAATTAGTGGTTTTATGTTAGATAAATGCAGGGTAACAGTAGGGCATGTGTTAGGACAATAAAAGCTGCTAACATTAATTAAATCTTGTGTATTTCATAGCACTTATTTAATAGCATTTCCTCACAGAAAGGGTGATAAGACACTGGAATGGACTGCCAAGGGCAGTGGTAGAATCCCCATCCCTGGAGGTGTTTAAGGACAGACTGGATGTGACACTTAGTGCCATGGTCTGTCTGATGTGGTGATGTTAGGTCATTGTAAGAGCAAGAGAGAAAATTTAATCTCACTGGACTGAATGAGAGATTTTCTTGGAATTATGGACTGTTGATACTGAGAAAATCCTCTAAGTTGACTGGAATAGAGACAACAACAAAACAACTGCGAGGCACTGCAGAGTTTTGGTGCAGTGCTGGTCAAACACGTCTCTCTCAGCATTTTGACTGATTATATGTCAGGTTTCTTCTCCCCCTCGCCCCCCTAAGCACTGTATAGAAAACCTGACAATCTACATTTCTGTCTCCTGCTTCACAAGAAGATTGTCTCAGAAATACTTCAGTGGATTGGTTTCTTCCTAGTTCAGGGAGCATAATATGAGAGGTGTGGAATGGATCTGACTTTGGGTTTTTATGGGGGAAAAAGACTTTACTGTCCCATTTCTAGCCCTGGTGTCAGTAAAAATATTTCTGTTATCATAGAAAAGTTTCCATGATGCTATGTTGTTTCCCAGTTATTCCCTACAGGAATCTTGCTGCAAAAGGAGAGCTTCTGTGTTCTCTGTTGATGGAATTTGGGTTGGTTTGCTGTTGGTGGGCAATATGTCCTGTTCTTTAGCTGGATCCTGGAGCACTTCATCCTGTAGAGGGGCAATAATGGTTTGGTGTGGCAATTACTTAATAATAGATTCCATATTGCCACTTAACTTGTTGTATGCAGAGGGTTATATTATTGTGGGTGTCTTGGGTTATGGAATTAAGAAGATAACCAAGACAGTGGGGGCAGTCTTAATTCAGTAGTTTTGCTTTATCTTGTGATCTGATTTGATGGATTCTTCTCTTTTTTTAAAATTCTTTTTATGGCATCTGTAGAATTTAATTAATTGAAATCGTATAAATCTGCAGTCATTTTAATCTGTAATCATTTTCTTCAGGGGGGAAAAAAACCCATTAATACAATAATTATTGGGTTTTGTTGAGTTTTGATCAATCACTTTATAAATTTCTATTAAAAATTTATATATATATTAAACAAATATGTTGGATTCTCTTGTTGCTGCAATACAGATTCCCTAACTAGTGCATAACAAAATTCCCATACCTTACATACAGAACTACAGCTGGGAAATGTGGGCCTCTTAGCTTGCAGTTATATTTTTTCCATACGTGTCTTTACACACTGACCTTCTTCTAAAGGGTTGTGGGATCATTTTCCTGTAATACAAAGGTCAACGTTGCTGGAACATCATGAATACCTTTCTTGAAGCAGTAGTGTAAGAGTTGGCAGCTTTTGGAGAAGAAAAGTATTCTCAGCAGAGAGCAATGAACAGAGTTAGTGGGAGTAGTTAGTGAGTAATGCCACTGGCTGCATCAGGAGTTGTCCTTTGTGATTGGCAAGTGACTTTCACTGGCATTTGAGTTACTAGTTCATAGGATAGAGTATGCCAATGTAGGTTTATATAGGTGTATCTGTCTGGAGGTTAAAGTCTTCAGGCCATTAAATGTGTTGTTTGAAGAGCTTACTGCTTTGTTCTCCTGTGATTTTACTGTTTTGTTAAGGAGATGTTGGAACTTGCAAAGGGTTGGGTTTCTTTCAGCTAATTCCACTCTCTAGCCACCACTAAAAATTACTTTAGACAAATCCTAGTAGACCTGTTTTTCTTGAGGGCATATAATGCCATGTGGGTAGTTATGATACAGTATTATGTGGATGTTGATATTTCTTCTTTTTCCTCTATGCTGAATTTGTAATACTGATTTTTTTTCACTTCCTCAACTCTGATGCAAAGTAGAATGGTACAGGTGTCCATTTAAAAGAGATAAAAGAGCAACCTTACAGGTTTAGTGACAGACAGTGAGTAGAACTGAGGTGGGAAAAATAACCTAATGGGTTCCAAAATGACTGAGCAAAGGTGCTCTGTTGTGTAGGAGATCTATTACTACTGTTTACTTGCTCATCTAAAACTCTTTGACTTGCAAATTTATCTTGAATTGATATAAAAGTTCTATTTAAGATTTTTTGTCTTGCAGTTTTAATCTAAATGATTAAACTTTGGCCTGAAACTGAAAGGGGGGGGGCGGAGTTTAGGTTGGATATTAAGAAAAAGTTCTTTACCATGAGAGTGGTAATGCACTGGAATGAGTTGCCTAAGGAGGTTGTGGATGCCCCATCCCTGGGAGTGTCCAAGGCCAGGTAGGATGAAGCCCTGAGTAACCTGGTCTGGTGGGAGAAACTCGCCCCTGCCCACAGCAGGGGGTTGGGACTAGATGATCTTCAAGATCCCTCCCAACCTAAAACATTATATGAGGAATTGATCTACACTGACTTAATGACTATTTTAGTAATTTATAACATTCACTACTTTGAAAATTATTTCTGTGCCTAAGGAGTAATGAGGCCTAAATTTAAACCAGTATTTGAGGGCAAGATTTCTTTGGAGAATGATTTGTCATTTACCTACCTGTGTTAAAAAACCCAACCAACCTCTCTTTCCTCTATTATTTGCTTAGGGCATGTGCTTATATATGCACACATATCATCCATCATCTTTTCTAAGTCTGGGGATCAGGAGAGGTGCCTAGAGACTGGAAGTTAGCAAATGTCACTACAATCTTTAAGAAGGAGGACCCAGGTAAATATAGATTGGTCAGCCTCACCTCCAACCCAGGAAAGGTGATGGAATAATTTGTCCTGGATGCTACTTCTAGGCACATCAAGGACAATGTGAGTCATTAGAGAGTCATTGGAGTCAGTCAGTGTGGCTTCACCAATGAGAAGTCATGCTTAACCAACCTGATAGCCTTTTATGAGGGCATAACCGGGTGGATAGATGATGGCAGAACAGCGGATGTGGTCTATCTTGACTTCACTGAGGCATTTGACACAGTCTCACATAGCATCCTCATGTCCAAACTGAGGCAGTGTACACTGGACGATTGGGTAGTGAGATGGATTGTGAACTGGCTGCAGGATAGAAGCCAGAGAGTAGTGGCTAATGGGACAGAGTCTAGTTGGAGCCTTGTACCTAGTGGGGTCCCCAAGGATCGATATTGGGACCAGTCCTCTTCACTCTAGTCATTTATGACTTGGATGAGGGATTGCGGTGCACTGTCAGCAAGTTTGCTGATGACACAAAGCTGGCTGGTGTCGCTGACACCCCAGCAGACTGCTGCCATTCAGCAAGACCTGGACAGGCTAGAGAGCTGGGCAGAGAGAAACTTAATGAGGTACAAGAAGGTTAAGTGTAGAGTCTTGCATCTGGGCAAGAGCAACCGCANCCCTTATGAAGAAGGGCTGTAGGAGCTGGGTCTCTTTAGCTTGAAGAAGAGGAGGCTGAGGTATGACCTCATTAATATCTATAAATATGTGGGGGGTGGTGTCAGGAGGATGGAGCCAGGCTCTTCTCAAGGTCATCTGGTGATAGGACAAGGGGTAGTGGGTGCAAGCTGGAACAGAGAAGGTTCTGTATAAATATCAGAAGAAACTTCTTCCCAGTGAGGGTAATGGAGCATTGGAACAGGTTGTGGAATCTCCTTTTCTGAAGACATTTTAAACCCACCTAGACCTGGTCGAAGTGTCCTGCTGTGGCAGGGGGATTGGAGTAGATGATCTTTCGAGGTCTTTTCTGATCACTAATGATGATTCTGTGATTCTATGGAAAGGTGGTAAGATACTGGAGTAGACTGCCCAGGGCAGTTGTGGAGTCTCCATCCCTGAACGTATTTAAGGACAGCCTGTCTGTGGCACTTAGTGCTCCGATCTGGCTGGTGTGGTGATGTTAGGTCTTGGGCTGGGCTGGATGAGCTCAGAAGGCTCTTCCAGACTCAGTAATTCTGTGATTCAGATTTTTAGCCCTTTACACGTAGCACTCACTGAAAATGTTTTAATAAGAAATTGAGCCTTAAGATGCACATTTCAACAGTGAGGGTAGCAGAGAATTGGAATGGGCTGCCCAGGGGGGTTGTGGAGTCTCCTTCTCTGGAGATGTTTAGGATCTGTCTCGATGTTTTCCTGTGTGACTTGGTGTAGGTGATCCTGCTGTGTCAGGTCGATTGGACCAGATGATCTTCTGAGGTCCCTTCCGATCCCTAATGATTCTATGATTCTGTACATGGCTTGAAGGAAGGGGATGAATCCCAGCCGATGGGCATACTTGTCAAAAAGACTTTGTGTTAGCACACAAAGGCTAATAGCAGTGAGAGCTAGGGATGGAGTCTGCTTTAATCTTTGTCTTAATATTAGCAGGTGTAAAGTGAGCATTTTTCACTTGACTAGGTAGGACAGTAACAGTAACACAAGGGTAGTTACTCTTTCAAAGCTTGCATGAAGTAGTACTGTTTGTGTTTTCACTTGGGGAAACATTCCACATGCATGAGATTCAACAAAATGAAGTGCAGGGTGCAACATTTTAGCCACAGTAACCTCCTGCAGCTATGGAGTGGGAAATAAGTGGAGGTAGAACAACGGGGCCAATAGTAGTTGACAACCAGGCTGAACAGGAGTCAGCAGGGTGCCCAGGTAGCACAAAGGCAAAAGTGCTGTGGCACTTGGTGCCCTGGTCTAGCTGATGTGGTGATGTCAGGTCATGGGCTGGGCTTGGTGAGCTCAGAGGTCTTTCCCAGCCTCAATCTAAACTATCTAAAATTCTCTGATTTCTTTTAGCATTTACGAAACTCTGCTTTTGCATAGTCTCAAAACTATTTCATGCAGAGAATTGCTTTTGAAAAATGCTGTGATAATTTCTGAACCCCCAGGAGAAAGGAGCAATGCAAGTTGAGAGTGGCTAAACCAGGCTAATGATGTTTGTTGTTTTCACTGTGAAAAGAGTGTAGCTTTCGAAATTTTTGCAGTCTTTTGTTTTCATAACCAAAAGTCTCTAAAAATTGGAATCTAGTATAGCTGTAATCATCACAGGAGATGAGAGGAAGAAAGATTTTTGCACAGAATAACCTTTGAGTTTGCTAATAGATGGAAAAGCAGTGTAGTGATTCCCCGACTCCAATGTTTTCATGAGTTGGTTTTTTTTTTTAAGCAGGAAAGGGAAAAATACACATTATAAGTATGAAATAATTGAAAGAAAGTGTCTGTCTGAGCACATTCTAGGCTTTGATTGTTTTAATGACTTCCTTAATCTGTTAACAATCAATTTTTGTCTCCTGACTTTATTCCCGCTGTTAAAATACAAGTTTCTACTAGGCACTTGTGATGTTAGTTCATGCTAACATGAGCTTGAATTTCTTCCTACTGAATTTCTTAAGTTTTAAATTAAAAAAATCATGTTTCATGAGGCACCTCTGGCTTCCAAGTGATCGGAATGCTGTAGACAGTCTGTTTTCCCTATTCAGTAGCTTTTTACTAAGTCACTGACCAAGTGCAAATTATCATCTTCCAGTATAAATGAATTGCACAAGGAAGTGTAAATTTCATCTATTTCTGTTTCACTGTGGAGAATCAAACTGGCACCAATGCTGAATTGTTACTGTATGTGCAATAAATAGTGGCCTGTGTCTTTTTCATTGTGTACAGGTTGCTCTTTCTCAAATATGTGGTGTGGTGCCTGCATACAATAGATGTAAATAAATACCCAGTTTGGGTATCTTCACTACATACTGAATTTTTTTTATGGATTGCACTTGGCTTCTCAAAGACACTGTACTAGGCATTGGTGTGGCCTCACTCCCCTCAAGTACTGTGGGCAGTTCTGGGCCACTCACTTCAACAAAGAGGTTGAGGTCCTGGAGTGGGTCCAGAGGAGCAGTGAGGCTGGGGAGGGGACTGGAGGGGAAGTCTGATGAGGAGAGGCTGAGGGAGCTGAAGGTGTTTACCCTGGAGGAGACTCAAGAGGGACCTTCTTCCTCTCCTCCCTGCAGGGATGTTGTAGTCAGGTGGGGATCAGGCTCTTCTGCCTGGCAACTTGCAAAAGGATGAGAGGGCAGGGCCTGAAGCTGTGCCAGGGGAGGACTAGATTGTATGTTAGAAAGCAGTTCCTCATGGAAAAGGTTATCAGAGCTTGGAATGGACTGCCCAGGGCAGTGGTGGAGTCCCCATCCCTAGAGACATTTAAGAAAAGACTGATTGTGGCACTTGTTGCCTTGGTCTAGCTGATGTGGTGATGTCAGGTCCTGGGCTGGGCTGGGCTGGATGAGCTCAGAGGTCTTTTCCAGCCTCAATAATTCTGTGGTTCTGTGATTCAAATTGAGGTCACTGGTAGTGATCTCTTGGTGTGCAATGTCAATCTCAATTATAAAGTAGGTAACGTAATGAATTTGAACTACAATTCAATTACTTTGCATAGATGAATTTGAAATAAACTTAGTCTGACACTTGGCCTAAATACATAGTGATATTTAATGTTTTTGAAAGTATTTGGATATAATTGTTGAATAGCAGTGTGTCTGTAAACAGAATATTGGAAATTTTGTGTTATTTTGAATTATTTTTACCAGTTGTCCATAGATAACTGTAAATTTTTGAATAAAAACTTAGTATCATACTGAGAATAACATAGAATTCTGCCCAATTTCAAGTCCTGCTGCCCATAAAATGACTCCATAGTTGGTTTACAATAAAGATAATGGAGGATTTGAGTGTAGTTCAGAGTGTTGTGTTCAAGGGAACTTACTGTTTTCAGCATACTGCTCAGTCACTGCAGTTATGATCCCAGTAATGCAGTGAGGATAAGAGTGTTGGATCCTCTCTATAGCATACTTTAGCACACATGCTATTGAGAAGTTGCAGTGCAGAAAGGTGAAGAGTAAACCAGAAGCATAAATCTGGTGGGAGATGACAGCTTAAAACAGTCATGTTTGAATGTGTTTGGTTATTTTATAGTAATGTAACTCGTGAAAATAAACGAATTTACTTCATAGTCTGCAGACAGTATGCTCTCTCTTTTTAGAAACTCAGAATACATCTGTGTGGCCCAAGCCACGCCTTACACTTGGATGAGGACCATTGAAGGGGCTAGAGGAGAAATCTGATGAAGAGAGGCTGAGTGAGCTGGGGATGTTTAGTCTGGAGGAGACTCGGGGGGATCTTCTGCCTCTCTACAACTACCTGAAGGGAGATTGTAGTCAGGTGGAGGTCAGGCTTTTCTCCCAGGCAACTAGCACCAGGATCTGTTCCTGTGTGATGTGGTCTAGGTGGTCCTGCTATGGGAGGGGGATTGGACTAGATGGTCTTTTGAGGTCCCTTCCGATCCCTAATGATTCTGTGAGGGGACATGGCCTGAAGCTGTGCTGGGGAGGGTTAGGTTGGATGTTAGGAAGCCCCTTCTCAGGGAAAGGGTGATCAGATGTTGGAGTGAACTGCCCAGGGCAGTGGTGGAGTCCCCATCCCTGGAGACATTTAAGGAAAGACTGGATGTGTCGCTTATTGCCCTCTTCTGATCGAAATTTTGATGTTTAGATCATAGGCTGGGCTGGATGATCTCAGAGGTTTCTTCCAGCCTGAATTCTGTGTGATTCTGTGAAAATGCCTTCAGTGTGATACTGTCATGGCTGCATTCAAACTGAAATGAAATGGAAGTAATTTTGTCGTTCTGGTGGGGTTTTTTTTAAGTGCTTAGCTATTATATTTACTGCACTTGGTAACCACTTTTTGGAATCTTTGTGCCCCATCTTGAGGGTTTTTTATTTCTTTCTTCTCTGTATACATAAACATATGATCTCCCCTCCCTTCAAACAGAGCTTACCCTCTGTCGAGAGAGAGATCCACTGTACAGTGGATGAACAGCTGTGGTGTAAACTGTAGGGCTGCTTTACAAATTCAGTTTGTGGTCTAGTTATGCTGTATCATGACCTGCTGTTTGGTTTTTCTTCCGTTAACAGGATCTGTTTTTACGCTAAAAGTTCAAGTGAATGACATCATTAGCCGTCAGTACTTGCGCCAAGCAGTTGTGGAAGTGTTTGTCAACTACACAAAGACGAATTCTACTCTTACTGGAAATAATGGAGCAGTGTTAATAAAAGTTCCCTACAAATTAGGATTAAGCTTAACTGTTGTATCTTACAAGGATAGCTACATGTTGACACCTTTGCCTTGGAAGACTGGGAGAATGCCAAGTACGTAAGCATCTTACAGATCTATTATTAAACTGTATCTGCTGGTAATTAAATTTCTGCCTTGCTCAGCACCCTGGGTAGTTACTGTCGATGGAAAATGCCTGAAGTCAGTCACAGTGTCTGTCAGCACAGATGCAAAGGTGAATGATCTGTTAGACTTAGACTTGTCAAAATTCCTATTCTTGTGAAGCAGATAATAATGCATTTTAACAGATTGTATGTGGTGGTTTGTTGGGTTTTTTTAAGGGATGGATGTTGAAGAATTTTGGGGTGGTTTAGTCTGGAGGAGGAGATTCATTGGGGAACCTTGTCACTATCTAAGCCTACCTGAAGGGAAGTTGTAAACAGGTGGGAGTTGGGCTCTTCTCCCAGACAGCTAGTGACAGGACAAGAGGGCACAGCCTGATGCCACACCAGTGAAGGATTAGGTTGGATGTTAGGATGCCCTTCCTCATGGAAAGGGGAATCAGACCCTGGAATGGACTGCCTGTGGCAGTGGTGGAGTCCCCATCCCTGGAGGTGTTTAAGGACCGGCCCTTAGTGCCCTGGTCTGGTCAATGTGGTTCTGGGCTGGATGAGCTCAGAGGTGTTTTCCATCCTCAGTACTTCCGTGATGTTGTGAATTCTGGGCATAGAAAGCACAAGACAGAAACAAGCATGCAACAGAGATATCTTGCTAGCCACTAACATTTCTGCTGCGGACAAGAGAAGTAATTTATCCAGTATTAGTAAAGTTTCTTTTATTAATTGCTCTGTTTGCTGCTACATTAGATCTGGAGATCTCATAGGATTTTCATTTCAGTTGCACAGTGTTAACAGATTCCTTAATTTTCCACAGTATATTCATCTGTGACACTTTCATTGTTCCCACAAAGTCAAGCTAATATATGGCTCTTTGAAGATACTGTCTTAATTACTGGAAAACTGTCTGGTAAGTTGAACATGTGCAGACCAGAATCCATAAATGTTTTGTGATAACTGACTGTAAAAATACAAAAACATTAACTATGTTCAGTTTCTCATCTAATACCTGTCTACTACCCACTGGAATGGGCTGCCCAGGAAGGTGGTGGAGTCACCATCAAAAACAATTAGATCGAACACTTGAGGCCATGGTCTAAAGGTTAGGGAGATGCTGGGATGAAGGCTGGACTTGGTGATCCTGGAGGTCCTTTCCAGCCATAATGATTCTATGATTCATAGTTCTAGTGCTAGACTAGAAACACACAAACTGGAGTAGGTGGGTGAGAACAGGTTGTTACCCTAAATGGATTTTTGCATGTTAATAAAAATACTACCTGTGTGGTTTACCACTGCTAAGACAAATTCCTGCTCTCTTACAGATGCCAAATCTCAACCAAGTGTTCAGTTTCCCAAATTTTTAATAAAGCTTCCAACAAACCACCATATTACAAATGTTACGGCCTACCTGACAGTGCCAGAGCAATTTTTGAAAGTGGACAGCTTTCTCCATACAACAGGGATTCTTCTAAATAAGTCAGGTATGTAAGCATATAGTTTAAGATTTGTTTTTAAAAGTAGTCTTCAGATTCCAATACACATCTGCATGGTGTTTCAGGCAAGCTTAAATTAAAAGGGCATGAACCTGCTCAAGCTGCATAAAATCACAAAACAGTAAGCTCTAACACACTGGATAATTGTCACTCTGTTCGGTTCCATGAGTTTGAAAAGTTATCTTACTGTCTCAAATACTCCTTCAGTCTGCTCTCTGTGTCTGTATGTCTATACGTCTGTGTGTACGTGTGTGTATATGCTCAGAGTTTCATTAGACTCTGGAACTGCTTTAGTAGACACCCTGAAAATATAGTCATGACTACAATGTAAACTAGGTGACCTAAAGACCTGTGTGAAACTGTAGCAGTTGACTTTAGCTGTGAGGTATTCTGCATTTTCACTGGAATGGTTAGCTCAGAGCACTTTACATCTAGCGTAATGATTGTATGGAAGCTCTGGTTTGAATTATAGTTAATCTGTGTGAGCCTGTTGAAACCAAGTAGGCACAATGTGTACAGAGTACAATTATAGTAATGTTTTCTGTGCATCTCTTTCTCTGGAGAAGCAGTAAGGGTTTCATGGTTCGTTTGACACTGTCTCCCACACCATCCTCGCAGCTAAACTGAGTAGGTGTGGTCTGGATGATCTGGCAGAGAGGTGCATCGTGAACTGGTTGAAGGAAAAAAGGCAGAGTTGTAGTTAATCGTGGAGTTTAGTTGGAGGTCTGGATCTACTGGAGTTGCTCGGGGTCAGTGCAGGGACCGGTTCTGTTCAGTGTATTCACCAGTGACCTGGATGAGGGATTAGAGTGCACTGTTAGGAGGTTTGCTGATGACACAAAGCTGGGAGTCGTGGCTGACACACCAGAGGGCTAGGCTGCCATTCTGCAGGACCTGCACAGGCTGACTGACACACCAGAGGGCTAGGCTGCCATTCTTCAGGACCTGGACAGGCTGGGGTGTTGGGCAGGGAGAAATTTAATGAAATATAACAGGGCAGAGCAGGGTCCTGCATCTGGGAAAGGACAATCCCAGTGACCAGTGTAGCTGGGGACTGACCTGATGGAGAGCAGCATAGGAGAAAGTGACCTGAGGGTGCTGATGGACAGCAGGATGACCATGAGCCAGCAATGTGCCCTTGTGGCCAAGAAGGCCAGTGGCATTGTGGGATAGATTAGAAGCAGGGTGGTTAGTAGATGTAAAGTTGTTCTCCTCCTGCTTCTCCTCCTTCTGCTCTGGTGAGACCGCATCTGGAATATTGTGTCCAGTTCTGGACCCCTCAGTTCCAGAAGGACACTGAACTGCTTGAGAGAGTTCACCGCAGAGTCACAGAGATATTAAAGGGAGTGGAGCATCTCCCTTATGAGGGAACTGGGTCTCTTTAGCTGGGGGAAAAAAGGGGTGAAGGCTGAACTCAATGTTGATAAATACAGAGAGGCAGATGTCAGGAGAACAATGCCAGGCTCTTCTCAGTTGTGTCCAGTGATAGGACAAGGGGCAACAGGTGCAAGCTGGAGCAGAGGAGGATTCACCAAAACATAACGAAAAACTTTCTTACAGTGGGGGTGACAGAGCCCTGGATGGAGCTGCCCGGGGAGGCTACAGAGTCTCCTTCTCCGAACATGTTCAAAACCCACCTGGACATGTTCCTGTGTGACCTAATTTAGGTGATCCTGCTCTGGCAGGGGGTCTGGACTGGATGATCATTTGAGGTCCCTTCTAACCCCTAACATTTTGTGATTCTGTGAGTCATAACTTTGCTTCTACACAACTGGATCTTTTAGTGTTAGCTATTCTGCCAGATCTCTGGTAGACTGTACTATGTGCAGTTCCATCTTTCTTTTTATTCTGTTCAAAATGGACCTGAAGCCATGAGGCTTTTGTATTCATTTCAGCACAAGGAGTCTACTACATGGCTTATTTGGACTTGTTATGCTTTCTTCTTTAATTTTCAGAGAATTAAAACAATAACATCTGTTGATAACTTACATATTTTAAAACATTTCTTATCGCCTCTTTAAATGTGAAGCATAAGAAAATAAACTCTGTATCTCCCATTTAAGTTTTTATCTCAATCTTTCTGGCGTGTAGTTTCAATTATACTCCTAAAACAATAGGCTTCCTTTTAGGGCAGGGCAAGTGGAAGCTAATCGGTATCTGATGCACCAGAAGTTTTCTCACAAACAGCATCTAACAGCTTGCATTGGCTTGACATTATTTTCCTCATTACTTATTTATCTGGCACATTATGTATTTATCTGGCATTGAGCCACTGCTCAGCCAGCACACAGGCAATTGCGGGTTGGCATTCAGGACCCTCACAGCAGAGACAGGCATTCGGGGCTGGCTCAGCAGACAGGGTGCAGCAGTTGGTACAAGTGGGTGCTAAAGTCAGGAGCAATGGGAACCACCTGACAGAAAACCATGGCAGCCCCTAGTTCTGTACCCACCAGCTTTGACACTGCTACCCAGATGGAGGTTTTGTACGAGCATGCAGCCATCCAAATTTCAGGCTGCACCTTGATCTCACACTGGCATTGGATGGCAGGGATGAGCACCCTTGTGGAAGATGTGCTCAGACGGAATTGCTCCTGTGCTTAGTGGTGGAGCTCAGGGAGAGGGTGAGCAGTTTGAGGACTGTCAGAGAGAGTGCAAGGGAAGTAGATGCTTGGTGTCTCTCCCTGCCTCCCACAAAAGAAACGCTGCATGCAGACAGAGCCCCTGCCACAGAGAACCGCCTGTATTCTCTCCTGCCCACTAAATGTGGTGATTTAGAGGGCAGGGACCAATGGGAGGTAGTTCCTACCATTCCAACTTGACAGACATCACAGTGTCCCCTTGGTGGTTACCCCACCTTGCCCAGGTACAGTGCTCTGCCAGAGGTACTGGGCAGGGAGGAAGACAATAAGTCTTCCCCCTTGGAGATGTCACCAAGGTCTAGTCCATCCCTTGCATCCACACAAATTCAGTAAAGAAAGAAAGATGAGTCATTGTCATAGGTGACTGGCTTCTGAAGGTAGCAGAGGGCCCAGTCTGCAGACTGGACCCACTGCACAAGGAGGTTGAGGTCTCTTGCCTCCCTGGGACCGGGATTAGGGATGTAAGGAGAAAACTTCCTTCCCAGGTATGGCCCACAGATTATTACCATCTTCTAGTTTGCCAGGTAGGGAGAGGAAGCCCAAGGGAAATAAAGAGGTCCTTGCGATAACTGGTCAAGGGATCCAGAGCTCAAGTTGTGTTGTCCTCTATTTCTGCAGTTGCAAGGGTAAATAGGAGGAACCAGCGGATCAATGCCTGACTCTAAGCTTGGTGTTACTGGCAGGACTTTGGGTTCTTTGACTATGGATTCATTTATAAACCACAAGGCCTGCTGACAATTCAGAGAAGCTGATCTCATGAGGGAAAAAGGACTCTAGGGCAAGAGCTAGCAGGGCTCATTATCAGAGCTTGAAACAAGATTTGAAGGGGGAGGGGAAATATAACTGTGATTGCAGGGATGCCTGGGGGTACTGACTCAGCACTTGTGAGGCAGAGTCCTGGTGGCTTTGAGGGCCAGAATGCCAGTGTTTTTGAGAGCCAGAAGGTGCACTACTTCTCTGGGGCAGGGAGTATACACTCAACTCCCTCCCTAAAATGCCAATAAACCAGTGCACCCAGTATGGGTAGAAAGAACTAGAAATCTGTGTGTGGGCAGGTCCTCCTGGAAATTATGCTGAGGCACATGGAAAATGAAGTGGTGATGGTGACACCCAGCACAGCTTCACTAGGAGCAGATCATGCCTGACAAACCCAGTAGCCTTCCACAACAGGGTTACAGCATTGGTGGGTTAAGGGTAGAGTAACTGATGTCATCTACTTAGACTACCTGACACTGCCCCAAATGACATCCTTGCCTCTAAAATAGACATGGTTGTGACACTTGGTGGATAAGGAGTTGGTTCTATGCTTGCACTCGGGAGTTGTGATCAACAGCTCGATGTCCAGTTGGAAACCAGTTACAAGTGCTGTTTCTCAGGAGTCTGTTCTGGGCCTGGTGCTCTTTAAAGCCTTCCTCAGCAGTATCAACAGTGGCACTGTGTACCCCTTCAGACAGTTTGCTGATGACACCATGCTGTATGGGGTGTCAACACACTGGAGGGAGGCCATCTAAAGAGACCTGGACAGGTAGGAGAACTGGGCCTGTACAAACTGCTTGTGATTCAGCAAGTTCGAGTGCAAGGTCCTCCATCTGGGTTGGGGCAATTCCAAGCACAAATCCATGCTATCTGCTGAAAGGATTGAGAACAGCCCTGTTGAGGAGGGCTTGGGGTTGTTGGTAGATGAGAAGCTCAGCATGAACCAGCAGTGTGAGTGCAGCCCAGAAGGCCAACTGTATCCTGGGCTGCATCAAAGGAATTATCAACAGCAGATCAAGGGAGGTGATTCTCCCCCTTTGCCCTTGTGAGACGTCACCTGGAGCGCTGTGTCCACTTCTGGAGCCACAAATACAACAAGGACATGGAACTGCTGGAGTGAGTCCAGAGGAGGCCACAAGGATGACCAGAAAGCTGGAGCACATCTGTGAAGACAGGCTGAGGGAACTGGGGCTGTTCAGCCTGGAGAAAAGGCTCTGAGGGGATCTTATAGCAGCTGTCAAGTACCTGGAGGGACTACAGTAAAGCTGAAGAGGGACTTTTTTTTACAGGGATCTCTAGTGATAGGATAAGAGAGATAGTTTCAAGCTAAAAGATGGGATATTTAAATCAGATATAAGGAGTAAATTCTTCCCTGCAAGGGTGCTGAGACCCTGGAACAGTTTGCCCAAGGAGGTTATGGAAGCCCCATCCCTGGAAGTGTTCAAGGGCAGGTTGAATGGAGCTCTGGGCAACCTGGTGAGAGGTGTCCCTGACATGACAGGGAGTTGGAAAGAGATGATATCTGAGGTCCCTTTTAATTTAAACCATTCTGTCAGTGTGAGAGCATGCATGTGTTACTAATTCTGCTTAAGCCTCTTTCACTGGCCTGTCATAGTGCATGTTCTGAAGTATTTCCAAATTACTGTAAGAAAAACAGAAGAAACAAACTTGGGGGCAGCTTTGTAGAGCTTTATATATGCAGTGTTTCCTTCAAGTGCCTGGACAAGCCTATTACATGACTTCTAAGATAATTATAACTGCCAAATTAGAAGCTTAATCTTTGCAGGGAACTTTGAGACATGCTCAGCTGATGAGAAATACAGCAATCGTATATTTACACAAGTCTTCAATTTGAGTCATCACATATATTGCGGTTATACAGATGTTCTTGTCAGTATTTCATATAGGTTATCTATTTTGTAATCAGATCACCTAAGTGGAAAAACCCTTCTTCACCCAGTTTTGCCTAATCATGTAGCCATTGCATTCAACCTGTTTGTCAAAGTCTTTTATAGATTTGGTCTAGAAATGACTAATTTCTATTGTAATAACAAGATTTTAAAGGTCCAGAAGAGTAGAAATGTTTGATTTGTTAGAAATGTTTAATCTTATTTGGTGACAGCTGACTCTGCACCTGGATGAGAATGAGAGCTTGCTTTTAGTTCTGAAGAAGATAGCTTCTTAATTCCAAATTGTTCTTTTATTTTTAAAAATACACTGCAAATTGAGAATTACAGAAAATATATCTTTCGTGTTCAGGTTTCAAAAGCATGGAATTAGCTCCTCTTGCTGCAATATGTGTAAATGTTCTATTGACTGGCAAAGAACTGAAAGTAAATGGCCCTATTCAGATTACACTTCCTCTTCCTCCAAGTACTGTAAAATCAGGAGATGCTATACCTGCATGGACATTTGACATGAAAACAGGTAAGTGGGCTACTTTATTCTAAGGTTTAATTGTTGTGTGTAGTTTGGCATATGCCACTGTATGTCTCACAATAGTGATGACACTAATATATGAGGTGGTGGCAAACAGTCACAAATTTTAGTAGGGGTTATGTACTGTCTTTTGATTTTAATTGCTCAAAGGAATTTCCCTGCTATCATTTCTACTGAAATTTACTGTAGTGGATTTATATTTTCATAGGAAGCTAAGGATTTGGGTAACATGCATTTCTGTATGATGTTGTATTTGTCCAGTAATTCTGTGAATGTCATCTTAAAAGAAAGCCAGTCAGAATTCAAGATTTGGATGCTTTGTTTCCTAGAGTACAGCTCAAAAAATTCTTTGACACTGAAATTGAAATTCACTGAAATTTCAGTGAATAAAAACAATTCAGAAAGCGAAATGAAGGTGAAATAGAAGTTATTGTAGGAACAACATAGTTCTTATACTATGCATGGGAAGAGGAGACTGGGGATTAGACATTCTAAACCTTTTATCATCCCTTCATGTCTAATTTTAGTTAAGAATGAGTAATGAACTACATATAGTGATCCCATTTAGAAGTCCTTTATTAGGTGTGTGTGCGCGCATGTTAGTGTGCTGATTGTCCTACATTGTACAGTGTATGAAAGTGGGAAGTGTCTTACTCCTTGTTAAGGCAGTAAGCTGTTACTCGTCTGTTCAAAGTACAGGAAGAGGCACAAACTCTAACAAAGCGTTGTTGATATGTTCGAGAAAGGAACAGATTATCTTAATGAAGAGCAACCAAGGAATGGTAATTTGAATTAACAATACACTGATTAAAAAATGAGTTATTCTTCTTAGCACACTCTTCCGCACCTCAGTGACCTCCTTCTATGAGGGGCTCTAAAATGAACATGGTGTTTGAGGTGAGGCTGCATCTGTGCTGAGCAGAGGGGGTCAATCACCTCTGTACTCCTGCTCGCCATGCTGTTTCTGATACAAACCAGGATGCTGATGGCTTGTGTTCATCTGCTGTCAGTCAACACCCCCAGGTCATTTTCCACCAAGCAGTTCTCCAGCCACTCCTTCCCAAGCCTGTAGTGCTGCTGGAGGTTGTTACCAAAGTGTAGGACCTAGCACTTGGCCTTATTAAATTTCATTCCATTGGCCTCAGCCCGTTGCTTCAGCTTGTCTAGGTCCCTCTGTAGAACCTTTCTGCCCTCCAGCAGATTGACACACCAGTTGATTGACATACAGACTTGCTGAGGGTGCACTCAATCCCCTCACTCAGTCCGTCAAAAAAGATCTTAAGACTGGCCCCAGCAGTGAGCCCTGGGGAACAGCTTGTAAGCAGTTGCCAGCTTGACTGAACTCCATTCAGCAGCACTCTCTGAGCTTAGCCATGCAGCCAGTTTTTTTTACCCAGCAAAGAGCGCACCTGTCTCGGCCATAAGCTGCCTGCATCTCTACAAGAAGGCTGTAGGAGATAGTGTCAAAGGCTTTATTGAAGTCCAGGTAAACAACGTGCACAGCCTCCCCCATATACAGTAAACAGATCACCTGGTCATAGAAGGAGATCAAGTTAGTCAAGCAGGACCTGTCCTTCATACACTACTGCTGGCTGGCCCTGATCCCCCTAGCTGTCCTGCACTTGTTGTATGAGCTCAGGATGAACCACTGCATAATCTTACCCGCTGTGAGGTCAGGCTGACAGGTCTGTAGTTGCCCAGATCATCCTTCGCCGCCTCTTGTGGATGGGCATCACATTAACAGCCTCCAGTCATCTGGGACCTCCCCTAAATATCAAATGTCAGTGTTTTTCTTAAGATCTCCTGTTTTATACGCAGTGTATTGGCAAGGATACACAATTTCCTGAAGAGAACAGCAAAGATTATTTTGCTGCTTACAGATTTGCTCAGTCAAGATAGATCTGGAGACCTTGGATTTTTTTTTTGTGCGTATAATGTTTTCTGTTGTTTTTTATCTGCCTCTAAGTAGCTCACCTTTTGTACTTGTGGAACATCAGGTTTGCAGTATTAGAGCTGACAGGACATGGTTTAAGGATGTGAGAGAGGGGATGAGAGACTCTTCCACCTGGTCTTGCTTGGTTAAACTTCTATCGATGTGTTTAAATTACTTGTTCCTCGACTCATTCAGTCTTGGCCTTCGGACATGCTCAAGCTCATATAAGAAGATGGTCAAAATTATTTTGGTTTTCATATTTACGAAAGACATTTGCTGATAGGAAATGAATTGCATTAAGTTATTTGTGGTAAATCATGTCAATGTTCTGTTTCAAAATAAACATCCATTTACAATGAAGCTGTCAAGAGATAAAGTTTGCATGTTTAAAGCTGTGGCATAAATGAAATAGAGACCAGAAGCATCGGGTTTTTCTTGGGTCCTTAGTAATGGTTTGAGAGATGGAAGAATCCTGCATGACACATGCAATGTTGTTGTCTCTTTTCAGGTGCATGGGTAAGCCGTGGGCTAGGAACAGTCAAGGAATTGGATGGTCAATTGGTGTGGGTTTATACTGCTCAACATTTAGGCTACTGGATAGCAGCTCCACTGCATGGAACAAGAGGTATTGCAACAATTGGCTAAGAAATTACTGATTAACCCAAGTAATATCAGGTTACTTGTCAGTGTGACTAGTCAAAAGGCTGTCAATTTTATTAAAGGGAAAATGACATGCAGTTTCAGCAGTTGGATAACTTCTGTTTGAATCCTCATAGTATGCCATTGCAGGTATAACCATTTCCTAGAACTTAAAATGCTGTAGAGGGGAAAAGTCCAGCCTATATTTGAGCTGTCTGTTTATATTCTCATTATCCTGTGGAAGAAGCCTGCATGGGAAGCATGATGTGGATATCTAAAGATCAGTAGACCACATCCTTTATGTGTGAGGATCATCAGTGCAGACTGGGAGATGATGTGACTGAGAGCAGCTGTGTGGAGAAGGACTTGAGGGTGCTTGTTAACTAAAGGCTAGGTATGAGCCAACAATGTGCCTTCAGAGCCCAGTAAGCAGTTACATCCTGGGCTGCATCAGAAGAAGCATGGCCAGCAGGTCAAAGACAGTGATTCTCCCCCTCTGTTCTCATGAGACCCCCCCCACCTGGAGCTCTGTGTCCAGGTCTGGGGTCCTCAACACAAAAAGGACATAAAACTTTTTGGAGCAGGTCCAGAGGAGGGCCACAAAAATTATCAGAGAGCTGGAGCACTTCTGTGAGGACAGGCTGCAAGAGCTGGAGTAGCTCAGCCTGGAGAAAAGGAGGCCCCAAAGAGCCTTTCAGTGCTTAAAGGGCATCTAGAAGAAAGATAGGGAAGGACTTGTTAGCAAGGGCTGTTGTGTCAGGACAAGGGGGTAATGTTTTAAATTACGAGGGGAGATTTAGGTATAAGATTAGGTATAAGTTTATATATTACATATCAGGTAGATTTAGGTAGAAGAAGTTGTTTCACAGTGAGGGTGGTGAAACACTGGCATCAGTTGCCTTTAGAGGTTGTCGATGCCCCATCCCTAAAGACATTCACGGTCAGACTGGATGAGAGCCTTACCAACCTGTTCCAGTTGAAGATGTCCCTGGTCACTGTAGCAGGGGGTTGGACTATGTAACCTCTGAGGGTCCTTTCCAACTCAGTGTATTCTGTGATTCTATGAGGAGGAGGAAATAAGAGAAAACATTCCCAGAGGATTCTGTTTTATCATAGAGGAGTTTCAGCTGGGAGAGACCTTCAAGATTGTTAAGTCAAATCTTTTCCTAGCCCTAGCAGCACCACTAAAGCCTGTCCCTCAATGCAACATCTACCCTTCTCTTGAACGCTCTCTAGGGGCAGTGATTCAGTCACCTTCCTGGGCGGGCTGTTCCAACGCCCGACAACCCTTTCAGGAAAGAAATTCCTCCTGACATCCAACATCAACCTCCCTTGGCACAGCTTAAGGCCATTTTCCCGCTTCCTATCACTGGCTACTAGGGAAAACAGAGCAACTCCCACCTCTCTACTACCTCCTTTCAAGTAGTTCTAGCAAGCAAGGTCGTCCCTCAATCTCTCCTTCTCCAGCTAAACAGCCCCAGCTCCCTTAGCTGCTCTTCATACGACACCTGTACCAAATCTTTTACTGGCTTGGCCACCTCCTCTGTCCCCTCTCCAGCCCTTCAGGTGTCCCTCTTGTCAGGAGGGGTCCAGCACCGGAGACAGGACTTGAGATGTGGTCTCACCAAAGCTGAGTAGAGGAGATTGATCACCTCCCTGTTCCTACTGGCCACACTAAGACTTGTTGTATGGTTTGCAAATTGATATGAAGGGATTCTTGTTAGAGCAAAATCTGAAAAGAGAAGACACTTTCTAACAGAAGCACTAGTCAGGTAATGTAGAGCATGTTTCACAGCCAGCTTGGACAACTAATGCAAATGTATTAGCTGCAGCTCTGTATATCAGGCAGAATGATTTGCTTTTGAGAACTAACTCTTGTCTGGTTTTGTCTGCCAATCTAGAATCCATTATTAGTGTGGTTTCCAAGGACATAACAGCCTACCACACAGTGTTCCTTACAGCCATTCTGGGAGGTACTGTTTTCATTATCATTGGATTTTTTGCTGTTGCTCTTTGTTACTGCAGGTAAGCAAAAGGAGAGGCTCTAATAAGATCAGTGTGAATGGAATGTAGAGTTGAAAAGGCTTCTGAAACTGAGGCTTGTTTCCTTAGCTAAACTATAATCTGACCTTCCAGTCCTTGAAGGTGACTACAAGAAGGCTGGAGAGAAGGGATTGTTTTCTGAGGCCTGGAGTGATATGACAATGGTTTCATATTAGAGAAGAGCAGATTGAAATGGGCTGCTAGGAACAAGTTCTTTAGCAGGAGTGGGGTTGAACACTGCAACAGGTTGCCTAGGGAGGGAGTTGAGTCCCCATCCCTGGAGATACTCAGAGGGAGGCTGGGTAAGGTTCTGGGCAACCTGATCTAGTTGATGTTGTCACTGCTCACTGCAGGGGGGTTGGACTAGATGAGTTTTGGAGATCCCTTCCAACCCAACATGTTCTATGATTCTGTGATTTCTTCAAACATTATAGTTATTACAAAACCTTATTTTAAGTTTGTGACATCACATTACACTATAACTTCTTAACCAAAGCCTAATCTTCAGCTTTGGTAGTCGACAATCTGGTATTCCCTGCAGCATTTCTACAGTCACCTCATGTCTTTTTTACACAGGGATAAATACGGCCGGGCACAAAAGAAGGAAAAAACCACAACTAAGCTGGAGATCATAAAGAAAGACCAGACAACATCAACAACGCACATAAATCACATCAATGCTGCCAAAGGGTCTTCAAGTTTGGATGATAAGTCACAGTTATATACACCGAAGATTTCGTACAGCCTCCAAAGAAGAACGTTCGTAGACACTGAAGATGGAAAATCAGAAGACAATTTTAAAATGTACACAGAGGATGCTTCTTGTCAGTCATCCTGTCAGATTGATCAGTCTCATTCAGCCCGTTCACTGGACCCTAGTGCTGGGATTAGGCATTTACAGCAGCCGAAGCACAGTAACAACACTATTTCCATGGCTTCTAGGGACAGTCAAGACCAAACCAGGTACCTTTCACTGACAGAGGAGATGTATGGGCTTTCCCATATCCCAGAACATCTAATGCATATTTACAATCAACCTATTGCTATTCTTCAGACCTCTGACCTTTTCCATTCCTCAGAACAACTGCATCCCGCTAAATCGGCAACTTTGCCAAGAAAAGGACAGTTAGTGTACGGCCCCATGATGGAACCCATGAATCGTGACAGTTACATGCAGACGTTACCGAAAATGCCAGTGCACTCTCATCCACAACCTTCTGCCTGTAGAGATGAAGACAGTACATTAGACAGTGAAAAGAGCTTGCCTTCTCAAACATCGAACTGGGGTCGCTACACTAATAGCTTGTTAGAATCTGTCTCTGTTCCTGGGACATTGAATGAAGCAGTTGTAATGACTCCATTTTCACCTGAACTTCAAGGTATTTCAGAACAAACGCTGTTGGAACTCTCTAAAGGAAAACCATCTCCGCATCCTCGAGCATGGTTTGTGTCCCTGGATGGAAAGCCAATTGCTCAAGTGAGGCATTCTTTCATAGATCTGAAAAAGGGCAGGAAAACAGAGAGTAATGATACTAGTTTGGACTCTGGTGTAGATATGAATGAGCATCATCCTAGTAGGAAACTGGAAAGAGAAAAAACTTTCATTAAAAATATGCCGCACTCTAAAATCCTTTACTTGGAAGATTTGGATCTGAGTAGCAGTGAAAGTGGGACCACTGTTTGCACTCCAGAGGACCAGGCTGTGAGGCACATTGTGGATGGAGGAAACAGGCCAGTCATAGAAGAGCAAGATGAAGAAGGTCTAAGGAAAAAAACAGTGTCAGGAAGTCACGAATGTGGTATCCCTTCTGCTAAAAAGAGGGATAGACCATCTATTGCTAAAAGAGACAGCAAAACCAATATCTGGAAGAAAAGAGAGGAGAGACCTCTTATTCCTATAAATTAAAACACAATCTGCTTTGTGTTGTTGCTCTTTCTGCTGGTTATTGACCTCTTGGCTGCTTCTGTAATTCTGCAGTGTTGGGTTTACAATGGAAATGTTGTTTTCTAGTATCAAGAAGTTACCTTTTTTAATATGTGGATTGGGTTACTAAACTTCAGCTGGACAGTGGTCTGCAATATAAATTGAAAACAGGGAAATGCAGGTATTAATGTTTTCCAGTTCCTAATTTTGCTGGCAGTGTAGGGAAGGACCACCTTTTAACAAGCCTGTTGTTTTTGAACACACCTCTCTCTGGGAATGCATGGTGAGAAATAGAGCCACAGGGTTTAATTCTGTACTTGTTACTAGTGCATTGGTAGACTAGTGAAAGACTTCGCTCAGCCTTGTTCCTAATCCATGTGATCACCTGTACAGTATTTTGTATGTAACCTTTTCTAGGGATCTGTTCCTACTTTGTATAATGTAAAATGTTTTGTCAGTTACTCACACAACACCAGCAGATGAGCTCTGCTGGACTTTTCAGTTGAGCTCCATCGTGTTACTGCCCGCCATATGCCCATCTGTGTGCAAAAGGCTGCCATTCCGTAGAACCATGACAAAAGAGGGTCGGGTACAAGCTCTGTGGCTGCTGCAGCAGTTTGTGGTCCCCACTGCCTTGAGATGTTGCCCATCGCGCTTGTTATGAGCCATGGACATTGGAGACTGACATCTGCTACGAAGAGTCCACAAGCAGCAGAAAAGAACTGTTTCTGGTAGCATTTGATGTCACTTAAAACCTTCACTTCTGCATGCCTTTGGGACAGTGATGCTCCACGGCATAGTGTCTGCATATTTAAGGTAGAGTTTGGCCCGTAATGAAGAAGTGTGCAAGTCTAAGCAAGTGACACTTTTGAATTGGTTTCCTTGATCAGAGATGTTAATCACTTTTTCTGTTTAAAACAATGTGAGTACCTCCAATGATTTTCCACATTGCCAGCCTGAGGTTGTGCATCACAGATGGGTTAAACAGGCTTTAGACTTTCTTTAAGAGCATGAGAGGGCAATATTTGGTATGTAACGCAATATAAACACTACTTATGACTGAGTTCAATTTACCAGAAGTCATGAGTGCATGAAATGTACCTAAGAGATGTATATGGGAAGGAAAAGGCCATTAGGATATGCTTTTTTTAACGTTCATCTTGTCAAAAGTGCTGATTTCAGCTTTGGCTAACGGAAAAGTAGAGGCACCCCTGGATGTGCCCCATATACATGGAATGCTTTCCTGCAGCTCTGAACCTGTTTCCCTGATGCAATAAGTTTCTGCATTTGGACTTTGGTAGTTTTATTATAAATCAGACGTCTTGATGTGATCTGCAGGATGAGGTGCCCTTGGTAATCTGCGCTCAAGAGGCAGGAAAGCTAGGCTTCTGGGAATATATTCTTGGGAGATATTACTGTGAGATAAGTCTGTTGTGACTGCATTGTCAGTTGTCTGGTCCTGTTTCCAGAAGAACATGCAAGGTAACCAGAATGATACTGGCAGTACCACAGTCTATGGTGCACAGTTGCTTTGTGAAAAAAGTTGATTGACCTATTTTCACAAGTGTGAGGGTGCAACATAAATTTGAGGTAGGTGTGCAAATAAGTCATTAAATTGGTCCCAGAGACCCCTGGTTTAATTACACTGTTAACCAACTTCAGAGATGAAGATGATTGGTTATGGCAGCATGCTTTTGGTACACTGTAATTCAGTTTGCCTATACTGAATACTTTTTCATAGGACTTCTTTTTCTGCGTGCAGTTCCCCTGGAACATTGTGTGTGACTGTCTGGCCTTTGGCACTGATGTTTGATCTGCATGTTTTGTGTAGATGGGCATTTCTTCTGACAGCTGCTTTGACTTTTGAGGTTCCATGGTGCCCTGCTTTTAGAGAAGCATCAGTTCCACCGGCTCCCTTTCAATAAAGAGATTATTATATATTGTGTTGAACATAAAAGAAAATCCTTCCTGAGCTAATGGTTTTGAGGTCTTAAATATTAAATTTAATATTAAATATTAAAGTTGTGTCTCTGCTTGAACTTTTCTTCGCCTACAAGTACACTGCAGACCTTTTAAATGCATCTTTTTTCATTGCATATCCCTAAAAGATCTAATTCCTCAAGTTCAATTGTTTAAAAATCTGTTAAAAAAATACAGATTGCTGTAAATCCACAGGACAAGAGAGCAGGGCCTGAAAGCTGCACCAGGTTGGATTTTAGGAAGCCCTTCCTCACGGAAAGGGTGATCAGCCACTGGAATGTGCTGCCCAGGGCAGTGGTGGAGTCCCTATCCCCGGAGGTGTTTAAGGACAGAGTGGCTGTAGCCCTTAGTGCCTTGGTCTGGCCAATGTGGTGATGTTAGGTCATTGGCTGGGCTGGATGAACTCAGAGGGCTTCTCCAACATCAGTAGGCACATTTGAGTCATGTTCCAACTGTGTGTAGGAATTTTTATGCTGGAAACCTGCATTTCCTGTTACTGACTGGACTTCTTGGGTTTAGATCACTAAAAAAAAGGAGTTTGACTGTATTTAAGTTCTACAAATGTTTATTCCAGCGATAAGCTTCCATATTGTCATTAAATCTGTCCAATGTTCTGTTCTGGTTTAGATTATTTTGTGCCAGTTGGGGTTTCTCAAGGTTGTCAAAACACAACAGAAGACCAGAGACAATGTTATAGTAAATAAAGTTATAGTAAGTAAATGTTATAGTAAGATGTTCTAGTATAGAAAGAATAGCCAGTTTTACTAACTAAGAGTAAATAAAAGGTTAAAAGACAAGCTGTAGCCACTTGCCAAGCTTTTCCCTTGGAAAGCCATCCCAGCTCTTGAAAGAAAGAGGAGAGAAAATGGACTGCCTTTCGCCATGTCCATATAGCAGAAAAGCGGATGGACGGCTGCTCCATAGCAAGCTGGAAGTTAGGAGAACTTTCTTGTGCTTTCCAGTCTCACAGGGTAATGGAAAGGGATACCTGGCTGTCACATGTTGCATGTTAAAAGAGTCAGGGCCCTCCCACAAGATGTAAGAGTTCATAGGAATCGCTGTGTTTTTTAAGTTGTTTTTTTTCCTGCTGCGTCGTTGACAGAGGGCTGAAGTGCCAATGCTGGCATGAGGTCTCCAGACAAAGTCACTAGGGTCTGTGGCACACTGCTCTGGGAAAGGCTAGGGGAAAATTTAGAGGGTTTGATGCCTTTGAATCCGGGAGTTGATTCTTCTGAGAATAAGTGATTCCCTCAGCCCTCAGCAGCAGTAAAATAAGCTCTCTAAGGAGGGCACAATGGGTAGGGAAACTGGAAGGGATAGAGCTGCTGTTTGGTGATTGTTTCCAAATAGATACAGCCTTTGGTGGAACCATTTCTTTTTGAAGAACACCATGGGCAAGGGAAATGGCCTTAAGCTGTGCCAGGAAAGGTTAAGGTTGCATGTTAGGAGGAGACTACCTTGCTCACTACAACTACTTGAAAGGAGGTTGTAGAGAGGTGGGGGTTGCTCTGTTCTCCCTAGTGGCTGGTGATAGTAAGAGGGGAAATGGCCTTAAGCTGCACCAGGGGAGGTTGAGGTTGGATGTCAGAAAGAATTTCTTTCTTGAAAGGGTTGTCAGGCATTGGAACAGCCTGCCCTGGGAGGGGGTTGAGTCACCATCCCTGGAGGTGTTCAAGAGAAGGGTAGATGTTGCATTGAAGGACAGGGTTTAGTGGTGCTGATAGGGCTAGGGAAAGGTTGGACTCAATCTTGAAGGTCTCTTTGAGCCAAAACTGCTCTGTGGTCCTACAAGATGTTTCTGAGCTGTTGAGCTTTTGCAGAAGAACCCCACATGCACAAAGTGTTACACCTCAGTTTTAAGTGAAAGATGTTAGGTTAGAACACTCAAGACTAAGTTTCATCACGTATTCGAGATGAAAGGCAGCTAGTAAACTTGAGGAGAGTTTCCCCACCATGGCTGCAACATGCAGTGCTAGGATTCTTGCTGAAGGGTTACACCAGGTTCAGGTGTTTGTAAGAGTTAACCACAGCTTGTTTCTGCAGATTAACTTGTGTGTCTTAAGCCAGGACTTTGATGTACCAAAAATGAAGGGAAATCACCAGGCTAAAGATCATGCAGCTTTATGCACATGTGTGTTGATAATGTTCCCTAGAAGAAGAGAACTGACAGCTATCTTCAGCTGCCACACATTGTAGGGCTGTTGTAAACGGTCAGGGGCCAGCAATCACTTGAAACCTCCTTTAGGTTTTAAGAGGAAAAACTTCTACAATGCTGTCAGGAAATAAAAGCACTCTGGTACTTTACGAATTTGACAGCAAAACAGCTTTGCTAGTTAGGGACACCATTTACCAGCGTAGAGCTAAGGATGATGCACCACAAATACTCTAGGATGTAGGAATAGTTTGTTAGCTGCTTTGTGTTACGCAGTAATTTGTACCAAAGAAGAGGATGTGGATAGGAACCGGCCTAAACTCTTCTGATTATTGAAAAAGCCCAACAGTTTACTGGTGTTAATGGCATAACACTGCAGATTATAAAGGGCAGGGCACTCCATCTGTTGGGTGGTACCACGTAGTAGGGAACCCTGAAGATAAATAATGCTGTTGAACTGCCTTTCATCAGATTTATTGTATCAGGGGGGCTCTGGGCTATCTGAAAAGCACATGATTTTATTTTCCTGTTAGCCAAAAAAGCCTCAATTCGTGTGGCGATGATGTAGCTTTTGTAATATTTTAAGAGGCAGATCTAGTATTTTTATGTCAGAACACTGACTCCTGCATGTTGATGATGATTAGAATCAGTGCAAACCCTGGGTTTTGTATTTTATGTTTGAAAAGAACTATCTTTAGCAATCTGAAGAGTAATGGCTCTTACAGATGGCCATACGGGATCTGTTTTGCTCCCATAAATCAAGATTATGTGTCAGTAAGTGGCTGCATTTACAGGTTTCATACCTGTCAATACTATAAATATAAATCATATTTTATAAAAAGTAGAAATAAATAGAATAAATAGAAATGAAATGCTGACTGGGATTTTTCAGGTCAAAAACAAAATCACTCCATGTTTTCGCATAAAACTACTATATTGATAAAACTGCTTGGTTTCCTCTCAACTGCTCATCTTCCTTGCCGGTAGAATCAGAAAGTGCAGGGAGGTATTTCATTCTTATTTTCTGCAACTATAGAATCTGCACTGGTTGCATAACTAAGACCTCTGATTTGAAGGCAGAATTCAGTGGAATTATACAAAACACAGCACTGTGCTGACAGGGTCAGCAGTGAGCATCCTTTGAGAATTGTTTGAGTCACGCTTCCAACAGTAGGGAGCTACAGTTGTGTTAAATCGTTACGAGGGAAGGTGGTTTGAATTGCCTGTCTCTGAGCTTCCTATTCTTGTTATGGCGGTATTTGGCATTTCCTGATGACCAAAGAAAAGAAGCTTCAGATTATGAGAAGGAAGGAGAAAACAGTCACTTGTAGTATTAGCACCCTCAACTGGAAAATGATTTTACCAAATGATAGTTTTCTTCTAGCTAGTCAAAGATTTATTGAACGCTCCTATATTCCCCCATCCCAGAATGGACTGATCCTTTATTTCACAGTTCACGGATTCATTTCCTCAGCAGAACCTGTTGCCACGTCCATGTTAGAGCAGTAACGCTTTTACAGCATCTTCCTGCGTAGAAATGCACCGCTTTTTAGCACCTGAGGAGTTCCCAAACAACCAGGCTCTGAGGTGCTGACAGGTGAGTGAGCTGGTAGCACTAACGCTGCTCACCTCCTCGCACGCTGGAACCCTGTGTTCAGAAAACACTTCATTGCACTGACAGTCATTTTCAAAACCACTCCAGTGAGAATATTGTTCATCTAAAACAGTCTTGATGCTCGGCATCCTGGGTTTAAGTATTTCTACCTTTTTATATTTTGTCAGAGGTGACTTTTCATCTATTTCCTACAGTGTTTGTGTGTCTGTTGCTGACCATGTCCCTAAGATTTGTATGATGTTAGAGCTTATGCAATATAATAAAAGTTTTGAAAAACTATCAGTGCTTTCACTCTTAATTGAATGCCTTTCATACGCAGTGCCTTCACCCTTGTTCAAATGTCTCTCATATGTGCTCTTGTGGCCAAGAGGGCCAACAGCATCCTGGGGTGCATCAGAAGGGGGATCGTTAGCAGAGTGAGAGAGGTTCCTTCTCCCCCTCTACTCTGCAGTTGTGAGACTGCATCTGGAGTATTGTGTCCAGTTCTGGGCCCCTCAGTTCAAGAAGGACACGGAGCTGCTGGAGGGACTAGATGATCTTCCAAGATCCCTTCCACTCACCTTATGATTCTGTGTGGTGCCTTTGCTTCAATCGGATGCCTTTTGCATGCTTTTTAGAAACCTAACTCTTACTTGGCCCGTTTTTGCTGACTATCACTGACAAATATGTATTTCTGTCCTTCCCCAGGGAGAGGGCAGAGGGGATGGTTGATGAGTTCACAACAGGGGGCTCGTGGAAAATTGGAAGAGTTCAGTGAGAGTCAGCCTGAGTAAAACACTGGCTGCTGAGGGCTGATGGTGACAGGAGCTGTGATGATACTGGGGGTAGGGCACTGGTGAGCATCTCAGGCCTCCACTTGCTTGCAGGGCCAGTAGGGGTAGATTTGACTGGCAACAAGAGGGTGTTTGTGCTCCTTGCCATTTCTATTCTGCTCCTCCCAAAATCTTCAGCGTTAACCTGTATTCTCTCTCCCTAGGGGAAGGGGTCACCTCTGTGGTAGCTGAGTTAAAAAGGGCAAGTGGTGATTACCCCTACCCAATCCCTCTTTGGCCTTGCTGTTGAGCCAGTACTGACTTGATTATCAGTGTTTACTTCAAAGACTTTGTTCTCTATTAGATGGTAGTCTTGACCCGTCGATTCTCACACCTGTAGTTGCAGTTAAAGGTATAAACATTTATTCACAAAAGCATGAGTGAGGTGCATCCCCAAAGGAGCTCAGCTGCCCTGCATAGCACTCCAAGGCCATTATACCCACTCCCCATGCCTGGACCTCCCTGCCCCTTTTCCCTATGGATAAGGAGCTTGGGAGTTCATGCTGCAGTTACAACACACTGATTGAATTTCACCTCTAAAGGTTCATAAAGAAGATTCAAACAGGTTTTTGTCTTAAACTTCAGCAGATGGCATGAAGCACCTGGCATCACATCTGCTGAGAACTGCTGTAGCACAACAGGTAGCCAAGGGATTGACAAGGATTCAGTCTCCTCCAAGCCCTGTGGAGCAGGTCTGACAGTGCCTGCAGCCTGGATCTCACAGGGTGTCTCCTCTTTACAGGTCTCAGTTCAGAGATTGTTTCAGCTGCCAAGGTGGAAAGGGAGGGGCTGACATCATCCTCCATAGCTTGGAGAGCTGCAGCACAGAGAAATGGAGCCCCAGTCAGAGCCTGAGTCTGTGAGGAACCAGGAGCCCCCATGCCACGGCCTTCCCATCCAGCTCTTACCATGGCCAGAAGGGAGTAGAGGCCGGGGGGTCACCCAGAAGGTGTTGAATCAGCCACATGCCCCTGAAGACTCTCTCTGCTCTGCCCACGTTGCCACTTTTTTCCACACAGGCAGCAGAGCCCTGCCCAGCCGGGGCAGAGACTGCTTCTCCCTGCCCAGGGACTCTCCTCCTCCCACCCAGCCTCCACTGGTAACACCGCTGCCCTCACTCACCATCGCAGATAAAGCCAATCTTCTCCTGCTGCTCTTTCAGCTGATGACCAGCAACCCTTGGGGGGACAAAACCAGTCGCCAACCCTCTGGCCCCAGCAGCCTGGCTTCCCCACAGCAGCCCAGCTCTGTACTCGCCTCCCTGAGCAGGGCTAGGAATGGGGGGCAGGGAGACCCAAGGGTGCCTTGGCCCCACCACATCGGGCACCCTTGGGCCTCCACAGCCACAGGGATGATCCCAGCAGCCAGAGCTGTGGCCAAACTGCAGAGGGGCAGCTGGGGACCCCAAGGCCTGTGACTCACCAAGAAACTTAACAGCTGCTTCCCTGAGGGCCTCCTGCGGGTAGAACAGGGCCTGCTGCAGGTACCCATCCACTTCACTGGGGGCTTTACCAGCTGGAGAGGGCACAAGGAGGTGGAGAGGAGAGTTGGTGCAGAATCTCACCCTGAGTTGGATGCTCCCTGCCAGGACAGCCGTGAAGCCTGGCCTGGTGCCAGGCTTGAGGGGAGTGGAGGGCTGGGTGCTTCCCAATGCCAAACCCAGCTCTGTCAGCACCCCCAGGCTCAGGGATGGAAAAGGACGGGAGGAGAGCCCAGGGGGCTGCATGGCTGAGGGAAGGGACGTAGCGGAGGCCCAGGCTGGTGGTGATGGGCTGCAGCAGTGGGCAGGGGCACAGCTGCCAGCCCCCCAGACTGGGTACTGGGGAAGGGGATGTGCAGGCTGGAGTTCAGCGGCCATCCGTACCAGGCACTCGACAAGGGCAATTATCTGTTCATTCTGCAGGAAATTCCTAAGGTCCTTCCTCTTAAGAAAGTTCATGGCTCCAAGAAGGGCCATCTGAGACATCTGCAGAGCAGAAGAGACAGGAAATTGGCACCTCTGCCTCAGGCACAGGACCTACATCCACTGCATCATCAGCAGGTTGGGTGCTCAGGTCAGAGGAGCAGTCTGGTCCCCATCTCAGGGATCTAGAGCTGCTGGGGTAGCAGGACAGAGATCCCCATAGGTGCTGTTCTGCAGCCAAAGCTAGGAGGAGGCTGGAGCACTGGGTTCCATCAGGCACCAGGGCAGGAGGCAGTGGAGCTACCTCCTGTGGGGACAACGGCAGCTCAGAAACCCTCACCTCTCCCACACACTCATCCTCATCATACATGTGGAAGACCAGAGGGAGGAGGCTCTGTTGCACGAGAGGCTTTAGTGGGTTTGCTCCCTTCTCTTGCACGGGGGAGACTCCACCACGTTACTGAAGATGGAAAGGGCGAGCAGCCGCACACTGTAATTGTCCTGGTGGAAACAGGTGAGGCCTCAGAACTGGCTGCTCCAGGCCCACCTGCGCTTGGCTCTGAAAACAAATAGGGCAGTGCCCAGCGCTCGTGGAGGGGGCACAAAGCCTTACATAGTCAAATAGTGACTGGACCATCTCTGCCAGTGTGTAAGCAAGGGGGCTGGGAACTGTTCCTGGCAGGTCGGAGACAACCTCGCTGAGGTCGAAGACGGTCATCCTCAGCATCTCTCCCTCTGCCTCCTGCAGCAGAGCTGTGAGCTCTGGCAGCAAGAAGCACAAGTTCGTAGCCTGTGTGGAAGACAATACCGCGCTGTGAAGCTGGAAAGGGCTGCATCGCCCCAACCGCCCCACCCATTCAACCCAATGTAGCTGCTTCCCTCAGGGTCCAGGAGCCAAAGGGCTGCCTGCCCCGAAGGACTTGGGCAGGCGCACGGGAGTCAGGACAGCTGCCAGCAGCTGCCACAGCCCCTGTAGTCCAGCTAGGTACATGCTACTGTGTCCCCCAGCACCCCTCCCACTGCCCCAGCTGGGCTTCAGCTACCCCCTTCTCACCATCAGAGGTTGTTGGCAGATTTTGACTAGCCCTCTGAGGCAGAGGTGATGGATGCACCACGCTGCTCTCATCACACACGTAGTGAGCCATGACCAGCAGTGTGTGATCATCCCACTTCCTCAGCTCATGGCTGTCCAGAAGCTGAAACATAAGAGCAGTCAGTGACAGCAGTGAGGGCCAGCAGGGCCCCAGCACCGCACAGCAGGGCTGGCTCCAGTAGCACTGGGCACAGGCACCATCAAAGACAGCTCAGGCCAAAGGCAGCAGCAGCTGGCACAGGGCAGCAGCAGCCATCAGGCTCACCTCGACCAGGAGTGCTATGCAGGGGATCACTGAGCCCTTTCTCCTCTCATCAAGCACCCTGAACAAATGGCATGGGATGGAATGAAGGAATCTTCCTGAAGTCCGGCTCATCTCTCTGGCAGGGGCAAGAAGGCACTGACCCTCAGCAGGGTGGACAAACCTCTCCTGGGACCGGCTCATAGATGCCTGGTCTTCCCATACCACCCTTGGCCAGCACCAGCAGGCTCCTTTTGCGTGGGAAACTGGAAGAACATCCTTCTGCCCCAAAGCCTTCCCTTCCGAGGAGGCCTTTCCCCACCACTACCACCACTGGAAGATTGCAGGGGGTGCAATCTTCAGTCTGCAGGACAGAAGGGATGTGAGGAGGAGGGAGAAGGAAACCCTAACCTGACTAACAGACCCACAGCTAAATGGAAAGTCTCGGTGTTGAGGAGACTCTCCTAGCCACGCTTATGCTCGATGTTCAGCACCAGGTGTTCATAGTGGAGACAGCAGAGCATGGCTTTTAGGGTCTGCACTACAAATCTATGCACAGAGCAAAACCCAGGTCACACTGGGAACTCTTTCCCAGCCCAGGGGGTCTAAGAACTGGGAGGATGGGAATGGGTCACCTGCTAGGGTCAGTGGAATGGCAGGCTCTCCAGAAGGTGACCACCTTCTCTGGCATCTGCTCTGCAGTGACAGACACTTGGCAGAGCAGAGCTAGGAAGAAGCAGGAGAAAAGCCTCTCCAATCCCACTGGGCACCTGGACTATCTCCCTGAGCACCATGGTTGCCTTCAGAGAACAAAATCTCAGAGCCACTGCTCAGTGCCTGGGCAGCCCCATGGCAGGGCCCCTGTGTGGCCAGCAGAGGCTCAGATGCAGGGGAGCCTCCAGTCTGGCTGCCCCTAAGCCAAGCGTGAGGCAGGGAAAGGTGGTGGGGAGGGGGGATGATGGAGAGTAGCCCTACGGGCAACCAAAGATCATGTCTACAAACTCACAGCCAGGGGAAAGACGGTCTGATCATCTCCATCCGTGGTGCAGGTGTGGTGCATGGGCCAGTCCTGCAGCACACAGAGCAGCTTCTGCAGCACCTTCACTGATGATACTTTCCTGGAGAGCAGCACCCTCCACATTGTCAGAGCAGCCCTGCTGGACCAGAGCTCGGTGTCAAGAGGGGTCTTGGCCACAGTGCTCTAGCCAGGACAACCCTGGGCTCCAGGCTGGCTACAAGCCCTGCCTCTGTCCACTGCCCCTCAAAGGCAGCACCAGCTGATGCACCCTAGCAACAGAGGGGCCTGAACATCGCCAACTCTGGTAGCCCACACTGGATGGGCTCCAGAGCCTGACCGGCTCCACGGCCTGCTGAGCCCTCAAGGAGGCAGCTCCTGTACCTGTCACATGAGGGAGAGGTATGCAGGAGGGTGACAGCCATGTCGTGGGAGCTGGCAGTGGCAAGCTCCACAAGGATGTCTTCATGAGAAGCGTCCACACAGCACAGGAGCTGCTGGTGGATGCAGCTCACTCACTACACGTGGTACCTGCAGGAGGCATGGCTGAGAGAGGCCTAAACTGCTTGCCAGAGGCAGCCATTTCCCCTGCATCTGCCAGGCAGCAAGAGCAGTCCCAGCCCAGGCAGGGATGGCTGTGGGTATGCAGAGGAGCATGCAGGGGTCTTTGAGCTCCTGCTGTCCTCACCGATCCCCATCTGCAAAGAATGAGCACACAAAGAGCTGAGGGTCTGTGTGAGAGGCTGGAGACCACAGCTGAGCCCTGTGCTTGCCAGGCAGGTTTGGGGCTGGCAAAGGAGCTCCTAGTGGATGGAGCTCAGCCATGGGGAATAGCCCCCTTGCTATTCCCCTGTCCATTGGGTTGCCCACGGGGTAGTGGGATGGGGCCAAGCTGGCCTCAGCTATTAGCTCTGTGGTCCAGCTCAGCCACTCACCAGCCTGCAGCGGCTGCACATCCTCAGGCTGCTGAGCTGGGGCAGCCCCAGCAGCTGCCTCCTCTTTCAGAAGCCAGGGGAGCCTGGGAACCCTGGAGGGAGTCTCCTCTATCCTGCTGTGGCAGGGCCTCAAGGGTTGCTGCCACAGGGGCAGCAAACAACTTGCCGAAGTGTCACAAACACCAGAGACCTCGGCCAAGAGGTTGTGCAGAGTCTTCACAACCCCACTCGGTCCAGTGCAGTTGCCAGGGCCATGAGAGAACCCAGCCCATCGCGTGTCCCAAAGGGCTCTGCCACGTGCCATCACTGAGCCAACTAACAACCCCAGGCAGCAAAGCCGACGCTTAGGGGGAGATTTTCAGGCTAAGCCATGTGGCTGGTATCTAACCCCAGACACACGACTGCAGTTGCAGAGATGCTGGGCCTGGTGCCTGAAAGAGCTTGGCTTTAGGGCAGAAGCTCATGAAGAAAAGAGCTAATGGTCAGTATCCTATGCTGCTTTCTTAGACTCCTGCCCAAGTTGCACAGAGTGTGAGAGGTTTCATTAGCCCATGGGCACACTATGGGCACACCGTGCCACCTGTCTCCACTGGAAGATAGGAAGTCCTTGGGGGGAAACATCCTTCCTGCAACGACCAGCCCCTCTGACATCCCAGCTCCAGGAAGGCCGAGCACTCAGGCAGTCTTTGCTTTACAGCACATGGTCTCAGTTGTACCCACTTAGGTGGAAGGCTTCACTGCTTGGGCTTTCTGGTAAAACAGCTCCTGGGGAAAGGGCAGGGGAAACACAGGAGGAGCCTTGGGAGCTTTCTGAGAGGTGGGAGAAACATTTCTGCAGAAACAAAAAAACCCATAGCGAGCTTTGCCTGCAGCTTTCAAAACAGAAGGATCTAGAAGAGACCATAAATGCATTTGAAATTCTGCAGAGAAAAGCCAAACCAGCTCCCTTGGAAGAACAGAAGTGTCCCAGAGCACAGATCAAAAGCAGCATGACTCCTCATTCCCGTAAGATCCAGCCAGGTCTTAAAGTGCCCTGGCCACACAATCCCATCACTCCAGGGCTGATGGAAGCAGAAGGTTCAGAGAGTCCCAGCCAACCAACTGTAACCCCTGGCAGAGACTAACTTTGGGGTAGGTTTCAGGGAACAAAGCAAATTAGAAGGACTCAATTCAGTGATTCTGTACCTGCTTGCAACAGGGACTGCTCTGGTGGCTGTGACCTTGCTGGCACCTGGGAGTTTCTCCTGTCATGTTATTACAGGACGTCACCAAGATAGAATCATAGGCTTGGAAGGCATCTCCAAAGGCCATCCAGTCTGACAACATGCAGAGGCATCACTCACTAAGCCAGACTGCTCAGAGTCCCACCTTGAGTGACTCCCGGGATGGAGCCTCCACCACAGCTCTAAGCAGCCTGTTCCAAGGATTCCCTCAGATTAGAGAACATTTTCCTCCCATCCAGCCTCACTCTGCCCTTTTCCATCTTCAAAACATGAACCCTTGGCCTATCATTCCCTGTCCTTGGGAACAGTTCTTCCCCAGCCTTCTGACAGCCCTTTTCAGGGATTGCAAGGTCACTCTAAGGTCCCCTCAAAGCCACTTTCTCTTGAGGATGAACAACCCCAACTCTGTGCCTGTCATCGTAAGGGAGGAGCTCCAGCAGCTCTGGCCTTTGGGCCTGAATGGACCAGCTTTGAGACTGCCAGTGAACTCCTAGGAGGCCTTCCTGGTCACAGGCAGGGCCTTGCCTGCAGGCAGATTCCACACAATCCCCTCGGGTATGGAAATACCAGCAGTGCACCCCAGTTGCCATGTGTGGATTTTCATGGTCTGCTGTTCTGGAGAGATTTCTCCCCTTGTTTGGGATCTTTGGACCATCGTTCTGAACCTTGGAGGAGCCAGACCCTTAAAAAGGGGACAATTAAGATGTCGTTGCCTCTTTCCCCAAGATTACTTAAATCCTCCATGTTTGCCACCCCAGCTAAAAGCACTTGGTCAAAACGCATTGGGGTTTTCAACCCTTGATGCAATGGTAACCATTCCTTAGTAACCTACATTTCTTACTCTGTGCAGAGCCATGGGGACTTCTATTGATGCCGCTTCCCTTGACAAACAGACCAGTCTAATACACTTGTGAACAAAATAATGGGGAGTAACCAGTTGAACATGCTTTCAGTAAAAGGAGAAAGAAGAGAAGGTAAAAAACACGTTATCTTCAGAACCCCAATCCTCCTACTGGTCTTCACCCAGGGGAACTTGAGCTACACTGGGAAGAAATCAGAATGCTGCTTTAGGAAACAGAGTCAAAAACTAAAGCTTAATCATAGAATCACAGAAGACTTCAGAGTTCTTGAAGAAACCTTTAAGATCATCAAGTCCAACATTCTCCTAGTCCTCTCAGCACCTCCTGGGATGGTGACTCAACCCCCTCACTCGGCAGGCCATTCCAATGCCCAAGAATTTCTTTCAGGAAAGAAATTCCTCCTGACATCCAACCTGAACCTCCCTATGTGCAGCTTAAGGCCATTTCCCCTCATCCTATCACTGGCTGCAAGATAGAACAGACCAAGCCTGCCTCTCTACAATGTCCCTTCAAGTAGTTTTAGAGAGCAAGGTCACCCCCTCAACTCCTCCAGGCTAAACAGCCCCAGATTCCTCAGCTGTTCCTCACGCTACATATGCTCTAAATCCTTTACTGGTTTGGTAGCCTCCTCCATTACCCTCTACAGCCCTTCAGTATCACTCTGGTTGTGAGGGGCCAAAAACTGATCACAGATATGCCCCATCCCATGTTCAAAACCAGTTCCTGCCATTCCCAATGCTTGCACTGGTGGGCACAAGCAGAAAATCAAACAGACCACTAGAAATTACTCTTCTTTATTTTGTGAAGAACACTTGAAAAATAAAGATGAAAGGTCTCCCAGGCTTTGGAATTTAACCATCATAAACTGTGGAATCACAATGACTCCCTTGTAAAAAGGTGTTCTCCCTCTACCCACCCCCATTTTGCACCAACTTTCTTATTGTGGAATGACCCACAAGAGTTACAATAAAAAACAAACCCAAAAAACCGCATTTTGAGCCAATGCTAGAAACAATCCAAGGTTGGTTCAGTGCACGAGCTGCTACATCACGTTTTAACAAAGGCACATACAAAAATCCTCATGACAGTTCTTGGAATCCAGGCTTCAATCTCTTTGCAATTTCAAGAACAGACCGAAAGTTAATCAAGGCAGGTGGGAAGACGGAGCTCAGTACAGACTCACTGAACACCAGAGGAACTCAGGTGTCAGTAAAGGAAGCACAACACAAAGGAGCAACCTGAAAGCACAACCTGTTCTTGCTTACCTTACTGATTGGCTGGTGCGACCCCTTCTGTAAACCCAGGCACCACAAGAAAGCTTGTTGATATGGAAGAAGGTGATATATGACAAGATGGGGAAAGCAACCAGGGCTTCCCTCACCCCAGTAAGAAAAATCAAGGATTTCAAGGTTCAAGTAAAGCTGCCTACAACTGCAACAGTAGGGAGATGTACTGCAGCCCCCTCTTGAAGGAATTTGCCTACAAAAGCACAGAAGCACCTGCTGAACTGTGAAGATACACAGAAATAAAGGACAAGTACGTGCTTCAAGGTGCTGGCGACTTTTTTTTTCTGATAGCTGAGAGTGTCCGTTTTTTGCCTTGAAGCTGTCTGAAACACCAGAAAGTTAATCTAGAAAAGGTAAACAAGATCTTCTCACACTAGCCCAGATTTTACTAGCCAGCTGTACTCTGCTACACAGATGTGGAACAGGTTACATGTTTAGGGCAGTTCCCACAAACCACTTGGATTCTATCCTCTCTTTAGCACACATTTAATGAAGAATACTGCAGGCCACATTCAAACGCTGGTTCTGAGTCACCACTTTGCTCCTGTCTGACCAGGTTTCTTCACATTTGTGCACCTCAACAGGGCTCTGCCCTGTTAGGTATCAGAATTCATACAACACAACAACCTTCTCTCACAGCTTTCCAGCTGTGAACAGCAACTGTGGTACAAACCAGCACACAGAAATGGCTCTCATCCTTCCATTCTCACCTTACTACTCCAAAGGTGCTTAGAATCTGATTGTAAACTACTAACCCCATTAAGAGCTTGGGTTAATTTGTCTGAGCTCAAAGAAAACTGAACCCGATTGGAATTATAGTTAGGAGTAGTCACGTGCAGTGGGGAAAATACACTTCAAAGTTGTGTTAGAAAAGTCTTGATAAAGACACTGAAATGTTGACTTCTACTAAACCCCAACAGCCAGCCTCAGGGCTAAGGAAACAACCTCAATCCTGAGATCCAATCTCACAAGCATTCAGTGTCAACACCTTCCTGAAGAACCTCTGCTGTTGGGCTCAGCCGTGTACATATCTGTCTGTTCCAGTGGCTGTAAACCAGCTTTGTGACATCGAGACTCTCAAATCTAAAAGAATAGAACAATTGAGAAGGTAAGACATGAGGGAACACTCTCTAAATAAAAGCACTGGAAATCAACACGAGCCTTTCTCCTGAGTACAAAAACAAAAACCCACTGAAGGCCACCATCAGATCTGTGACTTTTTCTATCAGTTTTGTTTGTTAAAGAAGCTTGTGGACACCAAAAGAAGCCCTATAAGATCTAGAATAGATGGTCACTGCACTGTTGTTCAGTATCACAAAAGGTCTTCAGGTTTTAGAGCTGAACTTGCCTCTGCATGAGCCAGTTTGAGTACATTTTGCCCAGATCTCCATATTTCCTTCATTGCTGAAATCTGACTCCACCTACTGTAGACTTAGATTCTGAAGAGACAATCCTGGGATCACTAGAAGCTTCAGCCATCAGAGATTGAGAAAAAAGTTCTAAAAAGAGATGTTGATGACGGCCTTAAAAACCCAGCAAAGCCTGTAGTGATGCTGCAAGACATCTGGCCAAATCCCCAACCCCAAACCACCAACCAACTCAAAAAAAGCTTTTGGGGCAATGACAAAACAGCCTGCAAAACATTATACAATATAACAATCCGCTTTCTTGTGGATAAAGTGCATTTACCTAGCCTGAAAGTAAGTACCGCATCGATAAGGGGACGCTAAAGCACTTCTCCCAATAGAGGTTAGAAGAAAATCAGAGTCATCCTGAACCCTAAATCCACTTTGTCTCAATTATTCTTGAAGACATATAGGAAAGACCCTCTTGCTGGTCCAGCTGAAGTACTCCATGCCTGTCTGCTGAGTATGGCAGGGTAGCATGGTCTGGTCAGCCAGCTGTCTCGCGGTGTTATCTGAAAACACCCACATTGATAGAAAGTGCCACTTCTGGTTTACGGTGCTTAATGTTCAGTTTCTCCTCAGAGAAAACATGGTCCTGGAAGTGTCTGGTTTGCCGGCTGTGACAAAAAATTAAGAAGCCAAGTATTAGTGTTGAGACTCAGCAATGACAGCAGCAAGAGCCTAAAATGGAACCAAACTTCCACTCAACTGTGCAATGAGCCAGGGCAGCCAGCAAGTCCATTTCTCATCCCCAGAAGTAGAGAGAAAAGTTGTAAGAGATAAAAAGCTGCCTGAGGCTTGATATAGGAATGGGGCACTTAGAGCCAGGAATTTTAATTAGCCGAGTACTTCCTTGATGACCCAGGAACTGTGTGCTCCAAGAGCACCCAGTTGGTACTAACCCCCCAGACTGTCCAGGAATCAACCCAGCCTGAGGAACAGTTTTCACACTGCTGAAGAAAAAGTAAGGTAAGTATTCTGTACCTTCTCTTTTTTGATAATGCCAGCTGCCTTTGTTTCTCCTTTCCAATGTCATCTCTCGCTGTGCTGAAGTCCTTAGTGTTATCGAGGAGGAGATTCTGTTGCGAAAAATGACCGAGTGCCTTAGTTTATTGTTTTCATCCACCACAACTACCTCTCTCCAACAATTTGGCAGGTTTATGCAATTAATTTTCAGTGCATTTCCTCTAACTAGTTTTATAGCTATCAACTCTGAGTTAATTAAGTAGCAAAGGATCAAAAGGGAAAAAAAAAACCAAACCCTGAACTTCTCTATTTACTTTTTGTATTTAACAGGTTTATTCAGAGATTCCTCTCCACAGTCCGATGCATTGGGATAGGACACACAATCATACAATCACAGAAGGGTTTGGGTTGGCAGCAACCTTTTCTGATCATCTATTCCAACCCTCTTGCAGGGAGCAGGGACATCTTCAACCAGAGCAGGTTGCCCAGAGCCTCATCCAAGCTAACCTAGAGTGCTTTCAGGGATGGGGCTTCTACAACCTCTCTGGGCAACCCAGGCCAGTGTTTGATGACAATTCTTTCACTGAAGACACACTGTTTGTTCACTGCTTTAAAACCCAGTGAGTAAGTTTTTTCAGAGGTCTCCTAATTAAGACCTATTGCTAACGCAGAGCTGAGTGTGTGGCTGTGTATTTCTTTATTATACTATTCAATAGCTCTATAATAATTCTCTGAAAAGGTAATGGGTTTCAATTTACAATGCCAGTTTTAAAAGGGGATAGTTCTTGGATTTTACTCAGAGTTGAAAATCTGAGTAAAAAAAAAAATCCCAGTAAATAAAATGGGGGCAAGAAACTAGACTTCGCTTTGTTTTCAAGTACAGAGCAGAAAGTGACTGATTGCACTGGCCCAGAGATTCACCTGAGCTCTCTAGTGCCAGGACTGAGGTATAAAAGGGAAACACGTTGAGACTTCCATCAGGCTGATAAATAGCAGGGAAAAAAAGCAGAACAATTACAGAATCACCGAGGATGGAAAAGACCTCTGAGCTCATCCCGCCCAGCCCATGATCTAACATCACCACATCAACCAGACTGGGGCATCAAGTGCCCCAGCCAGTCTGTCCTTAAACACTTCTAGGGATGGGGACTCCACCACTGCCCTGGGCAGTCCATTGCAAGGTCTGACCACCCCTTCCCTGAGGAAGGGCTTCCTAACAGCCAACCTAACCCTCCCCTGGTACAGCTTCAGGCCCTGCTCTCTGGTCCTGGCACTAGTTTCCTGGAAGAAGAGCTTGACTCCCACCTGCCTACAGGCTCCCATCAGGGAGTTGTTGAGAGGGATACGGTTGCCCCGAGTCTCCTCCACGCTAAACAACTCCAACTCCCCCCAGCCTCTCCTAATAAAGTGCCACAGGAAGAATTTTCCTGTCTGGCTGCACAGACTGGCACCTTCATTACAATGCAGCAGGACACAGGAAAATCAGGAAGAAATTGTGCTACTGCAAAGGGGACAGTGCCTGCACCTAACCCTCATGCAACATTTAAAGCAGAGTTAATTTACCTTCACACCAATGATATCTCCATCTTTCAGGTAGTAAGGGGCTGACTGCAAACTCTCCTGCTTTTTCTTCCGTTTCCTCTTTGAAATTTGTTGTGTCTGAATAAAATCAAAAGCAGAATATTCAGAAATCTGCTCAAATCCATTTGAATCATCAAGAACCACAGCACAATCCAACAACAAATTTCTCTAAAAAGAACAGGTTCTGCCATTCCAAATCTTACCCAGCTCGATATGGGCAGCCACTCAAATCTTTCCGGGAAGTGTTTGGCTATTTCAATTTTATCAACAGGGAGACAATAGTAAGAAGCCACTCGCTGCCTCAACGCCCCGGCTGTGCATTCTTTGGAGATATCCCACAGCAAATCTGTGCAGTCAGAGTAGTCCCTCTCCCCAGGGATGCCCATCTGGACTCGGAGAAGCAGTTCATGGGGGCTGTTGTTGGGAAGACAATAAAGTCTGCTCTTGTCAGTCATGTTTTCAGAGACCAGAATCCCCAGTTTCTACTCAGTCTTGCCCTCCCTTACATTTTCTTTTGTGCAAAACAAAAAGAACAAGCTCCAAAGCCTTCACGCACACTGACATCAGCAATCCTGACAGCACTTAAAGGCTGCTTGATTAAGCCTAATCTCAAACACACTGCTGTAAGAAAGAAGTATCCTGACATCTTACCCCAAATTCTCTTCTTTTTGCAGAGGTTCTATGCAGATTTCCACTCTGGCTCCCAGCTTATAGTCACTGGAAACAAAGCAAAGGTTACAGATGTTTTCATTCTCACGTTTTCCCTCACATATTGTAGATTTTTGAGTAGAAAGATCTAATTTAATTCTCCACAAATCCATCCCACAATCCAGTCAACAGTCTGTGTTCTGTAAGAAACCTACCTGAGCTGCTGCTCATTGTTTCGTAATAGCTTGCTTGGGTGCTTATTGTCCACTGTCCACGCTCTGAGGAACGAGGGCAGTGGGATGACCTGCTCTGGGCAGCATGGTAAGGTCAAAACCTGGGGCAGGGGGGAGGAGAAAAAGGAAACATTTCACTAATTTTAGTAGCCAGTCTCCTTGAAAAAAAACCAAAACAAAGTAAATTAATAATTCTCATTGGAACAGCAAAGCGATCAGAAATAGGGCATGGTTATCTACATTTATTCCACACCAGCTGTTGCTCGTGATTTCTAGGAAGCAGCTAGCATGGGTACATTTGCCTTTTTTTTGTATATTACAACTTTCTTCCCTGAAAGGGTTATCAAGGCCTGGTGCAGACTGCCCAGGGCAGTGGTGAAGCCCCCCAACCCTGGATGGAGAAGATGTGGTGCTGAGTGACATGGTTTAATGGTGACCTGGTGGTGCTGGGTTAATGGTTAGACTAGATCATCTGAAAGGTCTCTTTCCACCAACATCATTCTATGATTTAACCTCAAAGCAAGTTGGACTTCATTCCTTCCCAACACTTCTCAACTTAACTTGTATTTCAGACTTGGGAGGGAATGAGGCTGACATAACCATTACCCCAGTCTCTAGCCAAATTCTGAAGAACCTGCTTTCAACCCTTATCAAGGACACAAAACTCTTGCCACTCAAGGGCAATCCTCTGTTTTCAGAAGATGAAAACAGGCCATTTTTCACAGCAGTGTTTTGGTAGGGACTGAAACAGAAGTCACACCATGAAGATCAAGGTATAGATCAGAAACAGGTGAGACACCCTTCCCAAAGCTATTTCACTAGAATAAACCAACTGGTTAAACAACATAAAGCCTTTTGAGAGGGTTGGTTTCTGTCTTTGTGGGTTTGGTTTATTATCCATGTGTTCTGGGTTGGTTNGGGGGGGGTGTGTTGAGTTTTTCCAGGTTGTTTTTAGTGTATTAAAATCATACAGATAAAGCACAAAAAGACACCTTAGTTTCTTTCCCAGAAACTAAGTTGTACCTTCCTGAATGACAAACATGACCTGTGCATCAAAAGCAGTTCTTTGTTCAGTAGATTAAACATAAAGAGCTNGTCAAAACCTGGGGCAGGGGGGAGGAGAAAAAGGAAACATTTCACTAATTTTAGTAGCCAGTCTCCTTGAAAAAAAACCAAAACAAAGTAAATTAATAATTCTCATTGGAACAGCAAAGCGATCAGAAATAGGGCATGGTTATCTACATTTATTCCACACCAGCTGTTGCTCGTGATTTCTAGGAAGCAGCTAGCATGGGTACATTTGCCTTTTTTTTGTATATTACAACTTTCTTCCCTGAAAGGGTTATCAAGGCCTGGTGCAGACTGCCCAGGGCAGTGGTGAAGCCCCCCAACCCTGGATGGAGAAGATGTGGTGCTGAGTGACATGGTTTAATGGTGACCTGGTGGTGCTGGGTTAATGGTTAGACTAGATCATCTGAAAGGTCTCTTTCCACCAACATCATTCTATGATTTAACCTCAAAGCAAGTTGGACTTCATTCCTTCCCAACACTTCTCAACTTAACTTGTATTTCAGACTTGGGAGGGAATGAGGCTGACATAACCATTACCCCAGTCTCTAGCCAAATTCTGAAGAACCTGCTTTCAACCCTTATCAAGGACACAAAACTCTTGCCACTCAAGGGCAATCCTCTGTTTTCAGAAGATGAAAACAGGCCATTTTTCACAGCAGTGTTTTGGTAGGGACTGAAACAGAAGTCACACCATGAAGATCAAGGTATAGATCAGAAACAGGTGAGACACCCTTCCCAAAGCTATTTCACTAGAATAAACCAACTGGTTAAACAACATAAAGCCTTTTGAGAGGGTTGGTTTCTGTCTTTGTGGGTTTGGTTTATTATCCATGTGTTCTGGGTTGGTTTTGTTTGTTTTGTGCTTGTTTGGGGGGGGGTGTGTTGAGTTTTTCCAGGTTGTTTTTAGTGTATTAAAATCATACAGATAAAGCACAAAAAGACACCTTAGTTTCTTTCCCAGAAACTAAGTTGTACCTTCCTGAATGACAAACATGACCTGTGCATCAAAAGCAGTTCTTTGTTCAGTAGATTAAACATAAAGAGCTAAAAAAACCCCAAAACAACCAAACACAGGGACGCAGAGAACTAAATGTGGCAATGGAACATGACTTTTGGGGAAGTGCTTGTGTGTGTGTGCTTCTCATGGAATAATTTTTACGTTGTGAAATAAAGATCGGGCTGCAAGCCAAAGTTCCAGATGAAGTGCAACAAGGCTTGTTTTGCGGGTCAGGACACATGACAGGTAGAATGGCAACTGCAGGGGACGCACTAAGGAAGTCTCTGAGCTACATGCTCCAGTTGCCTCTTGGTACTTACCACTGAACATGGCATATAAGCAAATGCCCTATCAGAACATACTGGAGACAAGGGAAAAGGAAATAAAAATAGGTATTAATAGAGCTCGATTAATCACAGCATTGCTGTACATTTCCCATACAGGAGAACACCTAACCTGCATCTTCAGCTCTTCCAAAGAGGCTTCTCCTGTTATTTCTACAGTGCCAGCATAGCAAAGATCCATGTCTGTGTAGATGTGGTCTGTTGAATCTTTAGACAGACAAGACAGGGGAGAAAGAAACAAAATTGAGTCAACATGACTTTATCATCCTAAGAGATAGTAGTCACTCCACATATTTCACTTAGAGAAAGAACCTGACCTCAATTTTGTTCTGCAGGGCAGTTCAGGAAACATAAAAAACACAGTGCATAAAACACATCCCGTTAGTTGCCAAACAGGGAATGTTCCACCAGATCCAACACTGCAGATTTTAAAACTAAATTAATTATTTGTAAACAGCATTAATTACTGGGTTTGACTCTGAAGTGTAGAGTGTGCTGCAAGGAAAGTGAAATCTGCTCTTGCCTACGCCAATGAAATCATCAGGAAGAAATAAAAGTTGACAGAAAAGGAGGAAAATGCAGAGAAATCTTCTAAAAGTTGTTCTGCTCTGCAACACAATAGTTGTATTCCTGTACAAAGGAAAATTGGTTGTTTTCCCATTTCCCAGTTCACAGAATCACAGAATTATTGGGGCTGAAAATGACCTCTGAGCTCACCCAGCCCAGCCTATGACCTCACATCACCACATCAGCCAGACCAGGGTACCGACTGCCACAGCCAGTCTGTCTTTAAACAGCTCCAGGGATGGGGACTCCATCACTGCCCTGTGCAGCCCACTCAAGTGTCTGATCACCCTTTTCATGAGGAAGGACTTCTTAACATCTAACCTAACACTCCCATGGCACAGCTTCAGGCCCTGCCCTCTCATCCTATCACAAGTTGCCTGGGAGAAGAGCCTGACTCCCATCTGACTCATACCTCCCTTCAGGGAGTTGTAGAGGGAGAAGGTCCCTCCTGAGACTCCTCTTCTATACGTTAAATACCTCCAGCTCCCTCAGCCTCTCTTCATCACTTTCCCTCCAGTCCCTTCCCCAGCCTTGTTGCTCCTCTAGACCTGCTCTCAGTCTCTTTCTTCAAGTGAGTGGCCCAGAACTGCCCCCAGGACTCAAGGGAAGGTGTCACCAGTGCCCAGTACAGGAGGAGAATTACATCTCTAGTCCTGCTGGGCACACTATTGCTGATCCAAGCCAGGATGCCATTGGCCTTTCGACTTGAGCACACTGCTGGCTCCTATTCATCTGGTTGTGAACCAATACTTCCCAGGTCTTTCACTGCCAGGCCACTCTCCAGCCACTCATCCCCTACTCTGTAGCTGCAAGGGGTTACTGTGGCCAAAATCCAGGACTCTGCACTTGGCGCTCTTAAACCTTATCCCACTGGCCTCTATCAATTGACCCAGCCTGTCCAGGTCTCTCTGCAGCATCTTCCTCCCCTCCAGCAGGTCAACAGTCACCTTGAATTTGGTGACTTCACTTCACTTTCCTCTTCCTTCTCCACCCTTGCTCAATTTTCCTACCTTAGCTGGTTTTTAATTTGGATTTGACCTTTACAAGAACAATCACAGGTTAAAGCACTGTGTGATGATTAAGTCTTACACAGCATTAAGAGACAGCACTTCTTTTACAGCTTCTTAAAAAGCAACAGATCCCAAGGCAAATTTAAACATGGTATGAAGATTTTGGTATTTGAAGCAAATCATCTCTCTACTCGAGCAGACACGACCAAAGCATTTTAAGGCTCTGGATTAAAATTCTGGTTTTGACTAGAAGCCCTCAATGTAGTCAGACCTTTCAAAAACCAATCAAGCTCACCTCCAGAAGGAGACAACTGCAAAGCATCCATCTGGTAGGTCACCCCATTCACTTGGTCTTGTGCATTCCCTCCATGTTTCTTAGGATTTGAAGATTTGAACCACCAGATGGGAATTTTCAGGAACCCCTGAAAAATAAACAAAGTATCAGGTAGCTTTTGTGTGTTCCACCATCATCACATGGAGGAAGAGACTTGTTCAGATAGGAGGTTTTATAAAGGCATCGGTGTTCATCTAAAATCATACATCATTAGCTCTCGCTTTTACAGGGATGAGAGTGAAAAAAAAATCCAGCCTTGTGCAGCAGAACCTCCCCATCCTGGCTCTGCTGTCACTGCAATTCACATTCTGGATGCAACGGAGCAACACTGTTGTCTGAAGAATTGAGATAGTCACAGTCCTGCCAGAGGCAACTGAACTCACCTAAATTCATGGTCTTCAAGGCTGTTGGGCTGTTGTGCTGCTTCAGAACTGATCTTCTCAACTGCTCTACATGGCTAGCAAGGGAAACTAAACTGACACCTCTCTTCTGAGCACAAGAGGTTTGCTTTTCTTTCAGATACAGCTCTGAACTGGGCACAGACACACACTGCACTGCTGCTGTAAGCTCTTACTGCACTTCTGAGGACAAATTAAAAATATCTATTTCTTTTAGAAAGCTTTATTCACCATCAGCTTGCCAAGATCCACGTTGTCTGCCCAACGATTTTGGCTAAGTCTTTGAAGCCTGCTGTTTCCATTTACAATAGGGGATACAGAAGGGCTACAGGCCTCTGTTTTCCACATCCTGTTACACACTTACAGGAATGAATAGTATTGGTGGCCTCCCATAGCTCCCCATACAACCATTCCTAGAAGACAACTCCTGGGAATGTCCTAGGACCTGACTGATGTTATTTCTGACCCTCCAGCAAGCTACTTGCACCACACCAGTGCTGCAGTCCCAAAGGATGCCAAGCCCTTTCATCTCCCCTCCCCTCAAGGCTCAGTGCAGGTGAGATGGTACCTCTCCATGCTCTAGGGGTGAGGCCAAGGGAAGAAGGGCCCATACAACACTTAGCCATTAGCAGTTCTTTTGGGGGTTCTGGGAGATCTCACAAAACGTGGCTGTGCCTCCCATTCCCACCTCGCAGCAGAGCTCTTCGATTTCAAACATGATTGTTGGTGCAGATTTGAGCTGAAGAGAAATACGCAAATTCCTCTGTTTTTAAGACTTTGAGAGGAACAACCTGACATGGCAGCAATTGATTTTGTCCAGATCTATCAACCTCAACACACACTTGTACGCAAAGGAGCTGCAATGGGCATGTCTCTGACTACAGAAGTTGAAAGAAGGGTAACAAGAGACAGATGAAGTGTATCATAAATGTCAACTGAAATCCACAAAGTGGCAAAACAAAAGTGTTGTTTAAGCATGGCTGACCAGAATTTTTAGTTACTGAAGTAGTTTGTATGTAAGCACTAGATAAAAAAGAAGTGACTATCATACTCAAGCGTCCAGACATTGTTAACTGAATTAAGAACACATACTGCCTCACTTGTTTTACCTTAGGAGGGAGCTTTCCTTCAGCTATAACCAAAGTATCTCCTCTGCAAACATTAATCTCCTTCAGAGTGGCATTCTGTAGGAAGAGAAAACACAGTGCACTCCTAAGTCTAGAGGTTCTGCTTCGCTTTCTAAACTGTATTTAAGTGATTTTTTTTAAGTTAACACATTCCAAAGGTCCAAAAGGTGTTTTGCTTTTCCACCAAAACAGTACAGAAATGCTGATTAAGCATTCACTGCTTGGACACAGCTTTGCAGCTGCACGCAGTTAGGAACCTGCTCTGCAGGAGGTCCTTCCAGAGCACTCTCTCACAGCTGCAGATTTCCTTTGCAGGTCCACATCCAACCAACTGACATCTCGTGCTTTCTTCTAGATCTGTCTGTAGTGAATGCACCATTCATTCTAAAGGCTGGGCTTTAGAAAAATCTACATGGATATGGCTTAATCCTAAGTGCATAGGATTTACATTTTGATAGCACAGGCATTGCAACAAGGTATCCCACCTTCCTAAGGCCCTATGAAAACACACCACATGCAAAAGCACCTAGGATTTGCTATAATGCTGCTCTTCAGGGAAAGCCTCTAAAGAAAATGGAGTAAATAAAATACCGTATGATTCAAATCAAACCCAGAATCTTCTTACTTCCTGACTTAATGCTTCGCCTGCTTCATAGCACCAGTCAATCCTTCTCAAATGCCAGCTGTCACCTACCAAAAAACCCCCAAAACACATAAAAAACAAAATCAGTGAAAATTACTTTTTGAAATCAAGAGTTACAAGGTCCTTTGGCTTGGTTTTAGTTTGCTTTATTTTAAACACAACTTTGACAAACAGAATAAAGTACCAAGTTCATGTCCTTCTCCAGGCCCTAGAAACATCTTGCTGTTTGCAGTTGTTCTTCCCCTATCTGCATAAATCACCGAATCACAGAATGTTAGGGATTGGAAGGGACCTCAAAAGATTATCTAGTCTAACCCCCCCTGCCAGAGCAGGATCACTTAGATCCAGCTGCACAGGAACCTGGCCAGGTGGGTTTTAAACATCTCCAGAGGAGACTCCACAACCCCCCTGGGCAGCCTGGTCCAGTGCTCAGTCACCCTCACCGTGAAGAAGATTTTTCTTGTACTTACGTGGAATCTCATATATCTCTTTCTCACCTAAATAATCAATTACTCTGGTTTAACAGAGAACTGAAGGAATTCCCATGTCAACTTACCATTTGAAAAGGAAAAAAACTACTTCTCCCCAGTGAAGAAAACAAAGATGGTGTAAGTCAGGAAACAATAATATTTTGCATTTAGCACCTATATACAAGTGCATCAGGTATAGAAGGAACGAATACAACCAAATTATTTTATTTGACCCAAATATCTGAGGAAAATTAAGAGTTCTTTTTTGCAAGTTACAAAATTTGACTGTTGTAACTAAGAAAAATCCAAGCCCAGAAGGAATCTCTTCAATAAACTCTTCAGAGGAAAAAAATGAAACCCTAAAACACCTTGCAGTCGTTTTAAACAATATCAAAATGCACTGCGGTCTGACATTTCTTTGAATGAGATAAATCATGAATATCTCTCTACACGAGGCTAAAGGGAATTATAAAGCAGTAAATCCAGAACCATTGTTTTCTGCCAGTAAAACTGTGTTACAGGGGAATGAACAATATTATGAGACAATATTAACTACTCTATACACAAGAACAAAAGATCTGATTTTCTTTTGGGCTATTGAATGTATATACTGAGAGTAATGTCCTTTACGTGACCTGCTATGGTTTTTGGAGCTGAAAAAAAGCCAGCAAACAGTGTCACTCCAAGATTCTTCTCCTTCCTCCCATCAGCATCAATGGAAAGAGAGGAAGAGATGTTCAGCTAGAAAACCCATATAGTCTGTATCTCCTCCTTAATCCTCACATAAAAGCTTCATAAACTAGCAGCTGCTACCACTCAAATTCCCCCCAAAATGAACTGTAACATTATTTTCAATAATAATGTTATGGTTAATCTCATACAATGCTTCCCACTGTGACAGAAAACCTTGTCCAGGCAGCTAAACAGTTCCACCCACTCACTTCAAGCAGATCTTCCATGAAATTTGGATTCAGAACAGGCCCAGAGGAACACTGAGACTGGAGGGAAAGTCTGGTAAGGAGAAGCTGAGGGAGCTGGGGCTGTTAGGCCTGGAGAAGAGGAGACTCGGGGGGGACCTTCTCCCTCTCTACAACCATCTGAAAGGAAGCTGTAGACAGGTGGGGGTGAGGCTCTTTGCTCCAGGATGACACAGCAGGGCAGGGCAGGGGAGGGTTAGGTTGGATGTCAGGAAGGGCGATCAGACACTGGAATGGACTGCCCAGGCCAGTGGTGGGAGTCCCCTTCTCTAAAGCTGTTTAAGGACAGACTGGATGTGGCACTTGGTACCATGGTCTAGCTGATGTTGTGGTGTCAGGTCATGGTCTAGACTTGATGATCTGATGGGTCTTTTTCAGTCTCAATAATTCTATGACTTTGCCCTATTTTGGAAAAGCTTTCAAGTGACTTTCGAGAGCAATTGCACAGCCAGTTTTTATCAGAGCAAAACAGCAAGTTAATAATTCTTCTCCCTCCTTGCATTATCATGACAGACAGATCACAGTAACAAACTTAGGGTTTCTAAGTTTTGGGGTAGCAACAGCTGCATTAGAAATCTGGATATCACTTTAAAAAAATAACCATTAAATAATAATACACCTTACCTGACAATCCAGCTTTTTCCAGCATTAAATTTAGACACTGAAAAAAACCAGCAACATCCGGTGAGACTTGTTTCAGTGAGTAGGCTAGGAAATAAAATGTTCAGCACATCTACATAAGCACTGAACCAAATTGAGGTGTCAGTTGTCAGTTTGTTGTTTGTCTGTCCCAGAGTTTGAAGAGCCAGTTTTCAGAAACTAAACCTGAGAATTCCATCCTTTCCTATCCTTTTCAACCAAAACCCACCCTAGGGCTCTATGATTATGTATCATGGCAAGGAGTGCTGCGTGTAGAGAACTGCTGTGCGGGTACAAAGCACTCAGGCTACATACGAAGCAGTCAGGCTGTGTTTAGTCTTGGGGAAAAAGCAAGGGTATCTCTGACACTTAGTGAAAGATCAAGATACTCTTTCCTCCAGCCCTTTTGAGAGTTCTTTTGCCTCTATAAAGTGACACATGGGTGGTATGGCAAAGCTCTCCAGGAGCAGCAGACCTGACCCAGGCACAACAAAAGATTTTAAAAGCAGCTAGCCTTACCTCTTTGACAGTTGCAGTTTCTTCCACAACTATCTCCATCTCAGGACTTGCCATTTGGTCACTCCCAACAATAAAATACAAGAAGAGCTAAAAGAAACCCAAGCATAAAACCTCACAATACACCCTGAAGTACAGAAATACTGTGAAATAACACCCTCTAATACACATTCACACCAGCTTCTGCCAGTCTGTCATCAGTCAAACAATGCTAGCACTACTTTGGGCTACAGCAAACAATCAAAATAGGATGGCGGAGCATATGCAATGGATTCGTGGCCAACAGCAGAGCTTCCTTAACCATCTGTACATGCATGCTGCAAATGAGAGCTAGATCCTGCCAGCACTCTGACCTTTCCAAACATGCAACTGGTGCTTTTAATCTTGTTTATTTACAATTTGTAGACATCAAGAGAAGTATCTCCCTTGTCTTACTTTATAGTCTCTACAACAGTATTTGGACAGCTAAGCAGATGAGTGGTAAACGATTTGTCATTAGCCAGACAGGCTCTATTAACTAGCCGTACAGATGTTCCTGACCTTCTGCAACTGAAATAAGTGGTGTGAGCCTTCATAAGAGTGTCACCGAGCATTTATTTCCACACCACTTACAACCATCACCATAATAAAAGAGGACTCCATGAAATACTGAGAAAAGCAAATGAAGCATAAAAGCAGCAAGAGACTCTTTTCAGTCATAGCACTACTGTACCTGAGAGGAAGCTGGAGCTTTCCCATGGCACAGCCCTAGCACGCTCCCCATTTTCAGTTCTGCTTCCTTAACAGTATAATCCTCAGGCACTTTAGAGGGGAAAAAACATGGAGAACATCATGAGCTTCCTGAAAATATCCATTCTATTATGCCACTCAGTGATGTTTAGAGAACCTTACTTCCACAATGTGGACATCAGGTCTGAAAGGCTTCCATGATGACCACAAAGCAACCCTTGTATATGGAATGACAGAGGAAATGAGACTGAAAAGGATCTTTACGGGTTCTCTGGATGAAAGACATGCTTTCAAGTCAGAGCATTTCACTCTAGGTTTCCAGTCGAGCTCTGAAGACCTTCAGGGATAGGACCAGCTTCCCAGGGCTCTCTCTGTCATCTGACCACTCCCAATGTGAATTGCCTTCCCCAGCCCTCTACACTACCTAGAATTTCCTTCACTGCAACAAATGATCTGCTGAGAAGAATCTGGCTGTCTTCTCTAGGCGTTCACATTAAGGAGTTAAAGATGACAATTACACCAACACCCCCCCCCCCCCCCCCCCCCCCCCCCCCCCCCCCCCAGCCTCTGCTTTTTCAGGCTGGAAGAACACAGCTTCCCTCCTTTTTCATATGTTTCAGCTCCCAGATCACCCTAGGTACTCTTCCCTGGACTGGTTCTAGTTTGTAAGAGCTTCTTACTCATGCTGAGGATCTCTTAAAATGGACACAATGCTCCAGATATTGCCTGACAAGCACTGAATGAAGGGGAATTAATCTCTCCTTGGCTTCCTGGCCATGTTTTACTAGTGCAACATATTAGCAAAATAGCAAAGGCATACAAAATGTTTCCCAGCATGCAAAAAGCTGATCTACTTAGCTTCAAAAAGCTGGGGGTCCCTTTCTGCTGAACACTAGCCATGAAGAGCACAGTTACATACTGACAGGTCACACCACATGCTCATACAAAGGGCATGAAAAAGCGTTTAGAAAAAAACATCCACACCACAGACACAAGCTCCCTTTTCACAGTAAACTGGAACCTAATTGCTTCCACCATCACCACAGGACTCAAGTTGTTTGCTGTTCAAGGTGTTCTGCAATGCAACCTCGAGCATCACACATTTGGTCCACTGTGCTTCTGGAAACAAAGTCATGGGACAATGAACACCTAAGGAGGTGCTTTGTAATGTATTGAACATTGGTGAAAACAGGTAATTTAGAGATTTTTCAACTTACAAAATGAGTCTGGGAAGCAGAATTCTTACAGTGTCAGAGCACACAGCCAGCAGTCAGTGAACAACAGCAGTTACACCAACTGGTTTTACTCATCAGGGGTGCAAGCCCAAGCTCAATGTTTAAGCTAAACTCTAGCTGTTTTGGTACTGATAATAAACAGTAAAATAGGAACAAAACCTCCCCACAACTGCTTTGGTTAAGCCTAAATTAGTGGAGTTATGTGTGTACTGCTGCCAGGAACGGACAAAGGGAATCTTCAAGTTTCCCAACTGACCTTCTTACACAGAATAATAATGAAACTAATAAATTTACCTGGAGAAAGAAGTTTCCCATTTCCACTAACAGGTCTAAGACAGCTGTCATTTGCTGTAACAAAATGGGTAGGAGAGATAGAGCTATTAAATAATGAATTATTTAGGAGAAATCTGGCTCAGGAGTTTAGAAAAATAACATATTTAAGATTAACCACAAGTCCAGGTTTCTGTTAATGTACCAACTCCAGAGGAAGGATTCTAAAAGTACAAGTGGAGGGAGATTCATAGAGACTTTGTCAGCATCTTGGGGTTTTTTTTGTTTCAGTAAAAGATTTCTTTTCTCGGAAGCCAAACTGTTAGCCTTGACCAGTAAAATACTACAAAACTGACCACATGTTTCCAAAGGTAGAGGCATTGCTGAAAGCTTTAAAGAAGGAAAACTGAAAGGTTTATTTAAGAAAGAAAGGGTAAAAGGAATGTTCTTAGATTCTGTTGTTATTTTAGTAAAATAACATGATTACTCAAACAGCTTCTGAAAAGTGGTAACTTCATAAAATGTATTTTAAATCAAGACTACACTGATTATTCCTTTTAAGCTAAGAAAAAAATTAATCACACTTTTCAGAATTTGAAAGATTTTAGTACCTCTGCACCCTTTCTTTCCAAACCTGCTGTTAACAGCAGCAGTGGATTTCCTCTTTTGGATAGACTAATGCAAAAAGAAGGAAGCCAGACAGTGAATTCTAACATTAGCAGATCTCACAGTAAAGCAGATGAAGACTTACCTAGTTCCTCTTTAAGCTGAAGCTCCCGTATTGCTTTCAGTTTGATATCTGACATCACCTAAATCAAAGCAATATTAAGATTTCCACAAAAGGCAGCCTTCACTTCAAAGGCACAACAGTTACATTCTTATTCCTGTTATCACTACACAGAGATAAGAAGCATTTCTTTATCAGACCAAATACACATCTCCTGTACTGACACTGTAACATGTATGTGGAAATTTCCCCTAAAAACAGTATTTCAGGAAAAGAAAGTGGTATTGAATGTTTAGATTTACTATAAAAAGATCAATATTTCACAAATAGCATTTTTGAGAGCAAAACCAAGCTGGTCATGTTTCCAGTAGCAGGGAATACTTGAAGAAGCAGAAAACCAGAGAAGCCCATCCCTTGGGGAAAGCCAGCATTTTTAACTATCCTACACTGCAGAAGTAACATCTTCCTCCTCTTTTATTTACTAACCTAACCTCAAAGATTCATTTACAGGGTGGTCTAAATAGTAAACTGTTTCACACTAAACACACTAATGTATAATCACAGACTGGTTTGGGTGGGAAGGGACCATTAAAGGTTATCTAAGTATAACTCCTTGCAGCAAGCAGGGACATCTTCAACTAGAGTAGGTTGCTCAGAGCCCCAAGATCCAACCTGACCTGGAATGTTTCTAGGGATGGGCCTTCCACCACCTCAGTGGTAGACTACACCAGTTTAAGTTACCCATTTTGTAGACTTATCACAGAATCACTGAGGCTGGAAAAGACCTCTGAGATCATCAAGCCCAGCCTATGACCCAACATCACCGCATCTGCTAGACCATGGCATTAAGTGCCATGTCCAGTCTGTCATGAAACACCCCCAGGCATGGAGACTCCCCTACCTCCCTGGGCAGTCCACTCCATTGTGTTTATTACACAACCCTCAATGTATCCCAGTAACAGTTAAGTCTAGGTTGCACATTATTTTCACCACATAAAACTTCATCCCTGTGCCTAAATCCACTCCTTGTTAACTGTGTACTGGGGTCAAGCCTGTGTTGTGTCCCTGAACAACCACAGTACTTACTGTTTCAATCGTAGCAGTGATTTTAACGTGTTTCTCTTCATCACCTGTTCCACAGAAGTTTTTAACTTGGAGCCAGCTTATGTCGTATGTGAAAGCAGTCAAATTGCCACTGGACACGTTGACGAAGCTGTCCAAATGAGCAGTGCAAAGACAGTCAAAGACTGGGACACCGCACATTGTCTGGGCTAGATCACTGCACACCAAAGCTTTCAAACAAACCAGTACCAAACAAACAGTGACTGGAATGTCAGAGAGTAAGAGCCAGATGCCTCAGGTAGCAACGAGCCACTTCTGGTCTGGGTAGTAAATAAACCAATAAAAACAAGGGTTTTGGGAACTAGCTTTAAACTGAATTTACACTTCTGAAGTCGCCTTCTGAGGCTGGATTTAAAGGTTTTGGAAAACATTGTAAAAGCATACCTAGTCTGTACTGCATCTGGAGATTCAAAACCCACCTGGATGCTTTCTTATGTGACCCACTGCAGGTGATCCTGCTTTGGCCGGGGGGTTGGGCTAGATGATCTTCTGAGGTCCCTTCCAATCACTAACTTTCTGTGATTCTCTCTCTGCTACCACATATAAACACAGAAATCATTATCAGTGAAGAAACCTCCTCACTGGTCGATTTATCCTCAGTTTTTAACCTCAGTGCTGCTTGAACTAGGAAGTGAGAATGATGTAAGAAGCTCATATGTGTCTCTGAAAACATGAATGTATCCTCAAGGCTGTACACGGGGAAGTAAAATAAGAACAGAAATTTGCCCCTGGCATCTTAACGTTCAACTTGGGAGATGCAGCAGGGACACATTATCTACTGGTATTGCTCTGTTCTCTCACCTCATCAAGTCTCTCCGAGAGCCACACAAGTCAACAGAAGCAACACAATTTTAACTCCACAGATTTTATGCCAAAATGGCTTTTAACTAATTATATTTTGAACCAAGCCAGTTACCTCTGGTCGTGGCTGTCTAAGATTAGTACTGAGCATCCATCCATCAGACCAATACTTTTGACTGTTTCCTTCATATCTTCTTCACGAAAAACTTCCCAGTTCTTGGCTTCTTTATCAGATCCTGAGCCGTTCTTTAAAATTATTCCTCCTGAAGGTGCTAAGGCTCTGCGCACATCACCCAGTTTGGTGCTGCATGAAAAGACGTGCTGTGACTCTGTGAAATCATGACCCTTCCCTCCTTCGTTATGCTCCGCTAAACGAAGAACGTTTATGACCACAGGTTCATGATCTGGGCCTGTCATCACCTTCACACCACCAACCTGAAGTAGGGAATGCAAGAGTGGCCAGCAATAAATGATACAAGTAAGATGGAGACAACGAGATGCACCCTTTCCGTCATTAAAAATAAACCACTGCAAAACCACCAAATGCCTACTGAACAAGCAACTAGAGTAACTCAAAAGGTGTTGGGAAGAAAAAACATAACACCAAGTTCCGTTCTGGGTCTGCAGATATGGTAAATATGTAACAGTAGTGGATACTTGCTCTCCATCAGATTAATAATAAAAGGACTTTAGGCCCTTGGCATATTAAACAACAACCTCGAGGAGGGACTGAAGCATCAGAAGAGCTAGACTTCAAAATATGTCCTTTCTGATGCTCAGCCTTGGCAAAGACACATTACCTTGCAGAGGAAGTAACTACTCTAGCACTGAAGACTATACCAAAAGCAGGACCAAAACAAGAAAGGCTTTGTACCTCAATGTTTTCTTTTGGGTTTGGGTTTTTAGTGATACATCAGTGAGAAAACACATACTTTTACAATAAAAACCCTCCTAAAGTAGTATTTTATTCCATTACAGAGACAGAATAAAATAACCATGAGACAAGCATCTTAAAATTAAGAGGAAGCATTTATTCATAGAATCACAGAATGGCCCAGGTTGTAAGGGACCTTAAAGATGATCTAGTTCCAACCCCCCTGCCATGAGCAGGGACAACCCCTACAAGACAAGGTTACTCAAGGCCCCAGCCAATCTGGCCTTGAACACTTTCTGGGAGGGGGTTTCCACAAACTTTCTGGACAACCTGTTCCAGTGTCTCACCATTATCATGAAGAACTTCCTTTTGACTTCCAGGCTAAACCTCCCCTCTTCCAGCTAGAAACAATTCCTCCTGGTCCTACCACTCCAAGCCCTTGGAAACAGCCCCTCCCAGCTCTCCTGTAGGCTGCTTTAAGATCTCCCCAGAGCCTCCTCTTCTGCAGGCTGAACAGCCCCAACTCTCTCAGCCTGTCCTCATAGGACAGGTGCTCCAGCCCTCCAATTATCTTCGTGGGCCTCCTCTGGACATGTTCCAACAGTTCAGTATCTTTCCTGTGTCAGGGGCTCCAGAACTGGACGCAGTACTCCAGATGGGGTCTCATGAGAGCAGAAGAGATGGGGAGGATCACCTCCCTTAACCTACTGGTCACTTCTCTTGATGCAGCTCAGGATGCAGTTAGCTTTCTGGGCCGCAAGCAAACATTGCTGGCTCATGTTGAGTTTTTTGTCAACCAACACCCTCAAGTCCTTCCCCTCAAGGCTGTGTATATTATATGTGGAATGATACACCACAAGATACAAGTTTTTGTTACTGCATTACTACTCCATCTATCTTCCAGATGCACCAGATACAGAATCAGAACATCATCCAACGCACTGGATATCTACAGGCACCCAGCAATCTGACCATATCACGATCTGTGGAGTCTAACTGTGTTTAGGTTTTATGCAGCCACATGTTCTACCACAGCTGTGGTGTACTGTCAAGCTGTAATAACAGAGTGTCCTACAGGAGGCTGAAGAGGTGCTCCAATGCCAGTGCTGTTAAGTGAGCAGTACATCTGACAAACAGACTGACTTCTCCAAAAATGCATCTAGAGATTGGGTCATGTCTTCAGGACTGACAAAGAGAAAAGGGTATTTAGTTCTTTTACCTCTTTACCATTCCACACGAAGATGTCTGCTCCATCAGCCAGCCCAAAGCCATCCAGCGTCACCTCATCTCCTAAAAAAAAAACAAACCATCAAATCATCAAGTTCTTCCCCACACAGCAGGGTCAGCCAGTAAACCCAAACACGCTGGCACATTATACTTTGTTTTTTTGCACTTGGCAAAGCTGCACAATCAGGATTATCTACAGGAGATTTAGTGATGAATCAGGTGGGATTTAATAAACTAGTTACGAGATGTACATGCCAACCCCACCATTTGAAATACTAATACACATGCTATGGGCTCTTTTACCTTTCTACCATGTCAGATTCAGGTTTTTCAAAAGTCATTGTAATTTAAAGATGGGTGTTGTTGGCATTTGGAGCGGTATTCACAAGAGCTCTAAGTGCCTCTGTACTTTGATACAGCATGGAAATCTGCATTATGCTCTGGTAGAATTCCTGATTTTCTGAAATAGCCCACAAAGACTATAAAATTTTTGAATAGCAGAAAATGCTTCTAAGGATAAATCCTGAAGTTGCCTAAGAAGGAATAGCTGGAGACAATTCACAACTTTAAAACACTAATGCACTCTTTAAATGCCTTATTTTGCTGAGTTAGACCTATGCTGAAGACCTGATCTTTGATGTCAACCCTGGCTCCTGCCTTTTATTACCTCCTCTCCCTATGACATTAAATAATGTGGAAACAAACATTCATAAGCAAATCAAGGACAAAATACAGACCAATATCTTTTTGATAGCAGATGTGTTTAATTTATGTAATATCTGCAGTTTTAGAGTCCCAGAATCAGTTTTGATTAGGAAAGACCTTGAAAGGTCATCAAGTCCAACTATTGAGCCAGCACCACTAACGCATGTCCCTCAGTACTGTATCTCCACAGCTTATAAATCCCTCCAGGGATGGTGACTTCACCACCTGGGCAAGGCCATTACAACCCTGTTGGGGAAGAAATTGTTTCTCATGCCTAACCCACTGGCTCAACCCGAGACCATTTTCTTTTGTCCTGTCACTTGTTACTTGGAAGAAGACACTGACCCCCACCTCACTCCAGCCTCCTTTCAATTTGAAGCAGACAGTGGTCTCCCCCGTGTCTCCTTTTCTCCAGTCTAATCCCATTTCCCTCAGCTGCTCCTCAAAGTACTTGTGCTCCAGATCCTTCCCCAGCTTCACTGCCCTCCTCTAGACGTTCTTCAGCCCCTTGATGTCCTTCTTACAAGTGAGGGGCCCAAAATGAGGATTTGAGGTGCAGTCTCAGCATTACCCACTACACGGGGATGATCCCTGTTCTGATCCTACTGACATCACTGCTGCTGATACAAGCTGGTCTTCTTTACCACTTTGTCACACTGCTGGCTCATATTTAGATAGCTGCTGACTACTATCCCAAAACCCTTTTACATTGGTCTGTTTACAGTCACTCTTCCCCAAGCCTGGAGCACAGCAGGGGGTTATTGTGACCCAAGAGCAGGACTTAGCATACAACAAAGATCATCTCAAACATATCTAAGTCTCAAAACTCTCCAGTTTGCTAATAATGGTGTCCTAAAAAAATCAGCAGCAGATTTGCAGGTAAGTTTGAGTTTGAAGAGTTCAATACACATCTCCATGAAGGTTTCTTTACATATGAAATCCTCGATGCTTGCAGTAAACACAACCTATAAATAATATGGAAGCTTCTGTGTAGTAGCCTCACCATTGAGTATCTGGTAAAGATGCAGTCCTGCCGGCAAAGGCTTGGCAATACTGAGAATCATATCTCCTTCCCAAGATTCCAACATCTAATTGGTAGGAATAAAACAAAATAATTACATAAACACCAGCAAGCAATAACTCAATGACATCAACATCAACAAGTTGTGACTTCTTCAAAAAGACAGGTAACACAGGAATCAGTAGGGTGTTTCAGACTTTGAACCTTTTGGCCTAGCCACCAGATGAAAACAAAGCTTCAGCAGATACTAACCAAAGGCTGCCAGGTACAGGAAAAGCAAACAGGGTTTTCTGACACTAATTTAGGTTTGATTCAGGTATCTATAAAAAAGCATTTTACAAACTGTCATGCTCTTTTAACACTGCAGACAGTAAATGCAAAAATAACCCTGATTTGATTAGGTGAATATTTCTTTTAGCTGATTTTGTTTTTTCTTGAACTACTCTGATCATTTCCTTTTAAGGCCACATGGTTCTTTCAAAATACAAAGGCAAAAATCTGTCACAAATCAAAATGTTAAGAACAAACTTGCACTTCCATAAAGCATCAATCCATGACCAAATATAAATAATTTACTTATAAGAGCTTTTTAAGCCTGCACAGTTCAAGTTACATCAATTCAGGCCACAAACTGATTGCTCCTCTGCAAAAGCCCTTTAAAAATTTTAGCCCTCTAAAACTACATATACTGCGAAAAATTTCTCACCGACATACAAACTGCAACATAAATGCATTTGTGGACTTCGCTGTGGCTCAAGTGAAAATGAAGTATTTGGGTTTGTTTAACAGAGCAAATACCTGGAATACTGATTGTCGAAGGTCTCCTAGTGTTTTTCTTCTATCAATAGTCAAATCCACAACACTCTCTTTCCAATTAAGGGAAGGATGCAAAGCTCCATTATGAAATTTGTAACACGAGCTCAAATGGAGATGCAAATCAATGCCATTGCTTGCAGTGTCACATTCCAGCCTTTGAAAGAATAACAGAACAATAAAGTGATTAATTTATCACCAACAAAGGCAAAGCTTATCTCAGACATACATCACAGAATCACGGGATCATAAGAATCATTTTGGTTGGAACAGACCTTTAAGATCAAGTCCAACCACTAACCCAGCTCTGCCAAGTTATCACTAAACTGTGTCACTCAGCATCACATCTCCATAGCTTTTATTCCAGGGCTTGACAACCTTTTGTGGGAAATCATCTTTCCTCATGTCCAATCTAAACCCTCCCAGAACAATTTGATGAGGTGTCTTCAGTTCCATCACTTGTTCCTTGAGAGAGGAGACCAGCTACCACCATGCTACATACAACCTGCTTTCAAGGAGTTGTACAGAGCAATAAGGTCTCCCCTCAGCCTCCTCTTTTCCAGACCAAACACTACTAGGTTAGAGAACAGCAGCTTCACAGAGCACCTGCGCTCTAGATCCTTCACCAACTTTGGACACATTCCAGCACCGCTATGTTCTTCTTGTAAGAGGCCCAAAACGGAACCCAGTATTTGAGGTGAGACCTCACTAGTGCCAAGTACTGAGATGGTACATGGCTAAATTCTCTGACGCATTTCTCCCTCCATTGAGGGGGCTGTGAAGAGATGCTCAGACATGTCAGTGATTTACATGTTGTATAACACAGAGCTTTCTAAACAGAATCACAAAGTCCATCCTCAGGGATGTAGAGAATGCACGGGTTTTTTTCAGGCTGGGTTCCAGATCAGTTGTTGAAATGCAAAGACAGCAAAACTGCAGGAAAATAGTCAGGGCAGTCAAAGACTTCTGCCTCTACACCTCTATTAGCTACACATATCAGTAAATACGCAAAGAATAAAGGCCTGATATTTGGCTAGTACAGAGATATGACACAAGATTTGTGTGTGCCTGTACTTTGATAATTGCAATTCAGGGGTATCATCACTTCTGTGGCTTCTCAACCGGAGAAAAATATTTCAATCAACCTGAACACCACTAGCTCTTTCCTCCATGTCTCTGGCAATTCTGGTAAAAGATACCTTTTATCTGTCGTTTTACAGTAAAGCAAGTCATTGCACCTTCTCCCAGTGGAAAGCTCCCTTTATAAATGTAATTAAGATCAAGTATTCTTTTCTCCTTCCAAAAATGTCCCGATTTCCACCACAAAAAAACCCTGTACCATTTTAAAATGTAAATAACTTCCCCTTAAAATTTTGCAGAACACCTAATTATTCCACTAACAGTGAGGCAAGCAACCAGTAGAAGGTAGATTTGGGATAGAATACAAGTTGTATTTCTTGATTAACCACTTGAATCATTATGACATTGAATCACTTTAATATCTGACTCTAATCAAGGAGTTTCCTTAGAAGCATAGAATCTTTCAAGTTGGAAGAGACCTTCAAGATCATCAAGTCCAACTGTCACCCCAGTGCCAGCCACCATGGTCACTAAATCATGTTTACAAGTGCCAGATCTACATGCCCTTGTGCTATATCCCTTTGGAGATCTGCTGACTGAGAATGCTGATGAGTTACATTAATATACCTCTTCTTCTGCAGCTCAGCATTAGCAGCATTCATTTCATTCAGCAGGTGGTCAGGAATTTGGTAGCTTGGATTTCCTCGTGCTGCAACAAATCATACAGACATGGTTTGGCCTCAGCTGCTTAAAATGTATAAGTGATCAAAGTGAAACATTACAGTACATAAATCACTGAAAATTCAGAGCAATCCTTCTGTAGTAGAGAAAATTAAACCATAAGATGAGGCAAACAAGGGTTTTTAACCACCTTTCCCCAAGGGAATCCGATACATGAATGTCATTAGCAACAACTTGCATTTCAGTAGTTAGCCGAAGCCAATTAACTGGTCGCTACCTCCTTAGAGTTCACTTACACGTCTCTAGTCAAATCTCTTTTTAAATGAGTACCAGAAAGAAAGTATCTTCAGGATATTGGAAAGGACAGAAACCCCCAACAGCCTTTCCCCTCCAGGAAACAATGTGTTAATGAAGGGAGCCCCTGGAACATCAAGATGAACTTTGTGTACCTTCACGCGGTCTCTTTAACTGAGCTTTGCGATAAAACAGCATGTAGGCACTCTCTTTACCCTGAAATTGTTTCTCAATATCCTTCTCCTTGATTGGCTGGACTTTGGAATCATTCAGATCAAACCAATGGCAACCAGCAGAACTGTCCCTTAGCTTCGTAGAGTTTTTTTCTGAATTCCACCGGACAGTGTTCTTCTTAGGGGGGGGTTGAAGATCTCGTCCTTGAGAATCTGTCTTAAATGGGAGCTTGTGGTTTTCCTTCAGACCAACCTTGTTTTCATCAGGACTGAAGCAAAATATCTGAGGATGATTCTGCAAATACTGAAAGAAAAGCAAGGAAAAAGTGAAGATAATATCTCAGTTTTAAATGCAACAGCCTGCACTAGCTACTTCACCTGTTTCACTTCTTCGGACTTGGTTTTACAATGCTTCCTCGTCTATTTCCTCTCTTTAGACTGAAAAACATTTGCCTGTAACCACATATCTGCTAGCTCCATTTCCTCATATAACTTCAAGCTAGCATATAAAAAATTGCAAAAGAAGGGTTTTCAGTTTATAATCATCACTATCAATTAAATTATCTGTCTCAAGGATTCCTCAAGATGCCAGAGTCCTTTTAAAGCACTTCTGAAAAGGACAAATTCCCTGCCCCTGGAACACAGCATATGAAGACGCAATCAAAAAGCTTCTGCTCTGTCAGATATGCAGACACCCCCCCCCACCTCAGCTAGTTCAACCCTCAGCCATCGGTACTTTCTGCTCCCTAGTTTCTGCATAATCTTTGTCTAACAGACAGGGATATGGAGCTCAGTTCTGGTCTGCTGAGCTGAACTTCTAAGCTGCCCATTGTGGCATCTCAAGAACTTCAAACTGACATTGCTCAGTCCCACAGCTTATCCTCTCTGTTCTATACTTCCATTTTAGCAGCATGTAGGTACTTCAAACAAGCCTCGTGTTCAAATTTCTCAAAACAAAATTGTGACTTTTGAGGGATGGATGTGGTATATACAGCAGACCTAAAAAAAAAGCCACACAACCCCCTCAAAAAAATGCCACACAAACAAACACCTCACAAAATATGAATTTCACTTTCACTCATAATTACAATGACAAATGCTGGAGTGTTTTCCTCAAAGCATCAGAAAATGCAGTAACCTGTTGGACAAACATAGGATTTTACCACGAGTATTAATTTTATGGACATGTCCTGCTTTATCTTACAAGCCTCTCTCACACACACCATCCTATTGACTATTTGATTGGAATACAGATGTAGTTAACAGTGAAATGAATGTACACACCTTCCGTAATGCTCCATACTGTTTTCGGTATTTCTTATTCCAGGACACTCCTTTCTTCTCCAATAACTTCTGCCCTAATTGATCCACAGGAATTTGTTTAGATATTTCCTAAAGAGAAATTAAAAAGTAGGATAATGAAGGCTAAGAACGTCGTTGGATCAACACAATGAAGTCAGTTTTGAAGGGTTTAAATCATTCCTGTTTGTAAGGTCATGTAGAAAGAGAACTAAGAGAAGCAAAATCTCAGTTAGAACTTAATTTGGTCAAACCCATTAAGGACAATAAAAGTACTTTTATAAAGACAACAATAACAAAAGAAGGTCAAGGAAAAACCTCCATTCCTTATTGGACGAAGGGGGAACAGAGTAATTGAAGACAGGGAAAAGGCAGAGGTGGCTAACACCTTCTTTGCCTCAGTCTTTAACAAAAAGTTTGGCCGTCCTCGGAGTAACTAACTGGGCTCCTGAGTTGGTAGACAGGGACAGTGAGCAGAATATCCCTCCTATAATCCAGGAAGAAGTAGTTAGTGACCTGCTGTGCCACTCAGATCCTAACAAATCTATGGGTCTGGATGACATTCATCCCAGGGTGCTTAAGGAGTTGGTTAAGGAGTTGGCACAAGGGATAGCTAAGCTGCTCTCCATCATTTATCACTGGTCCTGGATTACCAGGGAGGTCCCAGATGACTAGAAGTTGGCCAGTGTGATGAGGCCTTCCCTTGAGTACTGGGGGCAGCTCTGGGCCCCTCGTTTCGAAAAACAGACTGAGGGGCTGAAGTGCGTCCAGGGGAGTGCAACAAGGCTGAGGAAGGAACTGAAGGGAAAGTCTGCTGACGAGAGGCTGAGGGAGCTGGGGATATTGAGCCTGGAGAAGACTCAGGGGAACCTTCTCACTCTATAACTACCTGAAGGGAACTTGTAGTTGGGTAGGGGTCCAGCTCTTCTCTCAGGCAAATAGCACCAGGATGTAAAGGCAGGGACTGAAACTGTGCCAGGGGAGGGATGAATTGGATTTTAGGAAGTCCTTCCTCATGCCAAGGGTGATCAGACCCTGGAACAGGCTGCCCATAGTGGTGGTGGAGTCCCCATCCCTGGAGGTGTTTTAAGGACAGACTGGATGTGGCACTTGGTGCCAAGGTCTAGCTGATGGCGATGATGTTAGGTCATGGGCTGGGCTTGATGACCTTAGAGGTCTTTTTTCCAGCCTCAATGATTCTGTAATTCTGTAATAAGTCAATGTAACATCATCTTTTGTAAAAGCTTAGGTAAGCAACTAGAGCTACTTACTGGTATTGAAGTCAGACCAAGTTACAAGTTCTCTATCAATACTGTAAGTTTAGAAGAGTTCTGTACACTTAAACCTACCCACTCTGGCATACATAAACCCTTTCTTCTAGGTTCCCTGATACCAAAATCAAACCAATTACATACCATACCTCGGACAATATCCCTTTCAACACTGCCAATGGGTTTTCTACTTCACTGGCATTTTCCATATCTCTTAAAGCATTATCTTCAGTCAGCCTATCCTCTGCTTCCTGTGTAAGAATGAGAAGAGACTCACAAATACTGCTGTTTGACACACAACTAGCAGTTCTCAGTTATAGTCTGTGCTAACATTAGCACCAAGTGTAAAGGAAGTTCTGATAAGGTGCCTCTGCTACCCACTACAAGTTATTGTCACTGAGATCACCCACTATCGGTTGCTTTAACAAAAACATACATTTGTGTTATTTACAAACATCCACTAAAATGGCAAATGTATTAATTCAATTGAGAAAGAAGCATAGAATCCTTATTTCTGGAAGAGATCTTGCATAGAACCACAGACCGGCATGGGTTGGTAGGGAACTCCAGGAATCACTGAGTCCAATCCCTCTGCTAGAGGAGGTTCACTCAGAGCACGCTGCCGAGAATGGTGTTCATGCTGCAGAGATGTGGAACTTCTCCAGAGCAGGAGACTCTACAACCTCTCTGGGCAGCCTGGGCCAGGGCTTAACTGCCCACACAGTAGAGAAGCTTTTCATGTTCAGATGAAACTTCCCATGTTCTAGTTTGTGCCCACCGCCCTTTGTCCTGTCACCTGGGCACCACTGAGAAGAGCCTGGCCCCATCCTCCTGACACCCACCTTTTAGATATTGATCAGCATTGTGTCAGCCACTCCTCCCATTTCTGTACCATCAGCAAACTTAGTGAGGATACATTCTGACCCCTCATCTAGGACACTGATGAGGATGTAGAACAGGATCAACACACAAGATCAAGTCCAACCATGAAAAAGTCAGCCCAACCAAGACAACTCAGTAGAGTGGGAAGCCAAAACCTGCTACAAAATTCTGACTGTGACCTCACGCTGTGGGAAACAAGCCTTCTTGGTGGATTAACCAATCAAACATCCTCACAAGTTTGGCTGTACATTGCCTCCACCAGCTCTTAATATTTTTCTGAAAAACAAGACATATCAAGGAAGGAAGAAAAACCTTTAGGACTTACTTGCAACTGCCAGTTTCCTAATTCATCCACATCTCTGATATACACATGATAGTGTCCTCCATAGCAGCCACCTTTATGTATAATAACAGAGAAGAGCTCATACACGTACTCCGAATCATCTTTTTCACTCTTTAAAAAGAAAAACAAGAATAGTAACAATAAAATAGATCAGTCAGTCTTTCACACAAGGACAGTTTTACAGCATCACTGTAGCTTCAGATATTTCCCAGCATGCACACGCACACTGAAATGGTTTCACAGTGCTGGGGAACATGAGCACAAACTGACACAACCCACAGGTTCATGTTTAAATAGGATTCTGAGCAACACAGAATTTAAAACAATGAAATATTGATGCAAGTAAGGAAATGGGTCAACCTGTTTGTTCTTAACCAGACTTGATTTGGTTAAAAGATCAGAGGAAAAAAGTCCCAAGCAACATATTTATATACACAAAGTGAAAACAAAAGGCTTCCTCAATGTTAAAATACATTTCAATTTCCAATGTTAATCTTCAACAAAATGTCAGAGTGAGATTTCAGTAATTAAACATTTCCTTTAATAAAACTCTTTTTTAAATTATCATATCCCTCCTCCTTTTCTAGCTACAAGGCATTTCCTTATAGAAAATAGCCTTTTGGAAATAAACTAGAATTTTATAAATTTAGATAGAATCAGGCACAAGGAGAAGCCCACAATGCTTACTGAATAATTTGCCCTAATAAAACAAAACTAAAAGATAACTTGTAGTTGAGATACCAGTTCCCTCCTGAGCAGATAGAAACTTTAAACACAATGGAAGTACAAACCTGCTCACAGAAAGGCTTCAGATTTATCTGGATGGGGAATGTATAGCAGCTTGTTTCCTTGTATCGTTCACACTTCTCAAAGTCAAAGTTAAATCTCAGGAGAGAAACTGTGAGAAAAGGTGGCAGCTTGCGAAGTTTGGCAGACTGTAAAGTGATTTAAAAAAAATCATAAATAATTGTAAGTACACAGTTACACAGAACAGTTGCTTCTACCTCGCTATGGTCAACTATTTTCCAACAAAGCTTTGTTACAGCCTGGCTCTGACAGGTGATATTTTTCTAATGTCTTCCCTAATTCTCTATTTCCTTATGATACACAGAATCACTGAAGCTGGAAAAGGCCTCTGAGCTCATCCAGCCCAACCCAGGACCTGACATCATCACATCAGCCAGATCAGGGCATTAAGTGCCACAGCCAATCTCTCCTTAAACAGCTCCAGAGATGAGGACTCCATCACTGCGCTCGGCAGCCCATTCCACCTTGCTGTGAGGAAGGGCTTCTTCCAAAATCAACTCTCCTGTGGTGAAGCTTCAGGCCCTGTCCTCTCAATCTGTTGCTAGTTGCCTGGGAAAAGAGCCCAACTCCCACCTGACTACAATCTCCCTTCAAGGAGTTGTAGAGAGGGAAAAGGTGCCCTCGAGTCTCCTCTTCTCCAGACTAAATAACCACAGCTCCCTCAACCGACCTTCCCTCCATTCCCTTTCCCAGCCTTGGACCTGCTCCTGTTCCTCAATCTCTTACTTGAAGCAAGGGGCCCAGAACCACCCCCAGTACTTGAGAAGAGGCCTCCCCATGCCCAGTACAGAGGGAGAATTACATCCCTAGTCCTGCTGGCCACACTATTCCTAATACAAGCCAGGATGCCAGTGGCCTTTCGACCTTGGCACACTGCTGGCTCCCATTCAGCTTGTTATCAACAAGCACTCAAAGACGAGACACTTCCACTCTGTTAAGCCCTAAACTCTTCCTATATGGCAATCACCAGTCCCTCCAAGCTAAGCATTTGACATCACTCGTAGCTTATTCTAATGACCTCTGAGTTTTCCAGTTCTTTGGGGTTCTATGATGGTTCCTGGGGGTTCTACCCCAAGTACAGGTCAAGGCTCATACAGGCACAGTGTTTTCAAATGTGTAAGCCAGAAACAATCCTACCTGTAATATAACTAGCTCTGAGAGATGGATGTGGTTGAAGAAGAGATCACCACCACATGTATTTTGATCTGTGGGCTACTACATTAAATGAGCACAACCTCCAGCCTGAGAGTAGGTGCATTCCTAAAAAGCTTACAGACAAGCCATGGACAAGCAAATAAGGGTTAAAAAGTCCTTCTGTTGCTCTTGCAGAGGACCTCTGAGGCAAGAAAACCAACATAATACATTTTAGTAAGGAAGGCTGAACATGTGAATTTGGCATGTGAGCACATCAAGAACCCTAGTGTGAAGCAAAAGCATCCTGCATTACCTCTAATCCTAATTGTAGATTAACTGGCCACATTTCTAAGCCTTTCTGATGTCTCCATCCAAGCCTCCGTTTGTGGAGTCATCAGAGAGCCTCACAGGAACATACATGGCTCAAAAAAAAAACCAACCTCAAATCAGGTTGCATCAGTTGTGAAGGGTATGCTGCAGAGTTTAGTAGCACTCTGAGTAAGTTGGCTCTCACTATGGTCCACTGTGATCATGTGCATCATGCCAGCAGAGCTTACTCAGACTGCTGTCATACTGACACTGTCCCTCCTTATCTCCTGCACAGTCCCTCCCACTTGAGGTTGTCCATTTACACCCCCACATTCCTCAGCTATGCTACTTCTTACCCAACTTCAGAGTGTCCACTGCCTTCTCATATGGATGACCACATGTGAGAGATAAAGCACCTCACGCTTTTGAATCAGCAGAGTTTAACTCAAACAAACCCTTATAACCCAGCAACATGAGGTAAAAATTCCTGAACTCCCAAGTCATTGATAAACTTCATCTGACTTGGGCTTGCCTTTGCACCCACTCTGCAGGTGCTGTAAGGTTTGGAGCACGCTTGTCTTGCCACAGGGAAGTCACCACAGTAGGCCAAATGGCTCTGCTGTCATGAAGATGCTGGAATATGTCAGAGCACCCTATAAACTGTCTATGTCTGTCTCTCTTTCACAAAAACATTAGTGGAAATAATAACAGGAAAAAAGCAACTTAGTATCACCCTGGTAAAATCCTAATTTAGAAGACCTACAACTCTCCTAAAGCTCTCAGCAGGCTATCTTTCCCTGTCTCTGGTCAAGGGGATGCATGAGAGGACAAGTAAAAGGTCTTACACTTAACTACTATGTTGGGTAAACCAGTGCACACTGTCAGGACAAACTACCAACAAACAGGCACAAGCCATCAGCAGAAGGATGCATGAGGGCTGTACTCGCAGAGGGACATCTATACCATCATATAACATTGGTCTTGAGAAGACCAACATCAACAACAGTCAACCATCTGCAGCTTTCCCAAGGAACCTAGAGGTGGTGAACACTAAGAAACCCCAGTGACTGAGCACACCAAAAGGATCACTTCTGTATTTGGCTTTACAAGTAATTTAAAAAAATCCACTCAAACCCAACAGTTCTCATCTATAGCTGAGTATAGATCAAAGCAGCTGCTAATCGCTCACTAGAAGATTATGATCAACTTCAATAAATAACCTCATCAGCTTCCTTTTGAAGGAAGCAAAAAAATTTCACAGTCCATAATCTCACCACAGGAACGTGACTTTGAGGTTTTGCTGTCTGGACTTTTATCCTCATCCTTCAAAGCCTCTGAGATAGAGGGACCCTCTTGGTGCTGCCCATGGCTGGAAGCCACGGGCTTACTCTGCAACCAGGGGTTGAAAAGCTCACTGAGAGAGGACATGAAGTGGCCAGGAGCTGGCAAATGAGAACCACACAGGCAAAGACTGAAAAAACACACACAGTGTCTGATGCATTAGAAAAGCTGCAAAGCTCCTTGGCTGAATGCTTTTCTACTCACCAAAAGGCTCTAACACTACATAACCTATTGATGTGTCAGCTGTCCCATTTGCGTTCTTCACTAGAGAACTGCCACGGATTTCAACAGGCCAGATTCTGGCATCCTGCTTATACAGTTATTAAAGATATGAATTTATTTTGGAGTTAAGAGGACAATGCAACCCAAGCTCCTGTTAGCAAATCAGAATGCTCAGAATCACCAATGCAGTTACCTTTGAAGCCTCAACGAGTTTATCGCAGGCTCCACATCGATATAAGTTCTCGTTTTCAAAGTATTCTTCTTCTACATACATGTTCCACAGGGCCTCCTCCAAGCCAGAAACACCTTTAACCGCCACTGTAAGGTCGAGGAAATCCTCCTGTGCAGAAGGACAACATAAAAAGTGAGGTAGTAAGTGGTGCAAGTACATGGTACATGGAAACATGATGGTGCAATCTACATTGTGTTTCTCCATAGTATTCAAAAAGTCACAGCAGTCAGATGAAATTAATGGAAAGCAGGAAACATTGCAACAAGTTTAAAAAAGGGTAGAAAGGAAGACTCCAACAACCTGTCAAGCTCACCTTTATATCTGGGAAGATCATGGAGGAGATCCTCCTAGAAGTTCTGCTAAGGCATATGGAGGGCAATGTGGCAATTAAGCACAGCCAGAATGGCTTTACCAAGGGTAAGTCCTGCTTAACCAACCTAGCATCCTTCTACTATGGAATGACTATATCAGTGGACAAGGAAAGAGTTATTGTGACTTACATAAAGCCTTTTCCATGGTTACCCACAATATCCTTCTCTCTAAACTGGATGGATGTGGAACTGGTTGGACAGCCACACTTCCAGAGAGTGGTAGTCCACACCTCAATGTCCAGATGGAGACTGGTGACAAGTGGCATCCCTCAGGTGTCTATACTGGGACCAGTACTGCTTCTGATCTTAATCAGTTGACATATAGATAGTGGGATCGAGTGCACCCTCCACAAGTTTACAGATGCATCAAGCTAAGTAGTGCAGGTGACACACCTGAGTGACGAGATCCATCCAGAGGCACCTGGACAAGCTGGAGAAGTGGGTCCATGTGGACCTCATGAGGTTCAACAAGGCCAAGTGCAAGGTCCTGCATCAGGGTCAGGGCAACCCCCATTAGCAATCCAGGCTGGGAGATGAAGCAGCCTTGTGGAAAACAACTTGGAAGTACGGAGAGGTGAAAGGTTGGACATGAGCAGACTTCACTCAGAGATCAGAGGCCAACTATGTCCTGGGCTGTGTGGCCAGCAGTGTGGGCAGAAGGTTGAAGGATGGGACTCTGCCCCTCTGGTCTGCTGAGATCCCACCAGCTCTGGGTGGCTCCAGCTCTGAGGTCCTCAGAAGAGAACTATGACCTGTTGGAGCAGAGCCAAAGAAGGCTACAGAAATGTGAGGGCTAGAACTCCCGGGCTATGAGGACAGGCTGAGAGAGCTGGGATTCTTCAGTCTGGATAAGATAAGGCTCCTGGGAGACCTTGTTGTGGCCTTCTAGGGCCTAAAGAAATTGTTTTAAACAATGCTCTGTTGAAAAGACAAGGTATGATTGTTTTAAACCGAAAGATGGAAGATATAGATTAGATAGAAGGAAGACATCTTTTATGCTGAGTGTGGCAAGACACTAGTTCAGGTTGCCCAGAGGTGGTAGATGTTCCATCCCTAGAAACATTCCAGGCCAGGCTGGACCTTGGGGCTCTGAGCAACCTGCCCTGGTTGCAGACATCCCTGCTCACTGCAGGGGGTTTGGACTAGATGACATTGGAAGGTCCCTTCCCACACAAATCGTTCTATGATTCTACCATAGGTTAAGAAGTAATTTTGTTTTCACTGCTCATGGGGAAGCCTGCATCCATATACTCACAGAAGAAAATGTCATTTTAAAAACTCAAACAGCTATTTTTAAGTGACACAAAGTGTAAGAGTGTAATGATATGTTTTACTGTTTTTAGCTCACTGTTCAGCTCTCTGATGACCACATCTACTAAAGGCAACACCTGCCAATTTGAAAAATGCAGCAACAGTTTGTTTTTATCTCTGACTCAGAGTCTGATGTAGGTGGTTTAGAAAATATCAGCCAAGAATAATGTACACGTTCGCAAGTCTGCAGTGCACTGATCAATACCTGTTACCTAGATTGAGCCAGGCTGCCAGTAACACTCCAGAAAAATGCCATTAAAAAGAAAATTTAAGGAGACTGAACAGAAACCTGTCCTGGAAAATATTCTGGCTTTACCTGTCTCTCACTGATATTCTTGCATTCTTTACAAACAATCTGGTTGACAACGATCCCATGGTACAATCGGTTAATAAGGTCATGACCTGAAGTCCCCACAAGAGAAGTTTCCAAAGCACTGAACAGGATCCGATTTAATTCCTGCACATCATGCTGCCGCATTTCCTGTGTGATGAAAAAAAAACCCCAAAACAAACAAGCTTGAAAAAAAGAAACACTACCATCTGCTTTGCTTATGATTAAAACCAACATCTGAGTGTACAAAGACAGCTGCCTCAATAGCTGTCCCTGTATTTGCTACCTTGAAACCTTGATTATTACTTGGTACTGTTAATTTAGTTATTCTAAATGTAAACTCAGTTCAGTTTAGGTCCCTCCCTGCAAGAAGGACACTGAGGTGCTGGAGTATGTCCAAAGAAGCACAGTGAAGTGAAGGGTTCATAGCATAACTGCTCTGAGAAGCAGCTGAGGGCACCTGGGGGGGTCGAGCCTGGAGAAAAGGGGGAAACCTTCCTGCTCTCTACTGCTTTCTGACAGGAGGCTGGAATGAGTTGGGGTCAGTCTCTCCTCCCAAGGAACAAGGAAATGGCCTTAAGCTGCACCAGGGGATATTTAGGTTGAATATGAGGAAAACTTTATTTCCCAGAAGGGTTGTCAAGCCCTGAACAAAGAAGTGGTGCAGTCCACATCGCTGAAGTGATTTATAAGACATGGAGATGGGTTACTGAGAAACACAGGTTAGTGGTGAACTGGTTAATGATTGCGCTGTTCCAACTTAAAGGATTTTATGAATCTATGCAGGTACAAGGACATAACTGTAACACCCTTAAGACACTTTCACTTGTGCAGAACTAGTCTAAACTCTAAATATGTCACACAATTCAATTTAGATGAGATTCAAAGTATTTGAGCATAAGAACCCTAACTACTGTTGGAAAACAGCACCTTTCTTTACATTCCTGTAAAAACGAAGGAAAAGCTACTGAAATTTTACCTACTGTACACATACAACCGTACTTGACCCAACGCATTGCTGTCTCCACAGCCTGAAGTATTTTGAGACATTTCTTAAATGCCACACTTAAAAACAAATCATCTCCAGAAAACAGTTTATAAATGATGGTGACACTGGTGGTGACTTGTACCTCATGGCTGTTCCACCCAAAGCTCTCTGTAAGATCTGTTGTGGATGCAGCCTGCTGGTCCAAGAGCAGAAGCTGAGCAAATAACCGTTGAAGTTGTAATGGAATTACTCTAACCTAGAAGGAAAAACCAAAATACACCGAACAGATCAGAAAAAAAGTCTTTAATTTGATCCTTTCAAACAGAGGCACAGAACATACACTTTGTGATAAAGCAAAACAGCACAGATTCAAGTTAAGCTAGATTAAAAAAGGGACAGCTTTCCCTGGTAGTTTTCACAATGCTAAGCCTTAAGAACGCAGCTACAAGACATCATGGCACACAGATTTAGCACATGCTACTCAATGCTCAGTAAAGGGTTTGGAAGAATGTTGGAAACAACATGGGAAGGAGAACAGTTAACTTCAAGAAGCTTTATATTTATCTTGCAAAGAAAAAGATTTTCCAAGGTACCAGCTGTGTCACTTTAACCCAAGAACTAACGAATGCCATTGTGTAGACAAGTTTAGTAAGTAGTTTTTAAAGAAAGGTTAAATTACAGTCCCTCTTGTGCAGGAGTGGGCTACTAAACCTACACTCACCCAAGCTGCACCGAGTAACTTAATTATTTTTAATCCTGATGACAAATAAGCCAAAGCACTGCGTCTTTAATAACAGAATATATGGTATTACAGAACTGTACACAATTTGAGACCATTCCTGCTTCCCTTGAAGACAAAATTATCTCTGTAATCAATCTTGAGTAAACTCAAGATCTCCCTTCTGAAGCAAAAGCTTATGGTACTGAAAACATACAAGGGTATGAAACATCAAGTGCAGGTCAACCAAACTGTCTTTTCACAGAATCCTTAGGGCTGGAAAGGATCTCCAGGACCATCAAGTCCAGCCCTCACCCCAGCATCTCCCTAACCCCTAGACCATGGCCTTAACGGCTCTATCTACTCGCCTTTTAAACACTTCCAGTGATGGTGATTCTACCATCCCCCTAGTCTGCCTGTTCCAGGGTCCAGCCACTCTCTCTCAGTAAAGAGCTTCTTCCTAAGAACCAATCTAAACCTCATCTGATGAAACTTGAGGCTATTTCCCCTCATCCTATCATTAGCAATCTGGGAGAAGAGGCAGCACCAGCCTCACTACAGCCTGCTTTTGGGTAGCTGTAAAGAGCAGTAACCTTTTCTCTCAGCCTCCTCTTCTCTAGACTGATAAACCCCAGTTCCATCAACCGCTCCTCCTAAGGCCTTTTTGCTAGACCTCTCAGAAGCCTCGTTACCCTTCTCTGGGCCCGCACCTGTAGTATCACAGTCAGGATTTCATTTATTCTCATTAAAAGTTTCATGCAGTGAAACTTACAAATCAATGTTCAGCAGTGACCCATGATAAGACCATACGAAATACCTTGGCATCTGGTTTGCTGCTATCATCCAGAGTCCCAAGCTCTTCAGGTCCCAGAGAGAACAGTGCCTCTGGAATCAGAAAAAAAAAAATCCACGTTAAAAAAAAATAACAGCCCCTCTTTAAAGATTTGTTGCATTCTAAAAATTTATTGTACTTTCACTCTCAGTTATTATGAAGTCATTCTTTTTGGCAAATTAAGACATCAAATGACAGGTGTATCAATCATCCCTGTGACTAGTTCAAGCTGTAACAATAAAGCAGAAGCAACCATTGATGTGTTTAGATCGCAAAAGACGCGAATTCTCCCCAAATATGACCTGTGCTTGTGGTGTTTCTTTAATAACTAACTAGAAAGGCAAGTCCCTGTAAACTATTAACTCCCAATGTTATTTTCATAAGATTTTGAACACGTTACCTCTAAATTCAGGTGTGAAAAGCAGGGTTTGCAGAAGGGAATTGAGGTAGCAGGTCCCACCCTGATTTTTGATACCACTTAGGTTGGTGAAATCCCTGGGAGCTGGAGGCTCAGAATCTCTGGGTTTTGACTTCTTCCCTTTTCCACAATGATTTTTTGAAATAAAGGAGAAATCCTCTTCAAATAAGTCCCCAAACATTGTGAAGGCAAAACAGCCCTTTAAAAAAAACCCAAATAATCCAGTTATAATATAAAATGCAATTGAATCCACTCTACCCAAGTCCTCCAAAATGAACCTGTTCATTCATGGCAGATCCACACAAGCATGCACTAGCTTAAAAAAAAAAGGGGGGGTGTATGTAATAACTGAAAGCATTTCTGCCAGTATAGGTCCAAAGACACTTCCAACTGTAGTTAAATGCATCACACTCCATTTTTGCATCAGCAAAACCACACAGGGCAAAGCAAATTTCTAAACCACCATAATTAACTAATGCTAAATTCCACAGAATCACACAGAATCAAAAGAATGTTAGAGGTTGGAAGGGACCTTGAAAGATCACCCAGTCCAAGCCTCTTGCCTGAGCAGGATCCCCTAGATCAAGTCAAACGTGGCCAGGTGGGTTTTAAACATCTCCAGAGATGGACACTCCACAACCCACCCTCAGCAGCCAATTTCAGTGCCCTGTCACTCTCACCGTGAAGAACCTTCTTCCCATATTTATGTAGAACCTCCTATGTTCCAGCTGACACTCATTGTTCCTTGTCTAATCATTGGGTGACGCTGAGCAGAGCCAGGCTCCTTCCTCCTGACACCCACCCTTTCCGTATTTATAAACATTAATAAGGTCACCCTTCAGTCTCCTTTTTTCCAAGCTAAAGACACCCCACTCCATCACCCTTTTCTCATCAGCAAGATGCTCCACTCCATCATCTTTGTGGCTCTGAGCTGGACTCTCTCAAGCAGTTCTGTGTCCTTTTGGAACTGATGGGCCCAGAACTGGACACAATTTGCCCAGTTTCCTGCCAAAAAAGGCTCTCAAACACATCATAGTCCCTGCACTGTATCAAAACATCCATGTGCACAGGTAACATGTCTCTAGCATTGGCCAGTTCAGATAGGAAGAGTACCAAACACTCTGTTTCATCCAGTACACTGGAGCTCTTATAGTAGCAGTGAGTAATCAAGGAGTTACACTGAAACACAGAATTGTTTAGGTTGAACCTTTTAGATCATCACATCCAACCATTAACCCAGCATTGCCAAGGCCACCACTAACTCCTTCCCCTTAGCACCACATATCCACAGCTTTTAAAATCCTTCAGGAATAGGGACTACACCATTGCCCTGGGGAGCTGGGTCCAGGTCTTAGTAATCCTTTCAGGGAAGAAAATGTTCCTAAACTTCTTCTGGAGCAACCTGAGGCAGTTTCCTCTTATCCCGTTGCTTGCTATTTGGGAGAAAAGAGTGATGGAATTCCACCTTGTTCCAATCTCATTTAAGGAGTTGCAGAGAGTGACATCTGAGCTACCTTTCCTCCAGGCTAAAAGCAGTGAATAATTATTCCACAATTTACCTTCATTCCTCATGCTGCTCTAAGAGATCTTTATCTATTCCACTCAGACCTATTCATTTATACAAACAAATCACAATAGAACAGAAGGGACTGCAGACATCATCTAGTTCCAAACCCTGCCATCGGCTGGGACATCTATCATCAAACTAGCCTGCCCAGAGCTCCATCCAACCTGGCCTTGAACACTTCCAGGAATGGAGTAGCCACAACCTCCCTGAGAACCTGTTCCACTACCTCAGCACCCTCAGCAAGAAATTTCTTCTTAAGATCTCATCTAAATCTCCCATCTTTTAACTTTAAACCATCCCCCTTGCCCTATCACTACAGCCCTTCATAAAGTCCTTCTCCAGCTTTCCTTCAGGTACAGGAAGGGTGCTACAAGTTACCCCTAGAGCCTTCTCTTCTCCGTAAGAGAAGACAAGTCAGGAAATGTAAGCAGGAAAGAAATTATTTTGGCCTCTGCATTAGGGTTTTGTCCTCCAAAAGCAGTTCTCATACTATGACTGCTATAAAAAAAGGTCTGCAAAGGTCCCACCTGCCATTATTCAAGACATAATAACTAGGTTTAATGCATTTTCCAAACTATTTTGCAGTCCTCATTAATTTTTCCAGTTAATCCTGCTGCATTTCAGTGTTTAATCATCCAGCATTACAATACTTCCTCTGGTCCTCAAATCTCTGTTTACCATAAAAAGGGTGAAAAGATAGAGATCTTGCCGACAATCATCCCCGGCCCACCCACCACTCCAGAAAAGCACTTCAGCAGGGCAATGCCAAATCCTCCTTCGCTCCTTATTTCTGGATTCTCAAACCCTGCTGCAGGTACTTCCCTCCTTCAAAAATCATGGAACAACATAAATTGCAACAAATCTCTGGATAGTGCCTGCGGCCCAACACTCTCACCGGGCTGGGACAAGTCAAACATTAGGGCTTTGCCCTGAAAAATCGGCATAACTCCATGGAAGGAGACGGGAGCTGGTCGACCACCAAAGCAGGAAGACACACCCCCCCGCCCCGAGTTTCGCTGATCCCCAGCCATACAGCCCCCACCGCCCCTTCCCATCTCCAGGCTGGACTCACCGGGCTCCTCCCGCCCCTCTCCACATCCCATAGGCTCCAGCCCCGGATGGAACGGGCCGGGGATTCAGCCGCGGCCTCACCTGTACCAGAAGGAGAACAGTTTCATTACTGTGAAACTGTGAGAGGCGGCGGCTGCGCCTTGCCGGGGCTTACAGCTGCGGGAAGCCCTACAGTCCAGCGCCTGCCGCCATCTTAGTTGTGGCGCCGCGCAGAGCGCCACGGGAACTCGGAGCAGCCGCCGAGGCTGCCCAGGGACTTCACGTGTCCATCCGCCTCCTCCACTGAGGAGGAGAGAGCGGCGGCCGCGGCGGGAGGTGGGGAGGGACCAGAAGGAGCACGGTAGTGGTTACCGCGGGACTCACAGTATGACAGTAATGATGAGGCTGGGAAAGACCTTAAAGATCATCTAGTCCAACCTAAAACCAACCACATAAACCTAAACATCTGACATCTAGATCATGCCA
>VZRI01005647.1:0-20306 GCA_013397515.1 Upupa epops | reverse complement strand
GGTGAGTACAAGATCCAGAAGCAGTCCCTCCTAGTGGGCTCCTCTCCCATTTGCTTCGGGAAATTGTCACCAACGCACTGGAGGAACCTCCTGGATTGTGGATGCCTGGCTGAATAGGTGTTCCAACAAATATCAGGGTTTTTAAAATCCCCCCCCGAGAAGCAGGGCCTATAGCTGTGAGGCTGCTGTCAGCTGCTTGTAGAAGACCTCATCAACTCATTCTGATCTGGTGGCCTGCAATAGACACCAGGTAATAGTCCCACCAGGTGCTGTATCCCAGTCCTCCCACCCCTCTCTCAGCAAGGCCCTTTGTTTCGTGCCAGGGCTGCTGGTGTGACATGGGCTTTGCTCTGTGCACAGGTTTGCAGTGAAGACCATAAAAGCTTTACTCTGCTGTCTTAATTATGAGAATGTGGTGGTAGAACTGGAACAGCTACATGTCTGGCAGACGGGGTCTTTTCAACATTGAGACCCACAACGTTTCAATGGGTCAGCTGGCCAGGTGAGAAATCCCTTCACCTGCTGCGATTGAGAGATGGGATGCAGCTTGATGGAAGCTAGATGTCCTTTATTACAGATCTTTGCATGTATTTTATACAATTCCTAAGTAGTGTGTGCTATGCTGATTGGTTTACACTTTACATTCTGCAAGAACTAATTGGCTATTGCAACACAGAGCCTCCAAGCTGAATATTTATGTTTCTTAGCAACAGGAGCTTGTTCTGCTTCTCAAGGCCAGCTGTCTTCTTCTTTTGCATCCCTTTGTATCATTGCAGATAATTATGCTCAAGGTTAGTACTTTTCCATCCTGACTTTATTTTTACCATGGCTTATGACCTACAAGTTAAATTATGTCCTTTTTTGTTAAATGAGCAGTGCTGGCTGTTGTGCTGAAACCAGCCAGATCCTGTCCCACATCCCCCCTTTCCTGTTGTACAATTAATATTTTCTTCATTGATTGGCTTATTAGTTTCTGAATACATTGTAAAATACATGGTAAACAAGTAAATAAAATAATAATCACAATAAAAACAGTGNGCCTCAGTTTGGCCGCAAGGATGCTGTGTGACACTGTGTCAAATGCCTTACCGAAGTCAAGATAGACCACATCCACTGCTCTGCCATCATCTGTCCAGCTGCTTATGCCCTCATAAAAGGCTACCAGGTTGGTCAAGCATGACTTCCCCTTGGTGAAGCCATGCTGGCTGACCCTCTTGTCCCTGATGTGCCTAGAGACAGCATCCAGGACAAATTGTTCCATCACCTTTCCTGGGATGGAGGTGAGGCTGACCAGTCTATAATTACTTGGGTCTTCCTTCTTAGTCTTCTTGAAGTTTGCAGTGACATTTGCTAACCTCCAGTCCCTAGGCACCTCTCCTGATCCCCATGGCTTAGAAAAGATGATTGAGAGTGGCTTAGCAATTACTTCTGTGTCTCCCTTAGCACACATGGGTGCATCCCATATATCAGGACACCTTCCAGAAGTACAGACAGAGGCAAAGGAGGTGTTCAGTATCTCTACTTTCTCTGTATCCTCTGTCCTGAGGGTACCCACCTCATTCAGCAGGGGGCCTACCTTGCCTCTAGGTTTAGTTTTACCTGCAGTGTATTTGAAAAAGCCATTTTTTGTTACCCTTGACCTCCCTTGCAAGGTTTAATTCCAAGGAGGCCTTTTCTTTCCTAGTTGCATCCCTACATTCTCTCACCAGAGCCTTATAATCACCGCAACTGGCCATCCCCTCCTTCCTTTTGGGGTGCTCTTCTGTTGGGCTTCATAGAAGTGGTCTTTTAATGATAGCCAGCTATCTTGTGCCTCTTTATCCTGTCCCATGGGATTTGCCCTAACAATTGCTTGAAAAGGCCAAAGTTGGCCCTCCTGAAATCCAGGGTTGTGATTCTGTTAGGTATTCTGTTCCTACCCCATGAGACCCTGAACTCCACCATGTCATGGTCACTGCAACCAAGGCTGCCCTCAACCTTCACTGCTTCAACCAGACTCTCCTTGTTGAAAAGTAGAAGATCCACCAGCGCTCCTCTCCTAGTGGGCTCTTCCACCATTTGCATAGGGAAATTGTCACCAATGCATTCAGGAACCTCCTAGGCTGTGGAAGGCTGGCTGAGTAGGTGTTCCAACAAATATCAGGGTCATTAAAATCCCCCACGAGTAGCAGCGCCTATAGCTGTGAGGCTGCTGTCAGCTCCTGTAGAAGACCTCATCAACTTCCTCATTCTGATCCGGTGGGCTGTAATAAACCCCCACGACAGTGTCACCCATGCCAGCCTGCTCCTTGATTGGCACCCACAAACTCTCAACTCTCTCTTCATCTGCCCCTGGACGGAAGTCAATATATTCCAGTTGCTATTTGTCCAATTGTTTTGAAAAATGGGCCACTGCCCTTCTATACAGTCCAAGGTTTTGGGCTAGGACCCCTGAGGCTATTCCCTGTCTTTCATGGATATATAGCCAAAAGAGTTTTGTTGGATCTGGTAGTCCCAAAGCAGGGGCCCTCATAAGTACTTTCTTTAATTGTTGAAATGCTTTATTGGCTTCCTCATCCCATTTTAACTGGTTTTTATTTAATTTCACCATTTTGTGTAAGAGCATGACTAACAGTCCATAATTGTAAATGCATAGTTGACACCATCCGGTCATACTCAGAAATGTACACAACTCCTTCACAGTCTGAGACTTCACAAATTGACAAATAGCCTCCTTTCTTGCTGTATCTAGGACTCATTCTTCAGTGGAGATTTCATATCCTAAGTAAGTAACCTGTTGGTGCACAACCTGAGCCTGTTTGGGAAAGACTCAATAATGATTTAGTCCAAAAAAGTTCAACAGGCTCACAGTCTATGCAATATACTTCTCTTTGGTGTCTGTGGCTATTAGGATGTGATCAACATATTGTAGTACAGTACCTTGTCCAGGTGGATGCCCCCACTTTTCCAAATCTTGTGCCAACTGGTTTCCAAAAATAGTGGGGCTGTTCTTAAATCCTTGAGGTAATACCATCCATATTAATTGTGTTTTCCATCCTGACTCAGGATTTTCCCATTCAAAGGCAAATAACATCTGGCTCTCAGGGTCCAGGGCTAAACAAAAGAAGGCATCCTTCAGATCCAATATGGTAAACCAAGACAATTCAGGGGTCAATGTAGGGGTCAATTTAGTTAACAGTGTATGTAGATTACCTACCACTGTGTATATATCCTCAATTATTTGATTAATTGCCCATAAATCCTGTACCAATTCACAGTTTCCATCTGGTTTTCTCACCGGTAAAATAGTGGAATTATAAGTGGACTCACATTCTACTAATAGCCTGAAATTTAAAAACTTTTCTTTAAGGGGTTTAATTCCCTGTCAATCTTCAATTCTTAAAGGATATTGCTTAACTCTGACTGGCTAAGTGTTCTTTTTTAGCTTTATTACAACCTGTTGTGCTGTTTCAGCTTTCCTGGTATCTCTATAGCCCAGATTCCTGGATATCATGGCTAGGCTTAAAATCTCAGTTAATTGATCCTTCCCTACTTTAATTTATATTTTCCCATTGTCCATTTTAATTTCTGCGTTCAATTGTTCCAACAAGTCCCGACCCAGCAATGTTTGGTAAATACAGAAATTTATGTGTGTTCAAATTCTTTCCTAATTTAAAGTCCAATGGTTTAAAAAAATATGCTTTTCCACTTTTTTTTTCATAAAATCATTAGGGATCAGAAGGGATCTCAAAAGATCATTTCTAATGAACTATCCAGAGAAATACCACCTGTAATTCCTTGCTCCTTTTCTTCTCAGGATAGGACTTTCTCACTTTCTCACCCTCTGTCCTTATTTAACATATGACTCGTTTCCCTGCCCTTTGTCCCTAATGGACTCTGTGGGAAACAGCAATTCTTGGCTCCATGTTACTCCCTGAACTCAACCTTCCACTGCAACCTCCTTCCAGCTACCTGTTCCAGCACCAGGTTTCAACTTCCAGTATCTTGTTCCCTGGACTCAACCTTCCAGCTTCAACTTCCTTCAGCTACCTATCCCAGCACTAGGCTCTTGGCTTCCAGTGTCTTGTTCCTTTTCCTGGGGAACCATTCATTCCTTTCTCATTCACTTAATCTCTGCACTGGCAGAGTGAGAGAACTCACCCTTGCAAAAGTACAGAACCACAGTTAGAAAGACTCCANGTTTTCTCCCCCAGGTCCTGTGAACAAGTTTTAATAGCTTCCAGGGAATCCCTTGCCCTCTTTGGTCCATTCAGTGACACCAGAGAGGACTGACGAGACCACTGAAATCAGCATGACACCCCATCTGTTCAAGACCTTCTAGCTTCATGGTGTTGAGGCATCTATCATGCCAGAAGAGCCCCCAAATTGTGAGAAACAAGCCCACATAAATTTTAAAGATTTTTACTGGGGACAAATTCAGCAGACCAAAGGACATAGAGTGCTGGATATGTACACGGAGTATGCATGAAACAAAGCAGACCCTTCCAAAGCTTTATACTGTTTTTCACCCACACACCCGCTTGAGCTTTTTACATTATTTATGCAAAGGTATCTCCTGCTTGAAATTTACAACCTTCAGATCCTGTCCATATGGTGCTATCCCTCATGTCACATTCCTTTACAACAGGTAATGCTTTAGCTGGAGCAATAAAACTCCCTCCTCCCATCAACTGTAACAAAGGAGCTTATTTAACTACTGACAATATTTATTGTATTCTAGAAAAAGACAGGCAAAAGCAAAATTTCTATCCTTATTTATCAAAACCAGAATTCTGGTCTGTCTCGTTCTCTACAGGTGGACTAGAATGGTTTGGGTACTAGAACATGTGTTACAGCATACAAGCACTGTGAAAATGGATGTCTCCTGCCAGCTCAAGGTAAAGTCAGCGTCCCAGATCTGTGTCCCATTTTAGAGGAATTCCATGAGCAAGGAAGAGCAGCCTAACATCTGTCCTAGGGGAGCAAACCTAACGTGTTTGGACTCGGAAAGGATCCTTAGGAACATGGTGCGACAGAGACACCTTCCGATGAGTGTCTGGAACTGCAAATACAGGAGGGAAAGCCCTCTAAAAGAGCTGGAGCCATATTTCTGCTGCCATTTGAGAGGTCCTTTAGAGACAGTGATATGCACCACCAAAATTCTAGGGTATCTCCTTCTCCTCAGGAGTTGAACCGTGCATGTTCGGGTACTTAGAGGAGATGTTCAGTGAAAGGGCTTACATGGACAGTGAAAATGCAAGAATGGTCATGGCTGAAGTAAAAGCCATGGAGCCAAATTTCTGCTGCCCTAACACATAACCCTAAGCCAAAACCTAAATCGTAACTCTAACCCAAGACTAAGCACTAAGATCAACTCTTATGCTAACTGTAACACCAAACCCTAATTCTAACACTAGACATTACCCATATTGTAGGATTAACTCTAACCCAAACCCTAACCTCAACCCCAAACGTAAAACTAAACCAAACCCTAACCCATAACCCCAACACTAACACTATCCCAGACCCTAATCCTGACCCGAACCTGAACCCTAACCCTAACTGTAATCCTTACCCTAACCCCAAGCCTAAACCTAACCCCAATACTAAACAAAATCACTAACACATAACCCTAAAGCTAACTCTCAACAAAAACCCTAACCCTAAACAGTAAGTCTAACCCCAAACACTTACTCCTAACCCTAAGTCTAAACACTAACCCTAAATCTAACTTAAAACCTAACTTAAAGCATAACCCTAACCACCAACTGTGACACTAACCCTTAACCCTAACACTAACCCTAACAGATAATCCTAAAACCTAACCCTAAACATAACTATAACAATAGCCTAAAGGCCTAACCTTATTTATAACCCCTGAGCCTAACCTTGATCCTAAACCCTTATCTTAAACATAACACCAAACCTAAATCCTCAGTGTGCCTCTAGCACTAACACTAACACCTAAGGCTTAACCTTAACCCAAACTTTAACCCCTAATCCTAATCATAATCCCAACCCCAAAAACTAACACTAAACATCAACCTAAATAATAACCTTAATATTAACAACTAATCCTAACAATTAGACATAACAGTATACCTAACCCTAACCCTAACACTAGCCATCACCCAACATTAAACCTAAGAATAACTGTTTCCCTAACCGTAATACGTAACACTCACTACCCTTAACCCTAACCTTAGCCCATAATCCTTACCCAAGCATTATACCTAACTCTAATACAAATGCTAAACATAATCTCTAAACCTAACTGTAGCTTTAAAACCTAACCCCTAATCCTAAACCTAACCCATACCTTAACCCTAACCATAAACACTAACATTAATCCTAACACTAAACACTAATTCTACCCTTAACCCTAACCCTAAACCTAACCCTAAACCAATCCTAAACCCTAACCCCCTAACCCTAACCCTAAACTCTAACCCTAAACCTAATCCTTAACTCTAATCCTAATCCTAACCCTAACCCTAACCCTAATCCTAAACACTAACCTTAATTCTAACTCTAAACACTAACTCTAACCTAACCCTAAATCCTGAAAGCATCTCTAACCCTAAACCTAACCCTAAACCAATCCTAAACCCTAACCCCCTAACCCTAACCCTAAACTCTAACCCTAAACCTAATCCTTAACTCTAATCCTAATCCTAACCCTAACCTGAACCATAACCCTAAACCTAAATCATAAACACCAACCCCTAATCCTAATCTCTAACCCCTAACTGTAACCTCTACCCTATCTCTAACCTTAAATCCAGATGCTCTAACTCTAAAACTATATCCTAATTCTAATCCTAATTTTACCCTAACCCCTAACATTAACTCTACAAGTAACCCTAACTCTAAAACCTAAACCCAAATCCTTACACTATCCCTGCCTGTACCCATACTCTAACCCCTAATCCTAATTCCAAAACAAGTAGGTAGAATCCCAGTAAGGATTGTTATTAGTACAAGAGGTGAATTACCTACATCAGCCAAACAGAGGTCAAATTCTGAAGATATGGGGTCTTTTTCTCTCTTGAATGAGATACATAAAGGCACAATGCCACTTCCATTCTGAAAGGATGTATGTTCAAGTATGTTCTAGTATGTTCAAGTGTGGCATGAATTAGTTTGGGAACAGAAGAATTGTTCTGAAGTCTGCGTTTGCATTAGAAATAACTTTTTGGAGGCCAGTAGATAACAAGAACTGAGACGTGTCCCTGATCATGGGGATGAGCAAGTGGCAGAGACCTGCCAGGAGGGCCAAAGTGAAAAAGTGGCCATAAAAAGCAGCTGAGGACAGATGAAGTAATAAGCCTCCAGCCACACAGACAACCACCAGAGGGCCATATTGCTAATGTAAACATGTAAACTATGTTTACATGTAAAACATGTAAAAATGTAAACTATGAATACGTAAGAGACTGTGGGGACAACTAATTGATTATGCATGATGCCTCCCTGTAAAAGGCACGGTTTTGCCTTCTGCAGTGTGGGTCTGCTTTGAGAAATTATCCTCTGCTCACCTAGCACCAATAAAAGAATGCTACTTTCAGAAACCTTAAACTTGTGTCTCTGAGAATTTGTGGAGAGAGCAATTTTACAGTAGCGAAGGGAGTGTGGTTTGCTGATGCATTATCCTATAGTTATATATAATTAATGAATTGTCAGGCCATGGCACTGAACGTGGCCAGAAGAGAGAAGCTGAATGAAACAAGTAAAGGGAGTGCAGAGATAGGGTATCTTAGAGCTCCTACTCTCTGATCATATCTGCACTCACTCACAGGCAGGTTTTAAAGGTATCAAACAGGACAGGCTACTGGGAAGCTGACAGCTGGCAAAGGAGCAGGGTCCCAGTTTGGCAAACTGACATCTGGAAATAGTTACTAGAAACAGTGGGAAAGACTTACCTTTCAGGGAGAAAACAGTTCTAGGACAAGAATTATCAGGGCTGATTCACAGAACTTTAAACTAGATTGAAGGGGGATGGGGTTGTAGTTAGGTTTGCACCAGTGGGGCAGTCTTCTAGTATTAATGAAGACCAGAAGGCTTTTCACCCCTCTAGGGAGAAATCAGTGTGCTCAGCTCCCTCCCTGAAATGTCTGTATACCAACACACACAGCACAGGGAATAAACAGGAGGAGTTAGAAATCTGTGTACGGTTGGGGGGTTATCATCTGGTGGCAGTTGCAGAGACATGGTGGAACAGCTTACACAACTGAAATGTGGTCATGGATGGCCACATTCCTTTTAGGAAAGGCAGGCCAGCAAGGAGAGGTGATGGAGTTGCTCTTTACATGGCAGAGCGACTAGAATGTATTGAGTTCTATCCAGGGGTGGATGAGGAGTGAGGTGAGATTCTATGGGTGAGAATTAAGGGACAGGTTACTGTGGGGAAAGCTGGAGAAAATCAGATGTCTGACCAATTAACAGTACTTGCTACACTGAGGGAAAAGCACTACATCAGCTGAACCTGCTTGGGCATGCAGCAAGAATAAATAGAACAGGAGATAAGAAAGCTGAGGAAGCTAGGATAATTGGGCTGGTTTGTAGTGAATTCTGGAAAATTAACATTCTAACTGTAATGATCTAGTGGAAATCTACAGTGTTGTGGGGCTACAAGCTGGAGGGTATAGAAGGGAGGCTTTGCACACATTAAGTTGTCTTCAGATGCACCTCTGGAGTCTGTGTCCTTAATCACCACAGGTTACCATGGGTGACACTCTTTTGGGTGTCTATTACAGGTCAGCTGATCAGGACAAGGAAGTTTATGAGCCCTTCTACAGGCAGTTGATAGCAGCCTTGCAATTACAGGCCTGGGTTCTCATGGTAGATTTTAGCTACCTTGATAATTTCTGCAAGGCTTATGCCACCATTCAGAGTTCAGGAGGTTCCTCCAGTGCATTGATGATAACCTCTTGATGCAAATAGTAAATGAAGCAACTGGAAGAGGAGTGCTGCTGGATCTTACACTAACAAGGAGGATCTGGTTGAAGCAGTGAGGGTTGAGGGCAGTATTGGCTGCAGTGACATTGAGGTGGTGGAGTTCAGGATCTTACACTGCAGGAACAGAATACCAAGCAGGATTACAACCCTGGACTTCAGCAGGATAAACTTTGGCCTTTTCAAGCAATTGCTTGGGGAAATCCCATGGGACAGAATACTAGACAGTATAGGGGCCCAAGGTAGTTGGTTAATATTCAAGGACCACTTCTTCCAAGCTCAAGATCAGAGCATCCCAAAGAGAAGGAAACTGAGAAAGGGAGCCAGGAGACCCACATAGACAAACAAGGAAATGCTGAGCAAACTCAAGTGGAACAAGAGAGTCTATATAGGTCATGTAAGGACGGAGTGGCCACTTGAGAGGAATAGAAGGCTGCTGTCAGAGGATGTAGAGAGGAGAGTAGGAAAGCTAAGGCCTCCTTGAAATTAAACCTTGCAAGAGAGATCAAGGACTACAGAAAGGGCTTCTTCAAATACACTGCAGATGAAACTAACACTGGAGGCAACTGCAGGTCCTCTGATGAATGAGATTGGTGCCTTGGTGCCAGAGGATGCAACAGAAACAGAGTTACTGACTGCCTTCTTTGTCTCACTCTGTGCTGCAGGAGCCCTGAGGCCCCAGAGGAAATCAGGATAAAGGAGGAGTTTGCCTTGCTAGAAGAGGACTGGTTTAGGGATCAACTATGCAACATGAACATCATTAAATCCATGTGCCCTGATGGGACACACCTGCAGGTGCTGAGGGAGCTGGCAGAAGTCATTGCTAGGCTACTCTCCATCATCTTTGGTAAGCCATGGGGAACAGGAGAGGTCCGTGGGGCCTGGAGGAACAAGATCACGAATAAGAGGGTCATTAAGAACAGTCAACATGGCTTTACCAAGGGGAAGTCAGTTTGCCCAAGCTGATAGCCTTTTACGAGGATTTAATCAGGTGAATAAATAATGGTAGTGCATTCAATGTAGTGCATCTTTATTTCAGTAAAGCATTTGACACCATCTCCCACACCATCCTTGCAGCTAAATTGGGAAGGATCTGGATGATCACACAGTAAGGTGAATCATGAACTGGGTGAAGGAAAGAAGTTAGAGAATTGCAGTCAATGGGATAGAGTCTAGTAGGTGGCACTATACCCAGTGGAGTTCCTCAGGAGCCAGTACTGGGACCAGCACTATTCAATACACATCAGTGACCTGCATGATGAAACAGAATGCACCATCAGCAAGTTTGCTATTGATACAAAACTGTGAGGAGTGGCTGACACCCTGGCAGGCTGTGCTGCCATTCAGCAAGACCTACACAGGCTGGAGAATTGGGCAGGGAAAATTTAATGAAATACAACAAAGGCAAGCATTGCGTCTTGGAAAGAATAACCCCCTGTACCAGTATAGGTTGGGGACTGACCTCTTGGAAAGCAGCATAGGGGAGAGGGACCTGGGGGTCCTAGCAGACAAAAGGATGAGCCAGAAATGTGCCCTCATGGGCACATGAGGTTGATCTGTAGGTGACCCACTACCTATGGGAGTCCTTCCCACAGACATAACAAAGAACTTTCTAAGAGTATGAATAAAGGTGAAACTCTCCAAAATCATAAATACTTATTCCTTGAATAAAAAGTGAGTTACTGTGCAGTAATATACACGGTACACACAATCTTATAAAAGACCTTGATATTCAGCTAGAAAAGACACAACAGACTACAAAAAGGCGAATCACATCTTCATAGAAAGAAATCAGGATGGTTAACCTGTTATTATGTGAAGAAATTACTGCAATACAATATAATGCAACACCCAAAAAGGGGGTCAATAGCAGAGTGGGGAAATAGAATTGCTGATGAAAAGATAAAGGTAGGGAACTGTGACTCAGAACTTTCTAGTGCATTCAGGAAGATTTTACTGAATTGCACCAAGTAGAAAGATCCAATTACCTGTTAGTATTAGTAGATAATTTGTCAGGACAGGTAGAGGCTTTTCCTTCAGTATCATCTCAGGCTAGTATAGTGTCAACGATAATTTTGGGACAAGTAATTCCCATACGGGATTGTGGAAAATAGCTACTCAGACAAGGAAAGTAATCTTACTTAACTCTTGGAGCTCAGCTCTGGAGAAAGGGTTTGGACTTTCAAAGCTAGCCGAGGGAGAGAAAGGGCCTTGTTTTTGTTGACTCTTCATTGCAGGTGACTTTTTATGTGATCTTCTTTCTGAAATAACCAGTCTTTACCTGGTGTTTCCAATGGTGCTCTGTAGGTGGCAGCACACAGGACATTTCTCTGGTACTCACCCGACTCTGTGTTTGGAAAGACTTAGGGTTATTGCAGACACTGTTTATCCATTTATATGTTTCTCCAGATGACTCAGACAGTCCTCCTTTACATTTTAATGACTATTAATAGACATGCTAACATTTTGTCATTATAATCTTACACTTTGTTGTTTGTCCAGTTGTTTCAATTCACTTTTTTCTATTCCTGCTCTAAGCTTACTTGACCCATTGCTCATTTGAAAAAAGAAGCAAACCAATGATTTGCAATTCCTACAAATCCTCCCTCTTTAGTGTGTGGTTTGTTTTGATGCTTCACCTTCAAAGAAAAATATTTGCAGAACATCAAATACATTAAAATAGCAATATATACTGTCCCATGAATAACCCACCACGTTTACAGATAGAGAAATGTGTATCTGTTAATTTAAAGCTGATGGTTTGAAAATAAGCACAGACAGATGAGTGTTTTAGGGCAATGGAAACTCAGATTTATGCTCTGCTTCTGCAGGTGCCTTGGCACAGCTTCTCAGCTTTTTTGGCTTAATGCCCTTTATTTTCTCCTGTGGAAATGGATTTACGTTTCAGGAAACCATTAGGATTTTGCTTTGGAGAGCAGGTATTTATTGTTATCTGTCATTCACTGTGGAGTCTTTTTAACTGGAAGTGCACACAATGTTTCAATCATGGATTCTTTAGCAGGCAGCTTCAACTTTCACAGACAGGAATATGCAAATTGATTCTTAAGTCACTACCTTGTAGAGCAAGTTAGATTTACAAACTATGGCCAAAAGTTCTGTCCTATCTTTTCTTGAACACTCGTCTATTCTTTCCTACTCTCTGAAATCAAAATTGTCCTGGGACCTGCAGACCTAACAGCAAAGTTTCTTACAAGAAGAAACAAATTCTCCAATATGAATTACTCTATCATTTGCAGAGTTGATATTCTCTGATTGGAGATGAAAATTAGGACATATAATCTAGGTGACTGGTCACACAACATGAACAGGAATATCAGCTTGGTTACCCATATGTACAGTTTTAAGACAATGATACAACTTTTTGAAAGAGCAAAACAAATACTCTATGGTAAACCAGACTTTTCCCAAGAGAACCAAAGGGCAACCTTTGAGTTAACCTAAAGGTTAACAGATAATATTTCTCTGCAGAAAATGTGCAAGTTAGAATATGTATCTCATTTTTATATGGTCCCAAAGTTGCTGAGAAAGCTGGTTTCTTTCTATCTCGTGGATAGTAAGGGTAGAAAACAGCTTGTGGACCTGGAAATGCATTACACCTGCCTGGTGTGTATTCCAGCACTCAGCTGCCCACAGCAGCCCTGTGTACTGTACTGCCAATATGTCAAAAACGTATTCCTCACTCATACACATTCATATTGCTCATGAGTAATTATTTTCAGTGTCAACATCTTTATAGTACCTATCACATTTTTTTGTCATCTACTGTTACCATACAGTTTGTACAAAAGTTTTGAAGTCCAAAATTAATTGAAGGCTAATTACAAGAAGTTGAGACTGTTGTATGAATGAGTGCCAATGAAGGCAAGACAGAAAGACAGAGGTTTCATACAATGGTATAAGATGGAATGCAGCTCAGATACAATCTAGTTCCAACTGTTGCCACAGGCAGGGACACCTCTCACTACGTTGTCTCTCAACACGTTGCCCAGAGCTCTATCCAACCTGACCTTGAACACTTCAATGGAGGGGGTATCCACAACTTCTCTGGGCAACTTGTTCCAGTGCCTCATCATCCTCATAGTGTGATCTTATCTAAATTTACCCTCTTTTAGTTTGAAATCTTTAGCCCTTGTCCTAACACTAGAATCCCTCGTAAAAACTTTGTCTCCAGCTTTCTTCTCCAGGCTGAACAAATCAAATTACTTCTCAGGAGAGCTGCTCCAACTCTCTGATCACCTGTGTGACCTCCTCTGGACTCATTCCAGCAGTTCCACATCCCTCTTGTATTGGTAACTCCGAAACTGCAGCTCTCCAAATGAGGTCTCACAAGAGCAGAGTAAAAGAGGAGAATTGCCTCCCTTGACCTGCTGGTGACAATCCTTTTGAGCCAGCTCAGATACAGTTGGTCACCTAGGCTGCACTCACACATTGCTGCCTCATGCTTCTCACCTACCAACACCCCCACAACCTTCCCCTCAGGGCTACTCTAAATCCATTCACCACACACCATGCATTTGTGCTTGGCATTGTCCCAACCCAGATGCTGGATCTTGCACTTGCACTTCTTGAACTGATTTTAACGTATCCAGTTCTCAAGCCATCCAGGTCCTACTGGATGGCTTCATTTCTCTCCAGTATATGAATCACACCAAATGACTTGGTGTGCTCATAAAGGTGCACTCAATTTCATGGTCCAATATCACTGACAAAAGTGCTAAACAACAGTGGACCCAAAGCAGACCCCTGAGGAGCACCACTCATGATTATCTCCACTTGGACATCCAGCCATCGATCACAACTCTGAGTGTGATCTTCTAGCCAGTTCCTTTTTCATCTATCCATCAAGTCCATCTTAGAGACAAGGATGTCACGTGGGATACTGTGAGATGCCTTGCAACTAGTTCAGGTAGATGACTTTAGTCCCTTATCTAGCAGAGCTGTAACTCTATTGTGCAAGCCCACCAGATTTGTCAGGCATTATTTGCCCTTCATGAAGCCATGCTGGCTGTCACCACTCACCTCCTTCTTTTCCATGTGCCTTAGCAGTCTCCAGGAGTTTCTATTCCATTATCTTGCCGGGCACAGAGATTGGACTGACTGGCTTATAGTACCCTAGGTCATCTTTTCTTCCTTTAATAAAAATAGAAGCTATGTTTCCCCTTTTCCAGTTAACAGGAATTTCACCAGCCTGCCATGACCTCTCAAATATGATAGCTAGTGGCCTATCACCTTCATCCACCAGTTCCCTCATAACCCATGGAGGTATCTTATGTGTGAATCTTCAGATTTTCTTATAGAATCTTTAAGCTGCTGATTTGTCCCTAGCATGGGTGATGCTTCTTTCTTCCAGCCTCAGTTTTTGCCTTCTGTGTTTTGAAAGGCATGGTTTGAGAGCTTTTCAGTGACAACCAAGGCAAAGAATTCATTGAGTACCTCTCCATATCCTCACTAACCAGGTGATCTGTTCTCTTCTGGAGAAGGCCCACATTTTCCTTACATTTCCGTTTCTCACCACTGCAGTTTGCCCTTGATATTCCTAATAATATTTAATTCAGTCTGGGTTTTGGCTACCCTAACCCAATCTGTGGCTGCTTAGACAATTCCTCTATATTCCTTACAGACCACCTGTCCTTGCTTTCATCTACTGAAGACTTCATACACTTTCTTTGTACAGTTAAATTCATATTGTACTAGGGAACTTTAACATGGCTCTCCAGCCTGTGGCAGGCACTAGATAGGTCAGGCATGTGAATCACACTGTAGATGCTATATTTACTTATAAAGTATCTCTAACACGTGGCTATGTATAGCCATTCTAATTCAGGGCAAGCAGACTCAACAGATGCAATGCTGTATGAAATTGCTAAAGGACTGTATTTAAACTTGTAATGCAAAAATTTGCAAAACTACAAAGAATGATTTATCTGTTCCTGGAGTCTTCATAGTCATAGTAAGTGAGTCTATTTTCTCTTTTAGAACAGAAAGCACTTCTATTATGTTTTTTATCTGAAATCAGGATTAAGAACTTTTAATCTGTTTTCCTATAATAGCAACATCATTAAAAATCAATACTACGTTTTAGCCTATGTTTTTCCACAAAACTATATTTTAACAAAAATTCTATTGCATTTTTGCAATCATAGTATATTTGTGAATAAAAGGGATCCAGAGCTGGTTAGACCAGGTAATAATGAAGAAAACATAAAACAAAACCCACAGCATAACATAACAGTATTAGTATGTTTATTAAATAATAATATAAAGGCTTTTATTGGAAAACAGACTTGTCACTTCTTCAGTTTTATGTGCTTTTCTATATATGAAAACATTGGTGTTTTTTAGATAAGATTAATTTGAAAAAGTAGTGAATGCACAGTCTGACAACCATTACTGTTCTATGGTCTTTTGTTTCCTGCAGAGATGGGTATTCTTGCTGTACTTGCTCTTCCATTACTTCTCTTAGGGATCAGCGGAATTTTTCATATTTACCAGTCAGTTAAGTGGCTATTGTCCAAGTCTGCTGTGCAAAATAAGGTGATAGTGATTACAGATGCCATCTCAGGACTGGGCAAGGGTGAGTCATCTCATTTCTTCTGGTCAGAAAACAGAAACAGCTAAATATCCTTGTAGGAGATAATATGTGTATACATTGCTTTGTATCTATTCATAACTGCCCGGATGAAGCAGCTTAAAAATGTATTTTTAAGAAATTCTGATTTTAAATGTATTTTAAATGATTTTAAAATGTAATTTTTATTCTCAGCCACAGGATCTGCTGGGAACTGCAAACCTTTGAATTTATTTAATTCAATAGAATTAGAGGTTTTGCAAGCACATCAAGAGTGCTATTTTTAACATGTTGCTAATATGAGATCTTATTGCATAGGCTGTCACTGCAAGGTAGCAACAAATCAGTGTAAACAGATGCCACCTCACTTTGACATGTTCTTTTTCAGCCATTAAACATTTCAAAATTTCTGGTTCCCCATGGGAAACAGTGTTTGTGTCTCTGTCCCCTCCATCACCCATGTTAGTCCTCTTCCCTTGGCATGCTCGGTTTGTTCCAGTAGGGCTATGTGTAATTGTGTGTTCAACTGATGGAAGGATATAGGATAATTCACCTATTTATAAAAGCTGATTGCCTTGGTGGCCAGCTACCAAATGTATAATTCTTGACATATTCCTGGCCTACAAGGTGCTGCACATCTAAAGGTAATGAGTTATATATTTCCTATATTCAGTCCTGCTCTAGATGTCTTTGGGGCAGTAGATGCAAGTGCCTGGTAATGCAAAATTAGCTTGAGGCTACATTTTGGGAATGTCAATCAAAACTTGCACTCTCAAGCAGAAAACAGATGGATAAAGGTAATGTTTAGTTATTAGAACAGAGCAGAGCCCCACAGGAGAGTTACGCTTTGCATTGGCAATGTTTTCTTTTTCTCATAGACTGTTGGAATAAGGTATGGAATAATTCTGACCTCCACATCCCACTTGATCTTCCATTACAGACATTAAAGACTTCAGTTGAAAATAATTTATATAATGTATATTTCAGTATTTTTGTTTGTAAATACATGATTTAAAGTTCTCCAGCTAAGTTTGTCATGCAGAATTAGAGGTGTCAGCATGTGGCTAAACAAAAGTCCTTATTTGAGGAGGAATACTATCCATTTTAGATCTACTTGGGCTTGACTCCAAGAAAAATCTTGAAAATATCAAAGAAGAGGTAGCGTTTATTGAACATATCACCAGCTGACTTGGTAAAGCGCTGCAATGTCCCTGGGGTCTTGACATTCTTCTTTCATTGCAAAAGATTAAACTTCTTTATTACAGGGGTTTATTTATTTATTTGCTCTTGAGGCTATAAAGGTAATTTTATTATCCTAAAAATATCTACTGTCAGCACTCCATGGGGTGACAGCTAAAAGCTATATTCATGTCTGATATACAATTGACTATTATCCAAATCTTCTAGCTAAAGTTGATGTAGGATGATGAATAACATTGAATACAAACAAGTCCTCACTTTCAGAAAAGTATAGTTCACTTGCATAAGAAATCTTCTCCCAAGACAACTAGTTTAAACTGGGGTTTAGTTAGTTTCTTTATATTGCAGTAGACATGAAGGTTTGTAAAAGTTTGTATTGTATCACCCTGAAGTGTGTTTTTCTTTATAACAAGTGTGTCTGTAGGTGGAGAGAGAGATTGAAAAGTATCTTTACTAACTCAAACCCATCACGTTGAATTAAGGACAGTTACATCATAGGTCTGCACAGAAATCAAGTTTACTAAAGTCCACAGATGCCGAATGCTGAGAGTACAGAAATTACTAAACTCACCAGGTGCCAAACCTGGAGAACAGAGGAGAGGAAGAGGGAAAAGAGAGAGGATAGATATGAGGTTAGATCATGTTATATCACTCCTCTGGACTGCAGTGGTGTCTGCCATCCTCTGTCTTCCCCCTTGCTCCTCAGCTCTGCATATCTCTGGATAACTCCTTGGTTTCTCTGTCCATCTTCTTAGTCAGTTTCTCAATGTAGTTGGCTTCATGGATGGGCATGGTGGTAGTGATAGGTGATTTTTCTCTCTTTGCTTCCTCAGTTTTGCATGCTTTTTGGTGTCTCCGGCAGATCTTCTGTAATTTTCTTAGCATGGTCTGCTGACCACAGCAGTGATCATGAGAAGGAGCAGTTCAAGATCCTTAGGACAGGGAGGAGGGTGACCAGCGCATTTGTTACCATGGATTTTAGGATAGGAGACTTTGGCCTACTGTAACCTAGGGGTTACAGTATTGGTGGATAAGGGGAGAGCAACTGAATGCATCTACTTGAACTTGTAGCAATGCATTTCACACTATCCCACATGACATCCTTGTCTCTAAAATAGAGGCACAAGGATTTGACAGATGGACTTTGCCGTGGATGAGGAATTGTGTGGATGGTCCCACTGAAAGGGTTGTGGTCAGTGACTGGTTGTCCAAATGAGTATCAGTTATGAGTGGTGCTCCTCTGGTGTCTGTTCTGGGTCCAGTGTTATTTAGTATCTTTGTTGGTGACATGCAAAGTGTTACTGAGTGCACTCTCATCAAGTTTGCTGGGGACACTAAGTCATGAGTATAAACCATCCCTTAGGACCTGGATGACTTGAGAACTGGGTCCATGCAAAACAGTGTTGAAACTTGTTGAAATCCAAATACAAGATCCAACATCTGCCAAACATATCCTGGGCTGGATCAAAAGGATTGTATCCAGCAGGTCAAGGGAGGTGTTTCTCCCCCTCTACTCTCTCTTGTGAGACTCAACTTGAAGTATTGCATCCAGCTCTGGAGGACTCCAGAAAGACATGGATGTGTTGGAGGGAGTCCAGAGGAGGGTCACAAAGATTATATGAGGGTTGGAACAGCTCTCCTATGAAGACAAGCTGAAGGAATTGGGGTGGTTCAGCCTGGAGAAGGGAAGGCTCCAGGGGAAGCTATAGCAGCCTTCCGGTATCTGAAAGGGGCTTATAGATAGAAGGGGGCTGGAGATGGAGTCTTCATGAGAGACTCTAGCAATAGGACAAGGGGTAGCAATTTCAAACTAAGAGGGTATATTTAGATTAGATCTAAAATTCCACACTGAGGCTGATGAGGCAATGGAAGAAGTTTCCCAAAGAAGATATGGAACACCTCCCTCTGTGGAAGTGTTCTGGGTAGCCTGTTCTAGTGAGACAGTGTCTTAGCCTGAGGCAAGAGAATTGGGATGAGATGATCTCTGAGGTGCCCTTGAACCAAAGCCATTCTATGATTCTGTGAATTTCAGTAAGTTTATATAAATACATTTACAACAAGAGGAGGACAGGGTAGAATCATCGTCCTCTATTGAATGCAGGAGGAAGGATATGGAGGATTGCAGGGAGAAAGCAGGAGGAAAAGGCCAAGGTATCCTCAGCAAGTTTGCAGGTGACAACAAGTTGGTTGGAGTGTTGAACTGTTCAAGGGTCAAGAGGCTCTACAGAGAGATCTGGACAGGTTGGATCAACAGCTTGAGGCCAGTTTTGTGAACTTCAATAAGGTCAAGTGCCAGGTCCCGCATTTGTGCCACAACAACTCCAGGGAAAGCTGCAGGCCTGGGCAANGGGGAAGATGACCAGTCTGGTTGAGCAGGGAGCTTGTGCATGAACTCAGGAAAAAAAAGAGAGTGTGTCAACTTTGGAAAGAGGGAAAGGTGACTCGGTAAGCATTTGGGGATATTGTATGATCATGTAGAAAGAGAATTAGAGAAGCAAAATCTCAGTTAGAACTTAATCTGGCCAGATCAGAATACTAAAAAGCGCTTTTATAAAGACATTAATAACAAAAGGAGGGCAAAGGAAAATCTCCACTCCTTATTGGATGAAGCAGGGAACATGGTGACTGAGGACAGGGAAAAAGCTGAAGTACTTAACATCATCTTTGCCTTAGTATTTAACAAAAAACTTGGCAATCTTTAGGATAACTGGGCACCTGAGTTGGTAGGTAGGGATCAGTAACGAAATATCTCTCCTGTGATTCACGAGGAAGTAGTTAGTGACCTGTAGTGATCCCAAGAAGTCCATGGGTCCGGATGGGATTCATCCCAGAGTTCTTAAGGAGTTAGCACAAGAGCTAGCTAAGCTCTTCTCTATCATTTATCACCAGTCCTGTAAAACTTGGTAGGTCCCAGATGAGGTTGACCAATGTGGGGCCCATTCACAAGGGCTAGAAGGAGGATCTATGGAGCTGCAAGCCTGTCAGCCTGACCTCAGTGCCTGGCAAAATTATGGAGCAGATCATCCTGAGTGCTATTGAGCATCAGGTACAAGGCAATCACGGGAACAGGCCCAGCCAGCAGGGATTTAGGAAAGGAAGTTCCTGCCTGACCAATGTGATCTCATTCTACAATTGGGTGAGCTGCCAACTGGATGAGGGGAAGGCTTTGGTCTACCAGCAAAGCCTTTGATGCAGTGTCCCACAGCATCCTCCTGGAAAAGCTGGCAGCCAATGGCTCGGATTGATACACCTTCTGCTGGGTTCAAAACTGGCTAGATGACTGGGCACAGAGAGTATTTGTGAATGGTGCTCCTTCCAGTTGGTGTCCAGTAAGCAGTGATGTCCCCCAGGGATCAGTGGTGGGCTTCCCCTCAAGTACTGGGGGCAGTTCTGGGCCCTTTGCTTCAAGAAAGATATGAGGTACTGCAGCAGATCCAGAGGAGAGCAATGAGGCTGATGAAGGGACTAGAGGAAATGTCTTATGGAGAGAGGCTGAAGTAGCTGGAGTTGTTTAGCCTGTGAAAGAGGATACTCGGGGGGACCTTATCATATTCTGTAAGAACCTGAAGGGAAGTTATAGACA